>JAJQQW010000006.1:74712522-75057522 GCA_025583905.1 Ia io | reverse complement strand
TACCAGTTTGGAAATGTTAGTAGTAGGGGAGGCTCTGCATATATAAGGGCAGGGGTGTATGAAGATTTGCCATACCTTCTGCTCAATTTTGCTGTGAACCTAAAGCTGCTCTAAAAAGTACGGTCTACTGAATTTCTTAAAAGTTATCACTTATGTTTGCTAGGCATCAAACTAATTTAAGAAGTCAGGGTCAATGCACTACACCAAATCTAAAAAACATGCTTACAAAAAAATTAGTCTCAAAAGCTCACATATCGTATAATTCCATTTATATAAAATGTCAAGAATAGGCCAACTTATGGAGATGGAATTTAGATTAGTGGTTCTCAGGGACTGGAGACAGGGGAAAATGGAAAGTGACTGTAAATGGGTATGGGTTGTGTGTGTATATGTTTAAAATCTTCTAAAATCGGGTATTGGTAATCTCATTTATATGACTATACCTTAAAAAACACTAAAATGTACATTTTTACAGGGTAAATATTTATGGCACAAATGCAAATTATCCTATATAATAAAAGCCTAATATGCTAAGTGTCCAGTCATCCAGCCGGCCGTTCAACCAATCAAAGCGTAATATGCTAATGATATGCTAAGGCTGCTCAACCACTCACTATTACTACTGACCACCATGGGGCAGATAGTTGACCGGTCAAACAGTCACTGTGATGTGCACTGACCACCATGGGGCAGACGGTTTGACTGGTAGTTTAGTTTGCAGCTGGGGTCCGGCTGATCGGGACTGAGCAAAACAGGCTGGACACACCCTGGAGCCGTCCCGTGATCCCTCCCTGGCTGGCCAACCTTCCATGTTCCTCCCTGGCCCCGATCATGCATGGGTGGGGTCCCTCAGCCTGGCCTGCGCATTCTCACAATTCAGGACACCTCAGGGAATATAGCGGAGCCAGTTTTGGCCTGATCCCACAAGCCAGAGCCAAGGAACTCCACTGGTGCATGAATTTGTGCACCAGGCCTCTAGTATATTAATAAAGCTATTATATTAAAAATAAATAAAATATAAGTATCTTTAAACATTAAAATGTTTATAAGTGGGTAAAAGCAAATAATAATAAAGCTATAAGATTTTTAATAACAATGAAAGTATGAAGAGGAATTCTAAAAAAGCCAGAGATTTTTGGAGGAATTAAAGAGCTAAAGAAAAATATATGAAACAGATTATAATTTTTATTTTATAGATAAGCAACTAAAGCTAAGTTAGAAAAGCACTTTGCACAAGGTAACAAGGAAATTCAGTGCCAATGTGGGAAACTAAATTCAGGCTAGTTATATCCAATGTTAAAAATATTTTTTTGGTCTTGAAGTTGTGTTTTTTAAATTCTGGTGTCTCAGCAAGTAAATATATTTTTCTTATTAAATCATATTCTAGAACACAAAAAAAGAAAGGTATTGAAATTCATCCTTTAAAAATATTTACACTTCTATTTTTTTTTTCAGGGCATTAGTAAGGAAAAATGCATACTAAATATTCCATATAATTAGAATTTCAAAAACATCTAGGAAATTACTAATAAAAATGCTTTGCAAACAATGAGAATACTAACCATCATAACCACAGATTTCAAAACTGCTACTGTGAAACACTTGTTTGCATTTTTCATTTGTTTTGGACATCTAATTCAGGAACATCTGTTGCAATAATATCTGTTCACTATGAAAAATAATCTTTGGTTTGAAAACAGGCTGAATTGGTATGTAGACCATTTGTCAGTTCTATCACTATTGAATGAAAGCAAATTCATCACCCTGAGTAAAAATTAACCACAAAAATATTATCACTCAAATCCCACTTTTTCTGCTTCTATGTGTTTCAAGATTTTTTACCCTCCTCCTTCTACAAAGTTATCTGCTATAATTTCCACACAGTCAAATTCTACAAATGAACTGTGAACTGATTTCAAAGCTTTGTTAAATACCCCCTACTCTATGAACATTTTCAAATCTTCTCATGCTTTCCATTTTGAAGTAATGTATTTGAATTCCCACTGCATTTCTCTTTATTTCCTTCAATATTTTTAGACTATGTAAACTATGAATATTCTTATACAACTTACATAGTATATAGATTATAGTTCCTCTAGGACAAGATTTGTTTCTTATTCACATGTGTATCCCTAGAAGTGCATAAGATGGTGCATAGTTATAAACTATATTTATTGATGAATAAATTGTTTGGAAAAATAATTTGGAGGTACTTTTATAATTTCTGAGAAGTTGATATAAAGCACTAAGAGAAAGAATGAAATAGTCAATTAAGTGCTTCAAATAATTTTATTATTGGGGAAATTATCAGCATAATTTGGAGAAAAAATGAGAGTCTAAGAGTTAAAATAGTAAAAATCACAATATATGTGGTGATATTAATATTATTTATAAATAAGTCATTCTCCAGGGCACACATATAAACTCAAAAGTTACTTTTAGCTGGGGAAGGAATATGTTTGACCTGAAAAGAACATTATAATCTAGAAATCTTAAGTAATTTTATAAAGAAAGAATGGGTTAAAAGAGATTTGTAAGGATGGAATCTAAGAAAGGAAGAACTAAAGATCAGAGAATATTTATGCATTCATTCATCCATTCATCCATTCAACAAATATTTCCTGATTACTATGTTTTAGGCACTGTGGTAAACATACAGATGCACATTGCCATTGCCTAATGGGAGTATTCAAACAAAGGCAAACATCAAATTATAACTTAATCCATGAAAGGAATAAATACTGATTTAAAGGTAAATGGGAAAATTTTGTTAGAGAGAGAGGGAGAAGAAAAAAAAAAAGAAAGGGAGGAAAAGAGAGATATTTGTAATGCAGGAAGGAATTTAGACATAGGAAGCCCAAGAAGAAGATCAGAGAAATAATGAAATAAGAAACAGGGAAAGGAGGGACTAGTCAACAATGAGGCTGAGGAGATTGTCAATGGAAAATCAGAGCCTTCTTCGCTCTGAAGAGGAATGTGAATTTTAATCTGTTGCAATGGAAAGGCATTGAAGTGTTTCTGGAATAGAAGTGGCACCATCTGTTTTACATAGTGGCTGTACCCAGTTTACATTTCCACCAGCAGTGAATGAGGGCTCCTTTTTCCCCACAACCTCTCCAACAGATATTATTACTTTTCATGTTGCTAATAGCCATTCTAGCAGGTGTGAGGTGGTATATCAGTGTAGTTTTGATTTGTATTTCCCTAATATCTAGTGAAGTTGAGCATCTTTTCCTTCAATAGATGATTGGATAAAGAAGATGTACATATATACAGTGGAATACTACTCTACTTCAGTCACCAGAAAAGATCAAATACTGCCATTTGTGACATGAATGCTAAGGGAAATAAGTTAGACAGAAAAAGTTAAAGACCATATGATTTCACTCATTGCTTTTAGGTATAAATAAATGCAATAAATTAATAAATAAGATAAACAAACAAACAAAAACTCATAGACACAGACAACAGTATGGTGGTTACCAGAGGGAAGGTGATGGAGGGTAGTAAAGGGTAAAGGGGTCAAATGCATGGTGACAGAAGATGATTTGACTTTGGGTGGTTGGAACACAATGCAATGTACAGATGATGTATCATAAAAATTTACACTTGAAACCTATCTTGTTAACCGATGTCACTCTAACAAATTTAATTTAAAAAGTGGCATCATCTGATTTATTAAAATAAACAAAAATACCTTGATATTCACAATGGAGGATTAATCAAAAGGAGTAAGAAAGCAAGCAGGAGAAACAAAAGGAGGCTGTTGCTGAGACCCATGTGAGAAATTTTGTATCCTGAACAAGTAAATGGGGATAAACGATTGGATATGTCTACCACTATTCCTAAAAAACAGGGTCAGCTTAATGTCATGATCATTATAATGATCAGCTTAATGTCATGATCATTATAATCTGCTCAGTAAGTAAAGCCCTATCCTATCTAATAAAAGAGTAATATGCAAATTGACCATCACACCAAGTCACAAGATGGCCACCCCCATGTGGCCAAAGATGGCTGCCCCCATGTGGACACAAGATGGTCGCCACAAGATGGCTGTCAGGGGAGGGCAGTTGGGGGTGACCAGGTTGGCAGAGGAAGGTAGTTGGGGGAGACCAGGCCAGCAAGGGAGGGCAGTTAGGGGGGACCCAGGCCTGCAGGGGAGGGCAGTTGGGGGGACCAGGCCTGCAGGGGAGGGCAGTTAGGGGTGACAAGACTGGCAGGGGAGGGCAGTTAGGGGCAATCGGGCCAGCCGGGGAGCAGTTAGGCATTGATCAGGCTGGCAGTGGAGTGGTTAGGGGGTGATCAGGCTGGCAGGCAGAAGCAGTTAGGGGCTATCAGGCAGAGTCAGCCAAGCGTTTGGGAGCCAGCAGTCCTAGATTGTGAGCGGGATGTCTGACTGCCCGTTTAGTGAGATCGGGCCTAAATGGGTGGTCGGACATCCCTCAAGGGGTCCCAGATTGGAGAGGGTGCAGACTGGGCTGAGGGACATCCCGCGCCCCCCCCCGTCCACGAATTTTGTCACCAGGCCTCTAGTACAAAATATAAATTCACTAGGCTCATGTACTTAATGATAATATCTCTCGCTGACATAGGATTAATTCTTCTCTACCTGATTTATGTTGAACAAGTGAGTTTCTGATTAATTCCTAAATTAAAACTTTTACTCTTCCAGAGTGTTAATTCAAAGATATTAATATTCTTAATTACTGCAAAGTTGCATTACTGTCTGTAAGTTTTCAAACTGGCATTTTGATTTATACATAAGCTTTTGATGAGATGGCTAGAATGACCTAATGCTACTGAATCTAATCAACTCTCAGTAAACTATTACTAACCCCACATTGCACTGACCTCAAACAAGTAAATAAGTCCTCTATAAATAGCAAGTAATTTGAGCAATATATACAAAATATTGTATGTTTAAGGTCATTGGTAATAACAATTGAACATATGAAAATAACTTTATCATTACATTGAAATTGATTTACATTTCTGTAGTTCAGGTAATATGCATATTTTTAAAATTGATTTTAGAGAGAGAGAAGAAGGGAGGGAGGGGAGAAAGAGAGAGCTGTTGTTCCACTTATTAATGCTGGTTATTGTATGTGCCCTGACTGGGGATCAACTCACAATACCTTGGCATATTGAGATAATGCTTTAACCAACTGAGTTACCCAGCCAGGGAATATGTATATATTTTTGAGACAATAGTGGAAATATACCATTAAAGATAGCTCCATGGTAGTGGACATAATACTACACAATAATCCAGAAGCACTGAAGTCAAATTTGATATCTTCAACTTGCTGAATACAAGGGGTTATAATTATCACTTAACTGCTTTGTGCTACAATTACTTCTTCTGTAAAAGGACAGCATTAAATATGATGAAATTAATATCCAAGCCAGCCCTGAAGTCCCACATCTTGTAAAATGTGAAATATAATCCATTAGTGCAAGAAAGAAATAATAAAGGACACAGAAGAGCAGAGATTTGGCCATATCAGAATCCAGCTTAATTTGGCATGAATGAACTATTCAGTTAGTCATTACCCATAGAATAGTCTTTTCCCCCAAAACAAATTCATTCACCTACTGGTCCAATCAGGACTATTATTCTCAAAAGAGTAAAATTTACAAGAATAGATACCACAAATATGCATATGCATGAAATTTCATTTCGACCTTACGTGGTAGGTGCTATGCTAAATAATGGCCATTATCCTCATTGTAGTGAAGTCAAATAAACAAGGAGAATGATAATGATAGCTTGTCAGAAGTAATTTGAAGAAAATAATCATGGTGCTATGAAAAATGAGTAACATGGGGATTCCAGTTACCTTCTTCTATTTATATCTAAGAAACTGACTAGATATATCTTAATTTGATAAAGTATAATATTCCTATGCTTTCATTTTAATGAGAAGAAATAGCTAAAATCATCCTGCCTGCTAAGCTATCATATAACTTAGTAGTAACTATCCAGATAAATGTAAACATAGACTTTTAAATATAATATCATCCATACATTTGTTTACTTAAACATTGATTGGTTGTCTTCTTTGGGCCAGAGGATGAATCTCAGAGGTCATTTAATTCAATTCTCTCAATAAATAAATATTTTAAAGATATAATAAGTAAAAATATTTTTTAAAGTAGATCAATTTTCCAAAAATATCCAATTATTTAGTGGTGAAACAAGGCAAGAAATCCAAGCCTTCTTGAAATAGAGTAAGTTTCACTTTTTTTTTTTATTTTCTGTGTTTTTTAAAACAATCAATGCTATTCAAAGAATGGCCAACTAAAGAGCATTTGCCCTTCATTAGTTTTCAAAAGACTCACTGAAAAACTGAGTTAACTAAAATTGTATGAACTTTCTCAAGATGCAAATATTCATGGGCAGGATCAGTGATATTTCTTACGGGCTTCTGGAAGTTTGTGATTTAAATAAGAAAACGAAGATGTGAAAAGATGTCTGCTAAAGAGTAAAGAGACGAGTTTTGTTTTGTTTTTTCATTATCCTCATTGGAGAGGGTTGGAAGGTAATGACTTCTACTCTTCCAGTTAAATAGATTTACAGGGTAATTGATATGTTAATTGCTGTTGGAATCTAATTTAAAAGAAAATAGAGAAAGTAAGAAGGCATGTAGTTTAGTTATTGAGAAAGTTATGAGATTAAAATAAGACTTTCAGAATAAGTATTTGCAGGAGTTTTGGGGGAAAGTTAAGGTTGAAGAGGTGAGTGAACATTTTGATCCTTGTTGATAGTAATAAAAGCCACTGTAAAGATCTAACAGTAGGTTTTAATTTTTTAAAATTCAATTATTTTGATACATGAGCGCGCGCGCGCACACACACACACACACACACACACATTTTCCTTTTCAGTCTTCCAATCCACATCCCCATGTAAATGGTCAAGATGGCAGGGGGAAGGTGGGGGAGAGATAGCAGATAGAGAGATGGATGACAGAAGAGGTATAACAAATGAATTAGCGGTCCTTCTTGAACTTACTGTTAAGTTATGGAAAATATGTAAGAAGAAATGGTGGGTAGCTTGTGCCTCTAAGTAGCCGTCTCTTTAGATTTCCCGCCTTCATCTTTTTAGAACCTTTATTATGACTGAAGGAAACTCAACTCACTCTAGTCAATAATGCTTCATGGCCAGAAGCTGGCCAGGGTTATGAGAAAATTCTAGAAGCAGCGTGTTCTCCTGCCCGCTGCTGCCCATGCACCACATTCTCTGCTCTTCCTTAGCCCTTTCCATAGGCTTAAAGCTTACTCTTACATTTCCGTGTAAGGTCAACGACAAGGGGTGACAGTTACTAAACTGTACCTTTTCTCGGAAGTGAACAATGGATGGCCCCTCCAAAGCGATTCTGCTAACTAACCCACAAAAGCCCCTGATTCTCCCAGGCTTAGCCCTGAAGCTTCCTTCCCCCAGCACACTCCAGTCGCCCTTTAGGCTCTGCATCAGTTACTCGCTGCTTTTTTAAAAAGGGTCAAGTGCTAAGCACCGCCTACCACCGTGAGTGGCTTGTCACTCTGTCCCGCGGTGCGGTTGTGATTTGCCGGCAAGACAGTGTCGTCTGGCCCCGCCCCGCTTCCCTTTGCCGCGCTAGCGGTTTTGGGTCTTACCCAAAGGTGGAGAGTGGGGTTTGGGCAGGCGGCGTTTGGAGCAGGTGAAGAAGCATTTTCTTTCCGGCTGTTGCTGCTGTTCTTTCTTCAAACGTGGGTCTGAGTCAGGAAAGGACAAGCATTCTTTCTTTGCCGCTAGAGCTCCAGTGAACTGTTGCCCAGAACCTGGGCACTTCATACATTTCATCTCACCCATTATTCCGCTTTCACTGTGTAAATCACCTGCATATTTGTAACCCTGTTCATGTCCCTCTGCTCAATGCTCAGAGAAGGGTAGAAAGAGAATTTCAAAGGTTTGAAAGGCAGACAGGGCCTCCGCTGACCGCGGGGAGCTGTCTATGGTGCTGAAGCTTTCCAAGCGTTTGTCTCTACCACTACACGGAGTTAGATCGCATATTTTCATTCCAGGCTTTCTCGTTCCCCCATGCCTTGGATAAGACTAATTTCAGGATCGTGAATATCTCTCCGTATCATGGCCCACGTGAGACACTTTCGGACATTAGTTTCGGGATTTTATTTCTGGGAAGCAGCACTGTTACTCAGGTGAGTCTATTTGTATTTAACAGTTGGAGAACTTATTTAAAAAGCCTGTGTACTAGAATGCAACCACCTGTTATTGATGAGACCAAGAATGCAATTGGAAATTGACTTGTTGAGAGCACCCCTTAAATCGTATTATTTTATGTCTAACGTACCTAGCAGTCTATCTATTGAGACCTCTGAAAACATGTAACTTTGCTCTATTTTCTGAAAATAATGCATTTTAGTAACTGTCGACTTATATTAGTAGCAACTGAGATTAACCTGGAAAAGTTATTTCCAAAGCCAAGTTTTTCCTTCTCAAATTGCTATTAGAGATTCCTTTTTCTAAGTAAATTATAAGTTGTGGGTTACTCTCTTTTGGGAAGTTAAAAACATTTACTAATTAGAAATGGAACATTACTAACTTTTAAAAGGAAAACAATTAGAACATAAACATTTACTAACCAGAAAAATTCTGAACATTGTTGATATATCCAGAGATTAAGGTAAGTGAATAAAAAATAAATAAAGAAGTGTTATTTCTAATGAGCTTAGTTCAGGTAATATATGGAGGCAAAAACATAAATAAATCATTAGATATGTTATATGTCAAGAATAATCTTCTTGGATAAAGTAATATAATAAAAAATCCATAGAACAATAATATTGCTCTATGACATGTCATTTTCTTTTCATGTCCAGTCATATTTGGTAGGCCTCATTTTTTCTTTTTAATTATTTTAAAGAGGAAATGAGACTAGGCAAAAGATCAGATAATTTAATCACTATTCTTAATTGAACAATGTATAAGCAAGATATTGTTCATATAGATTTTTAAACCATCAATATACATTTCATTTTATTATAATTTTCATCTTATGGCTCACAAGCTTTACAAGAGGATTGAAATAAAAGTATTTAGAATAAGTTTTGTATATACTGATTTCTATTGAAGTAGTAAATATTCTTTTCTGAGTGCCCAGGTCAAAATTTCATCTTTGGACACCTTAGAAAAACATAATGTATTTAATAAAAGCTAACTTACAGAAAGCTATATTATCTTGATAAGCCTATAATAATAGGGGCCAGCTGTGAAGGTTATTATATTATGAAATTATTGCCTTTTTCTTAAGGGGTTGAACCACTGCAAATCAGAATATTTTCAGTGAAAATATTTTAATAAGACTCAGTAAATTTTTAAACTTTCCAATTGTCACAGATTTTATATATAGTGATCAAAGCAAAGAGTATAGAGCTTTTTTACATTTATGGAAATTTCATGGAAAGGAATTAATGTTATAAGAGAAATCATAATAGCTTAGTTAATAGATATTCAGATTTGGGAAGCTTAATGTCAGTAACTAAAATATTTTGGTCAATGTGGTCAGACTTGTATAATGGCAATTCACCACATTTGTTATAATACATTCTTTTCTGTTTTGTTATAATATATTCTTAGTTATGTATTCTTCATCACTAGAGTCTCTGATTTTTGTCGTTTTATTGAAATTCACAAAAATTATACTTCAAACTCATAATCATGATTATAAGAACTTATCTTCATTAATATTAAATACTTTTAGTTAAAAATGTTTTTATGAATACTCCAAAAATGTAATTCCTTGAAAAAGACATACCCAATATAGAAGTTTAATCAATATGTGTATTCTTCATCAAGTTTTTTTCTCCTTTCATTAATTGAATGAGTTTTCTATATATCTTAGACTAGCCTTGAATGAGAGTAGCACTTTTTTATTCATTTACCTTCATCATTCTATGAAGAACTTTAATAATATACAGAAAAATTAAGTATTTTTATTTTCAGTGATAGCCCTTGAAAGAAAATTTTCTAAAATAAAGTGAAGCTCCCTCTACTGAAAATATTTTATAAAATAAGTATTTTTATGGAAACTGTTCTTTGTTCACTAAGTCTATTTGTGATATACTGAGCAAAAAAGAAACATGTAAACTTAAAAAAGTAACACAAGTATTTAGTATTAATTCACAAAGATATCTTTTAAATTTAAAAATATTCTTTCCAGGTTGATTTGGAGGCAAAAATATATAGAAACCATCAATATTTATAATTAAACTAGAGGCCCAATACATAAATTCGTGCACCTTGAAAGGAACTGTGGGCCATGAGGTTGCAGTAGGCACAGGGGCGGGTCTTGGCCCATCCTCCCCGTCCCCACCTGGCCCCTCCCACCTCGGCCCCCTGGTCCCCTGTCTGCTAGCAACCCTGCTCCTGCTGCTGCCACTCCAATGCACTGATGGTGTTGGCCCCGCTCAAACCCGCTGACAGCGCGAAGCGATTGGGGCCAGCACTAGCAGTGGGTGTGATCGCCCCTCAGGGGCAGGGGGAGGTAGAGAAGCCCTTAGGGGTGATCAGGGCCAGCAGCCGCCATTTGCACCCACTGATGGCACCGAGTGATCAGGACCAGCACCGGGCACCGGCTGTAGGTGCAAGTAGGGCCGGAGCCAGCAGCAGGTGTGAGTGCCGGGTGGGACCACAGCATGCAGGAGCAAAAATTTTCAGTAACTACTGGAGGTTTGCCCTGATGACAGCGACTGGTACATGCCTTGGTCTGGCAGCCCCACTCACCTGCTCCACCATCCTGCCTCTGCCAACGCCCGCCATGTTTTGCACATGCCCCCTGGTGGTCAGCACACGTCATAGTGATCAGTTGTTCCGTTTGTTCTGCCATTTGGTCGATTTGCATATTAACCTTTTATTATCTACTAGAGGCCTGATGCATGAAGATTTGTGCAAGAATGGGCCTTCCTTACCCTGGCTGCTGGTACCGCCTTCGCTCCGGCCTGAGCCGCCTTTTTGCTCCAGCCAGGAGCTGCCTTTCTGCCTTCCCAGGCTTCCCAAAGGCCCGGAGCGGCTGGGGTGGCCATGGCGATGATGCAATCATCCCGCCTGCCCCCAGCCGCTCAGTGCCTGCATATGCAAATTAACCCACCATCTTTGTTTGATTAATTTGCATACTCACTCCTTATTGGCTGGTGGGCATCATGAAGTAACAGTCAATTTGCATTTTACTCTTTTATTAGTGTAGATAATAATAAAAGTGTAATATGCTAATTAGACCGGACAGCTGAACAACCTTCCAGACATCCTTCTGGATGAAGCTGCAGCAGCTGGGCCAAGGCAGAGGCAGTTAGGGGCAATTAGGAAAGCAGGTGAGCAGTTAGGGGTGATCAGGCAGGCAGGCAAGTGGTTAGGAGCCAGCAGTCCCAGATTGTGAGAGGGATGTATGACTGCCAGTTTAGGCCCTGCAGGATCAGGTCTAAACTGGCAGTCAGATATCCCCTGAGAGGTCCTGGATTGTGAGAGGGTGCAGGCCAGGCTAAGGGACCCCTCATCCCCATGCACATATTTTGTGCACTGGTCCTCTGGTATAGGATAATTTATGATTACAAACTTTTTTTCATAGGTTGTAAAAGATTTTTAATTTTTTAATTGAGATACAACATACATGCAGAAAAGTATACAAATGACAAGTTCCGTATAAAGTTTCACAAAAGTAGCACAGTCATATAAAGAGACCATGATCAAGATGTAGCATTGCCAATATAACAAAAGCCCTCACTCTGCTCTCTGTCACCACAGCATTCTTTCCCAGGAACTGTTTTTGCCAAAGGTAATTGCTACCTTGACTTTTTCAACAATGAATATGTTTTCCCTTCTTTTGAACGTTATATAAATACTCATTTGTGTCTGCTTTATTTTATGAACATTATGTTTATGTGATTTTCCATATAGTTGCATATAGCAATAGCTTATTTATTTTCATTTTTATATGGTATTCCATTATATGAAGACATCACAATTTATTTGTTGTTTTATTATGGAATATTTAAGTATTTTTTAGGTTTTGGCTAGTGCTGCGATGAACTGTATGGGTTGGGTCCAAGTCTTTCTCTAGAGCAAAAATTGTTGGATCAAGGGGTAGTTTAGTATATATACTGCCTGGTTTTAGCTTGAGTAGATACTGCAAGTTTTCCAAAGTAGTTGCACCTAATTTATACTCCTGCCAGCAATGTTTGAGGGATTTTTGTTGCCATTACTACTACAAAATATGATCAGTGAAATATTATTTTAAAAATTTTAGCATTTTCTTAGGTTATTATTATGAGCCCATAAATGATATTTTAGTTATTTTTTTATATATACTTTATTGATTTTTTACAGAGAGGAAGAGAGAGGGATAGAGAGTTAGAAACATCGATGAGAGAGAAACATCGATCAGCTGCCTCCTGCACACCCCCTACTGGGGATGTGCCCGCAACCAAGGTACATGCCCCTGACCGGAATCGAACCCGGGACCCTTGAGTCCGCAGGCCGACGCTCTATCCACTGAGCCAAACCGGTTTCAGCGAGTTATTTTTATCTTGGAATAATTTCTACTTTTTAGTAAATAAGTTTTATTAAGGCAAAAGCATCAGAACAAAAACATTTTCTACTATAATACAACTAGAAGTATTTATTACCAGAATAAGTCTGGTATAAGAAATGTAATTTTAAAGGGAATTATAAAAAAGGATAGTTCTTGTAATAAAAATAAATGAGAAGCCTGGTTGATGTGGCTCAGTGGTTGAGTGTTTACCTGTGAATGTTCAATTCCCAATCAGGGCATATGCCTGAGTTTCAGACTTGATCCCAAATAGGGGTGTGCAGGAGACAGCCAGTTGATTATTCTCTCTCATCATTGATGTTTCTATCTCTCTCTTCCTCACCTTCCCTCTCTCTGAAATGAATTGAAACATATTTTAAAAAATAAGTGAGAAAATTATGTAAACAGACATAAGAAATTTAAATGCCTTATTAGTGAAGTTTTTAAAAGTTTCACACTTTGCTCAGATATTGCTTAATTTTGGCACAATTCTTCTATGGCTTTTGGATTCTAGTTTTCATATTAATAAAATAAAGAACAAGACACCAGTGTCCAGCTTTCTTTGAAATGTAGATAAGTGAGATTATGAAGAGCTTGAGGAACAAATTTCAAAAATAGGGGAACTGCCAAAAATTTTTATTTAAATTAACTATTTTCACCACATACAATTTTGTTTTTCATATTTACAGTTTGATACCAACACAGACCTGCCAGACAAATAAATTATGGTACATCTATCAAAAGCTGAATGTCAGGCTTCATGATAACCACAAATACTATGTTTTCTTGGTTTACCTCAAAATTTAAGAAAAACATTTTTGGCACAGAATTTCTTGTTTTTGCTTTTGGTATGTTTTAGAGTATGGAGAAACCCCTTTTAGTGCTGGCTCTATTTTCTTATGTAAGATATTAAATAAAAATATACTTCAAGGAATAAACATTACAGTATCAGGATTCTATACAGGTTTTTAATATTATACTACACATAACATATACTTTTTCCCTTTGTGTCTCTGGTGATTCATATTCCCAAATATAGAAGGATTGTGGCCCAGTTTTTTAGTCAATGCCTCAAGCAGTTTGCCCTGCAGATTCAGAAAACAGCTTATACAATATTTCCTCTTGTATATACTTTTTCTTTCCCTTGACCACACAAGTAGGTACTGAGGCAACTCAATCAACAAATATATGCTTCATAGGTAATGTTAAACAATGGGTACAGTTTGCCTAAGAATGATTGAGAAACTACCATCTTTCCTGACATGAAACTTAGAGTCTAGTAGGGAAGAAAATATAAAGGGCCAAGTGACAAAAGAAAAACACAGCAATATGTAGGGAATGTAGATCGGGAAGTTACCCAGAAGGCTTGGTACTTGTGCTGGATCTGCTAAGATGCTTGCTTCACATGCAGAAATAAGATATAGAAAATATTATATGCAAAGGAATGATATAGGCTTATAGTATGCTTAGGGAATGGTGATGGTCAAATTCAGTTGAGGGAATTCCAATTTATGGTTTAAAATCATATTCTAATGGCATCAACTGTTGAGCTGGCTACAATAATAAACATGCAGAAATATGGAGGAGTTACCACTTGCTTTCACAAAGGAATATGTGTAAAATTTAGAAGCATAAAATTTAACTAGAGGCCTGGTGCACAAAATTCGTGCACGGGGTGGCGGGGGGGGAGGGGTGGGGGTGCCTCTCAGCCAAGCCTGCACTCTCTCCAATCTGGGACCCTTTGAGGGCATTTGGAAATCCCTCTCACAATCCAAGACTGTTGGCTCCCAACCACTCGCCTGCCTATCTGCCTGATTGCCCCTGACCGCTTTTGCCTGCCAGCCAGATCACCCCCTAACCACTCCCCTGCTGGCCAGATTGCCCCTAACTGCCCTCCCCTGCCAGTGAGGTCACCCCTAACTATCCTCCCCTGCAGGCCTGGTTGCCCCTAACTGTCCTTCCCTGCAGGCCTGGTCACCCCCAACTGCCCTCCCCTGCAGGCCCGGTCACCCCTAACTTCCCTCCCTTTCCAGCCTGGTCACTCCTAACTGCCCTCCCCTGATGGCCCGATTGCCCTTAATTGCCCTCCCTTGCCAGCCTGGTCACCCCCAACTGCCCTCCCTTGCAGGCCTGGTCGCCCCCAACTGCCCTCCCTTGCCAGCCTGGTTGCCCCTAACTGCCCTTCCCTGCCAGCCTGGTTGCCCCCAACTTTCCTCCCCTGCAAGCCTGGTCACCCCTAACTGCCCTCCCTTGCCAGCCTGGTATCTCCTAACTGCCCTCCCCTGCCAGCCTGGTCACACCTAACTGCCCTCCCTTGCAGGCTTGGTCTCCCCTAACTGCAATGCAGGCCTGGGTCCCCCCCAACTGTCCTCCCCTGAAGGTCTGGTTGTCCCCAACTCCCCTCCTCTGCCAGTCCAGTCACCCCTAACTTCCCTCCCCTGCAGGCCTGGTCCCCCCCAACTGCCCTCCCCTGCTGGTCATCTTGAGGCAGCCATCTGGTGTCCACATGGGGACAGCCATCTTTAACCACATAGGGCGGCCATCTTGTGTGTTGGAATGATGGTCAATTTGCATATTACTCTTTTATTAGATAGGGTTATAACAGGATATTTATAATTATAGGGAAGGTCTTGTATATTAGCTCAAAATATTTCTGTAAACTCTTCTCTTTCAGAGGAGCAATTTATCTCAAAATTGCAATTAACCATAAGCTAGCTAATAATAATTAGTAATAGTAAGAACTACATAAATAAATAAAACTATAGGAAGAAAGAGTAATCTTTTTGTTTTATAATTTGGAGACCATGTTTGAATCTTTCATCAAAATAAGATCTTTTATCATATTTATTTTCCCCCATTTTCTTTAACTCTATTACATAGATCTTATTTTCTAACAATTTTGAAAAAACAATTAAAACAAAATAGTTGTGGATTATCCAAAGATGGCCTTTATGACCTTTTAGAAGAATTATTGGATCAACTAATTTTTACGGGTTTTTTTCTTAATTTTTCCATCACAGTTTATAGTTAATATTATTTTGTAATAGTTTCAGGTGTACAGCACAGTGGTCAAGAAATCATATACTTCGCAAAGTGCTCTTTACCATATTTCAAGTGCCCATCTGGCACCATACATCCTATATAATAAGAGAGAAATATGTTAATTATCCATTATGCCATGAGGCATAACAACCGACCATGTAAAGATCAGATCAAGGATTTGCAGGAGGGTGGGACAGCGAACTACAAGCTGGCAGTGGAGAGCTACAGGAGGGAGCAGGGCAACAAGTTATGAGGGAGAGAGGGGGAGTGAGGCTGGGGGAGCTACAGGAGTGCAGAGAAGTGGGTGGAGAGCTACAGGAGGGCAGCAGAGAGCTACTGGCGCATGGATTCGTGTACAGGGCTACTATTAGTACTATAATATTGTTGATTATATTCCCTATGCTATAATCTATACCTTAGTGACAATTCTGGAACTACCAATTTGTACTTCTTAATCCTTTCACCTTTTTCACCCAGCCTCCCAATAACCTCCCCCTAGCAACTGTTAGCTTGTTCTCTGTATCTATGAGTCTGTTTTTATTTTGTTTGTTTGTTTCGGTCTTTAGATTCCACATATAAGTGAAATCATATGGTATTTGTCTTTCTCTGTTTGACTTATTTCACTTAGCATAATAGCTTCTAGGTCTTTTATGGCCAAGTAGTATTCCATTGTGTACCATATATATATTTATCTACTCATCTATTGATGGTCACTTAAGTTGACTCTATCAACTTAAGTTGATTATATGCAGCTATCTATATATATAAAAAGCCAGTGACCAGAATGCCAGAACGCCTGGAATGACCAGAATACTGGAACAACCAGTGGCTATGATGCTCACTTTGGCCAACCAGCCCAATCAGGGGTGGGGCCAGCCGGCCAACTGCCCAAGGCCTTTCCCCGCTGCTGGCCCTGCCCCAATCACCACCCGCTCTCTGATCAAGGGTATGGCCTGCCAGCCAACCTCCCATGTCCCCTCCACCCCAGGGTGGGCCTGCCAGACCCCACCCATGCACAAATTCATGCACTGGGTCTCTAGTTGTATATAACACTGCAATGAACATGGGGTTGCAATTATTCTTTCAAATTAGTGTTTTGGGTTTCTTCAGATATATACCCAGAAGTGGACTCACTGGGTCATAAGGCAGTTCCATTTTCAATTTTTTTAAGAAACTCCATACTCTTTTCCATAGTTGCTGCACCAATCTTCTTTCCCGCCAACAGTGCACTAGGGTTCCCTTTCTCCACATCCTCACTGACACTTGTAGTTTGTTGATTTATTGATGATAGCCATTCTGAGAGTTTGAGGTGATATCTCATTGTGGTTTTAATTTGTTTTTCTCTGATGATTAGTAGCATTGAGCATCTTTTCATATGTCTATTAGCCATCTTTATGTCCTCTTTGGAGAAGTGTTTATTCAGGTCCATTGTCCAATTTTTAATAGGATTATTTATTTTTTTGATGTTGAGTTGTATGAATTTACATATTTTGGAGCTCAACCCCTGATCAGATATATCATTGGTGAATGTCTTCTTCCATTAAGTGGGTTGTCTTATTGTTTTGTTGATTATTTTTGCTGTATAAAAGTGTTTTAGTTTCATGTATAAAATATGGTCTTTTTCAACACCATCCGGGAATTTGGGTTGTTTTGAAGAAAAGAGGACACTGAACTTAGTCTGGAGTGATTAGAGTTTGAGATGCTAGCAGCAGATCTTGACATCTCGCTATCAACTAGGAATGCAGAAACAATGCTTTACCTGTAGATTTAATAATCACAGTGTTATGAAGGTGATCATATTTTTGCAAAGAAAAAAGAACAAAGGACATATTTATATGTAATGGAAGTAGAACATTTAGAGCAGAGCACAGAGAAGAAGTACTGAGAACCCTGAGCTGAACTGTGGAGTTGAGATTGATTTTAAAAAAAGACGACAAAGTCACAGATTTATCAGTTTCATTCTTTCAATCCCAAGGACCTGCTCATATTCAATAGCATATATCTTTCTATCACTTTTCTATAAACCCCTTTAATGTTCTGATTTCAGCTAATCTCATAAATTAGTCCACAATCATAAATAATACATTTTATTTACTTAAATGTTCCTAGGAGATTTCTGGGAAATTATTTTGGAGGACATACATCTTTTACTTTTCCTTACTTCATGAAGCATATATAGTGGTTCCCCCTTGATTTTCCCACCAAAACTGTCTCTTATCCTTGTCCATCTTTTACTTGGATTAACCATATTTATTAAAAATAAATTCATATGTAGGTAAATGTCTATATGGAAATGTGGGTTGTTTTCTCTACTAGGAAAATGGTATAGTTGTAGCTTTGCTTTGCTTGGGAGAATGGATCAAGAGGAGAGACAAGTGAGTAATCTTCAGAGAACTGGTTCTAGAGTGAAGGCACTGTTTAACCACAAACAGATAGTGCATAAATAGTTGTTCAGCTACACAAAATGAAGCTATTCTACCAATTTCATGGCAACCACACATATTTTAAGAAAACAGAGTTTGAAATCCTTCGATGATAGAAGAGAAAACAGTGGTAAAGAAGAAGAAAAAGAAGAAGAAGAAGAAGGAGAAGAAGAAGAAGAAGAAGAAGAAGAAGAAGAAGAAGAAGAAGAAGAAGAAGAAGAAGAAGAAGAAGAAGAAGAAGAAGAAGAAGAAGAAGAAGAAGAAGAAGAAAAAGAAGAGGAGGAGGAAGGAGCTCAATCATGGTGAATTCCTGAATTTCTTTTAGAATTTCCATACTTGAAATACTTTTAGGAGGAAGTATTAGTAGCACCTCTCAGACAATTTAATGCACAGTAGTAACATCATTGTTACAAATAGAAATAGCATAAAATCTAAACATTATTAACACTCTCTGGAAATAATTTATTGAATGGAATAACTTTCAATTCAAATGATGAAGAATTTTCTATGAGTGCATACAAACATTTGCCATAACCAATTGGGAATTTTAACTAGCCTTGGGATGTTTCTGATACCATTATACAACCAGTACCGATATAGGATGATTGGGATGGCATTAGAAGTAACTGGTCCATCCAAAATCCTACCTATATATGAAAATCTCTCAAAAATATCTCTAACATGTGGTCATCCCATGAACTTTAAAAATGTTCCAAAAACACTAACCTGTTTGGCTCAGTGGATAGAGCGTCAGCCTATAGACTGAAGGGCCCAGAGTTCAACTCTGGTCAAAGGCATGCACCTAGGTTGTAGGCTCCATCCCTGACCCTGATCAGGCATGTGCAGGAGGCAACCAATAGATGTGACATCAATGTTTCTCTCTCTGTCTCTCCTCTCTTCCACTCTCTCTAAGAAAAGAAAAAAAAATGTTCCAACAATAAGGACTTCTTTACCTCAAGTGGAAAACATTTAAAAAATAAAACATGATTCTATTTTCTCCTGTCCAAAGTGAAATTCAAATATTTGTCTTTGTATATTTTATTATTATTATTTATTAATGTTTTAATCTCCACTTAAAATGACCATTCTGCTTGTGGAAAGTGTGTTTATTTGAGCATGATTTGAGCTGATAACCATTTCCATGTAGTTGCTCCATGTATGAAGCTTGAATGGTCCAATTTCAGAGTGCCTGTGGCATTCTACCTGAATCTCTATAAAAATGACTACATTCCAGGCAGTGTGTGAATAACTATTAAATGTATATATCAAATATTTATATACACATATAAAACTACATCTTTAAATCAATACATAATTTTAATTACCTACTTTTTATAAGATCACTTCACTGGAAAGAGAAGACATAATTAAATGACCATCCTAAATAATAATTAAATAAATAATGCATATTCTTAAAGCATAATATATGAATTTCTATTATTGCACCTATCACAGTACTGGGATCATAATCACTGGCACATGTGTAATTCTCTAGCTAAATTGAGAACCACTGACTATCACTGAATATTTGTTTTTGTCTTTTATTTTGTTTATTTACATACATTTATGTTTTAGGTACAAGTGACTCAATGAAGGGTGGTTGAATAATTTTCTTTTTTTGCTGGCAATTTTTAAAAATGTAGTCATGAATAACTTACCCACAATAGTAACAATTATAAATATTGAGAAAAGAAACATTTTTAGGGATGGGAAGGAGTTATATATTCTTTATGAAGAAGAAGGGAATTTAATCAGACATTAAACAGTTGAGGGAATTTGAGTGAGCAGAAGAGTGGAAAGAGCATTTCAGGCAGGAAAAACATTGTTAGTAGAGGAACAGGCCAGTTTTCATGTGAAATTGGGGCTACAGAAGATTTCACAGCAACATTTCTACCATGGGACCCCACATTTTTGTCTTTTTTCTAATAAATCATGATTTATGTTGTTTTAGGACTAACTTCCTAGGAAAAATGTATATGACTATTGTAGGGTGTTAGAAAAAAACCAGGCAATGTTTATTAAAATAATAGGTTCCTCTGTTTAGAAACAAAATGGTTCATTGTCATTATTTGTTATGAAGGGAAGAAAATATTCAAATGAGCTCTTTTATATTCACTTGTCCTGCTAATGTCCATATACATATTTTTGTTCATTTGTATAATTTAAATGTGTTTTTTCTGTGTATTAGAAATTTGAGGACTGAAACTTAAGTATTGATATATTAAATAAAACAAAAACCCAAGAAAAGAAGACATGAATTTTCATAGTTTTATAAAGAAACTATTACATTTCTGACAAGGGAAAGAAGAATGGCATATGGAATAAAATGTTGCCTTTCCCAAACTTATGAACAATATATTTTTATAAATTATTTTTTATTAAATAATAAAACACCCTAAAATGCATTGATGACATTTTCCACCAGTTCTTAAATCTTTCCTTTTTAAGAACAGACTTACCTCTAGTCTATTAAACATGAAGGGACCCAACTTTGTATAGTATATCCCACTGCCTATTAAGAATGAATGAACCGCCTGTATCTTTAACTTGCCTCTTGTCTTATTTATTGGAAAGAATAGAGTTAACAGAGGATTATATGGATAAAACTATTAGAAATCTCCTTTCTACTTTAGGTTGTTTCTTTGTAATGATCTTGAAGATTATGAAGTTCTCCTCCCCTCCTTTTAAAACCTTGAAATTTAGGGCATCTCTTTCTTCCTACAAATCTTAAATAAAGTAAGAACCACCCAAGACACTGCCTCTGATGCAGACCTCAGCTCATGCCTCCTGAGAGTATAGCAAAGAATTGGGTTTTCTGTGAGCCAAAATATTTTCACCTAAATAATAGCATGTGAACTTAAATTTTTGCTCTACTTTAAAAGGCCAAAGTGCATAGCATTCTCTGTGTGTATAAATACAGTTATGTATGTTAATACACAGCAAAGATTACACTGGAGAGATATATTGATATGAAAAAAATATAAATTTCTAAAATAAATAAAAATTCAAGTTAAAAAATATAGTGGTAAAAATAAGATGAGATTTATACATCTACAGGAAACAGCTAGTGTGTATAAAATGTTTTTTAAATTAGCTTTTCTTGCATTCTGTCTTCTTTGTGCATGCATTTGTGTGCACATGAGGAAACAAGAAGGACTTTGGAAAGGAGACTCAGAGGCACATCTAACTTTTGCCTTTGAAGGGCTGAATGGCCTTCCTGAGTGACTGCATTTAATATACTACTTAAGAAATGTAATGTGTAGAGTAGTATCCATCCACAGAGCGTAATTTTTTTATAACAGTCAGAAATGTGCATAATTTTTTATAACAGTCAGAAACGTGATCATCTCTGTTTAACAAAAAATATATACTTAACATTATAGCTATAATTTTTCACTTCCTTTAATATTAGTAGTCCTTAGCCCAAAAAGCTATTTCCCCCCTAAAATCCATTATAGTGGTAGATGTGGGAGGTATTGTGTGTCAGGGAAATAAATAAGGTATGAACAGACTAAGCCTTTATTGCTGTGTTAGTTCAGCTTAGGTTTATTTGTAAGTAAAAGAAGGTACACAATAATATTGGTTTAAGAAATATTTATTTTCCTTTTGAAAGAAAGAAAGAAAGAAAGAAAGAAAGAAAGAAAGAAAGAAAGAAAGAAAGAAAGAAAGAAAGAAAGAAAGAAAAGAGAGGGAGGGAGGAAAGAAGGAAGGAAGGAAGGAAGGAAGGAAGGAAGGAAGGAAGGAAGGAAGGAAGGAAGGAAGGAAGGGAGGGAGGGAGGGAGGAGAGGGGGAGGGAGGGAGGGAGGGAGGAAAGAAAGAAAGAAAAAGAAAGAAAGAAAGAAAGAAAGAAAGAAAGAAAGAAAGAAAGAAAGAAAGAAAGAAAGGCAATGAAAATTAACAGACCAAGTCTGGAATGGGAGTTTACCAATCCATTTTTTTAAGAACTTATTTTTAAAAATTAATTAATTTAAAGAGATAGAGGAGGGAGGGAGGGAGGGAGAGAGAGAGAGAGAGAGAGAGAGAGAGAGAGAGAGAGAGAGAGAAACATCGATTTTTTTGTTGTTGTTGTTCCACTTATTTATGCATTCATTGGTTGACTGGGTGGGGATCAAACCCACAACCTTGTCATATGGGAATGACACTCTAACCAACTGAGCTACCCATCCAGGGTGCCAATTCTTTCATCTTATTGTTTTGCCACCTTAGTGTGGTAATCCAAGATAGATGCTCAGATTCTAGTCAGCACAGCTGCCTTCCAGCCATCATAAAAGAGAACAAGGTTTCTCCTTAAAGGCACTTCTAAGAGGTTAAAGATTTCCCAGTTTCCTGGCAGCATTGTGTGTCCATGTGGCCAAATTCTGGCCACTAAGCAGTAAACAGAAGTGACAAGTACTTGGAAGTACTTTCAGAGGGAGGTTCAGTAGCTCTATTCCATGTTTTGGAATTCAGTCTAACTGCAGCAAAAGGGAACTGTTCTCAGTAGGAAAAGAACATGAGCAGATCATGTTTTAGAAATATCACTAAAGCCTAGCTGGCATGGCTCAGTGGTTGAGCATTGACCTATGAACCAGGAGGTCATGGTTAGATTCCCAGTCAGGGCACATGCCCTGGTTGTGGGCCCAATCTCCAGTAGGGTGTGTGCAGGAGGCAGCTGATCAATGATTCTCTTTCATCATTGATGTTCCTATCTCTCCCTTTCCTTCCTCTCTGAAATCAATAAAAATATTTAAAAAAAAAAGAGAAGTCACTAAAGAAGTAATATGGGGATCTTAGAAGAAACTATGTTGACAGTGGGGAGGGGCCAAACAGGCATCAGGGAAAGGAGTGCATAGTCAACACAACAGGGCATCCAAAACTAGAGAGAAGGGAGTAGATATGAGAACTAAAACAAAACAAACACACAACTTGTCCTTTAATTGGATGTGAGAGAAAGTGAGAGAATTGTCTAGGGCATATTTATACCTTTAGCAACTGGGTCAACATTAAGATCATGACAAGAATCTATAGTAATAAAAGGGTAATATGCTAATTAGACCGGGAGACCTTCCAGACGTCCTTCCAGACAAAGCCATGGTGGCAGGGCCGAGGTAGAGATGGTTAGGGGCGATCAGGCCAGCAAGAGGGAGCAGATGGAAGCAAGGAAGCCAGCGGGGGGAGTAGTTGGGGGCGAGCAAGCTGGCAGAGGGAGGCAGTTTGGGGTTATCAGGCTGGCGGGGGAGGGGGTAGTTGGGGGCGATCAGGCTGGCGGGGGGGCAGTTGGGGGTGAGCAGGCCGGAAGGGGGGGCAAGTTGGGGGTGATCAGGCTGGCGGGCAGAGTGGTTAGGGTCAATCAGGCAGGCAGGCAAGTGAGCAGTTAGGAGCCATTGGTCCCCGATTATGAGAGGGCTGTCCGACTGCCAGATAAACCAGCAGTCGGACATCCCCTGAGGGGTCCCAGATTGGAGAGCGTGCAGGCTGGGCTGAGGGACACCCCCCTCCCATGCACGAATTTCATGCACTGGGCCATTAGTAGAACATAAAAGAAGAACAACCATGTAGAAAAGTATTGTAAGTTCCAGATATGTGTAGGGAAGGTGATGCCTAAGAGATATATAGTTAATGGAAAACTTCAACATAGAAGGGGGAGGATAAGACCTGGGAATGGATGAGACTGGATGACTAAAATTCTGTGGCAGAGCTTTCTGACATTTTTTTTTACACTTAAGCATACATGGATATTTCATCCCACCTGGGATAAACAAACATGCCTGGTGAGTCACAGAGCCACCAAGCCTGACTCTAGCTGTCCCAGGCCCCATTTCACTGCTGGCTGAGCTAGGAATAACACAGCATACCTATAATCACTGTGGTCTGCAGATTTCATAAGTCCTTCCCTCCCTTTGAGGGCATTGCTACTCAAAATGTGGCCCCCGAACTAGTTAATAACCATCACCTGGGAAGTTATTAAAAATGCTCAATAAATTCAATAAAAATTGAAAAAAAAATAAATATAGACTCTGAATTCCACCACAGACTTCCTGAACCAGAATCTTCATTTTATCAAACCCTAAGCATATTCAGGTTTGAAAAGCACTGTTTTAAGAACATCAACCTCTAAGGGATGGGAAGAATAAAAGGTATTGGAAAAAATAGAGAGGAGGTATGGAAAGAGAAAAGGGGGAACACAGAGTATGTCACAGAACCTAAAAGAAGAGTTTTGGAAATGAAAGAATTATCAGTAATGTCAAATGCCATAGAAACAAAAAAGAATTATGGAAGATTATCAGAAGTCTTCTCCAGTGTATTTTTGCTATAAAAATACATGTACAAATATATTAGCATAACATTGAATGGTGAGGTAAAATAAAAGAGAAAATATAGGTTCCTTTTTTCAAGAGACTACTAGTCCTAGAAGGGGAAGTAATGATGGACAGAGTTGAGATAGGCAGTTCTTGCTTGTTGAGTTATGTTTTTAAAAAGGAAGAGGACTTAAGCTTGTTTACAGTCTGGAGAAAAGAAGTCAGTGAATTAGGAAATGCCTAGGAAGAGACCAGAGAGGTACAGAAGAGAAAGGGCAACATCACTGATAAGATTTAAAGAGCAGTAGTTGAAGGGTAGCTTTTGAACCAGAAGAGTGTGCTCAGTCTTTCTCTGGGAAGGAGATTAGAATAGATGCAGTATATAGCAAGCTATAGACATGGGGGTAGTGATTTCAGAATTGCAATTGAAAGCTCAATTATCTCTTTGAAGATGGAAGCAAGGTCATCATTTGGGATAAAGATAACAATGAAGCAGACACATTTAGTCTGTTTCAACAGTTACAAAGCACAGAACAGCTTTGGAGGGGCTGTGTTTCTAGTCCCTTAGGGAATTCAGTCCAGGCCCCACTGCAGCAGATGCCCCCATCACTCTGCCTGGGAGGAGAATGAACCCTAGAGATCTGATTTTCTTAAAGATATTTTTATTGATTTCAGAGAGGAAAAGAGAGGGAAAGATAGATAGAAATATCAATGATGAGAGAGAATCATTGATTGGCTGCCTCCTGCACCCCCCCCCCCAGGAACCGAACCCGCAACCTGGGCATGTGCCCTTGACCAGAAACAAACCTGGGACCCCTCAATCCACAGTCCAATGCTCTATCCTCAGCCAAACCGACCAGGGCTCTTTATTTTTAAAGAGATGACTGTTTTATATATATACTATAAGCCAGGCGCACAAAATTTGTGCACGGGGATGGGGGGGTAGGGGGGTTGTCCCTCAGCCCAGCCTGCACCCTCTCCAATCTGGGACCTCTTGAGGGATGTCTAACCCCCAGTGTGATCGGGCCTAAATGGGCGGTTGACCATCCCTCTCACAATCCAGGACTGCTGGCTCCAAACCACTCACTTGCCTCTGCCTGATTGCCCCTAACCGCTTCTGCCTGCCAACCTGATCACCCCTTAACTACTCCCCTGCCAGCCTGATTGATGCCTAACTGCTCCTCGGCTGGCGTGATTGCCCTTAACTGCCCTCCCCTGCTGGCCTGGTCACCCCTAACTGCCCTCCTCTGACAGTCTGGTCCCCCCAACTTTCCTCCCCTACAGGCCTGGGTCCCTCCCAACTGTCCTCCCCTGCAGGCCTGGTCACCCCCCCAACTGCCCTCCCCTGCAGGCCTGGTCACCCCCCCAACTGCCCTCCCCTGCAGGCCTGGTCACCCCCCCAACTGCCCTCCCCTGCAGGCCTGGTCACCCCCCCAACTGCCCTCCCCTGCAGGCCTGGTCCCCCACAACTGCCCTCCCCTGCAGGCCTGGTCCCCCACAACTGCCCTCCCCTGCAGACCTGGTCCCCCACAACTGTCCTCCCCTGTAGGCCTGGGTCCCCCCTAAACTGTCCTCCCCTGCAGGCCTGGTCCCCCCCAACTGCCCTCCCCTGCTGGCCTGGTCTCCTCCAACTGCCCTCCTCTGCTGGCCCAGTCACCCCTAACTGGCCTCCCTGCTGACCTGATTGCCCACAACTGCCCTACCCTACAGGCCTGGTCCCCCCAACTGCCCTCCTCTGCTGGCCTGGACACCCCTAACTTCCCACAACTGCCCTCTCCTGCAGGCCACCTTGTGGCGGCCATCTTGTGTCCATATCGGGGCATCCATCTTTGACCACATGGGGGCAGCCATCTTGTGTCTTGGAGTGATGGTCAATTTGCATATTACTCTTTTATTAGATAGGATATATATTCTATATAATAAAAACCTAATATGCAAATCAACCGAACAGCAGAATGACAGGTGGAACAACTGGTCACTATGATGCACACTGACCATCAGGGGGCAGATGCTCAATGCAGGAGCTGCCCCCAGCCTGCAGGCCCCAGGCCAGCCAAGGCGGATGCCAGCGGGGGCCCCCCAATTGCTTCACTGGTCGCCCCACAGATTGGCCCTGATCGCCTGCCATGCCTAGGGACCATACCTGTGCATGAATTTCATGCACCAGGCCTCTAGTGTATATATATATATTTCAGAGAGGAAGGGAGCGGGAGAGATAGAAACATCAATGATGAAAGAGAATCATTGATTGGCTGCCTCCTGCACACCCCCTACTAGGGATTGAGCCTGCAACCTGGGCATGTGCCCTTGACTGGAATCAAACCAAGACCCTACAGTCCACAGGCCGACGCTCTATCCACTGAGCCAAACCAGCTAGGGCTAGAGACGTGATCTTTATTCAGGCTGCACTAATTTCGGTGGCAAAGCCAGAGGTAGAACCCACATCATCTAATTCGAATAAACTGTTTATTTTTCCAAACACTGCAATTAGGTTATTCTAAAGGAGAAAAGAAAAAAAAGATCATTTCACTCTTTAAAAGCTGAAATATGATCCATTCTCTTAGAATCACAGTAAGAATATTTTATTAATACTTTTATCAAAGAGTATAGAAATAGGACCCACTTTCAAAATGTTACTCTTTGTTCTCATCCATGAGCACCAAGTTTGGCAGCGTTGGTATACATCTTGTACTCTCACCTTGAACCCTTTCCTTTACATCTTGAAAATGGCTTTTCCTACAAAGCATTGTTTCTGGGGATCTTGTTATGCACAATGAAAGGAAAACATATCTTCTTACTGCCATAGGAAATAACTTCTATAGTCCAGAGATTTTAGAATCCTTTTGTTTACTGGGAAACTGTAAACATTTCCCCCCAAATAGTTTAGGCATATACAAAGCAGGGAGGTGAAAGAGGGGTGAGGGGAGAAGGAAACAGAGGTGGGGCAGAGGGAGAAGAGGGAAAAAGAGTCAGAGTAAACTCAGCTGAATATTAGCTTTAAGCATAATGTTAATAACAGGGAATACATTTTGCTGACCTCTCTGTCTCTTAATTTTTAAAAAATATATAGTTTAATAAAAATCTTGATGTATAGTCTAATTATCAATAGGGGGACACTGAGTAACACCACACTCATTGCTATATTTTCTTACCACTTCCAATTATAAACTTTTTTTTTTCTTTATTGTTTGATTCCTGCCTTTGTTCTGCTCCATTTCTCCCTCCTTTAAGGAATGTAATGACCAGACAAATGTGGAGCTTCCTGTGCCACAGGAAGAAAAAGGTTTAACCTGTCTTGAATAAATGTAAACCAGAAACATAAATATTTACATAAACATTTGTAGTCACACCAATGGGAATATCTACCATAATCTGAATGAGTCAGTGCTCTGCAGGCTTAATATTATTTAGGAAAAAAAAGCTTACCAGGACTCTATTTTAATATTCGGTGTCCATCTCTTTTCAGGTTCAGAGACTCGAGATTGGTGCTTTAAAATATCATGCTTTTATATCCTGAGTCTTATTGACCTGGAGATTTATACAGATGCATTTCATTAGCAGACATTGATGCCAGCACAATTCATTGAAAATAGAAAGTAGAGAATTCAGAATAAAGTAGTACTACTGCTGTAGTGTGGTTGTTTGTTTGTTTGTAAATATCTATAACAGTTAGAACCACAAGTGAAAGGATGATTTCTGTATCTCTGAGTGGTGGATTAAGGTGCTTTCCCCCTTAATTTTACTGTATTTTTATTATTTCTTTTGTACAATACACATATATTGGATTAAAAGAAGTGTTTTTAAAACAAGCTTTGTGCATATTTTAAGGGTATATGAGGTGATTTTTGCTTTAAATATTATGCAGGAGTTGAGCTCTGAAAGACTGAATGTCCTGAATAGAAGTTATTTAAGGGAAGAATAAGCAGTGAGCAAGTATGGCTCCTAAAATCACACATTTGCAATGTGACTTTCAACCTCTCTTGCTAAAGTGATTTCAACCACAAGTTGAATCCATAAACTGGCACAGGTCAATCAGATTTTTTTCTTCTTCTATGATGCTTAGTCTTTCTTGATGCTTGTCTGTATTTTCTACACTTGCATTTTATGAGATACTACTATAACTGTCCTGGCTTGAGTGAATTTCTATTTATTTCACTTAAAAATATCCCTGATCAAGAGTGATGGCATTAAAAGCAAAATCCCAACACTGGCTTTAGAACTTGGCATGTTTTAAAACATATGTATAGATTGTCATTTGGTTTACTAAACTTACCTGTGACAAATGGGTGCTACTTTAAATCTCCATTTTTATATTGGCAAAATGATTTATCACTTTCCCAAGGTGAAACAACACATTTTGTCATTTAGTTCATGACAAAATGTAAGCCTCCTGGCTGTCCATCTGAAGCCTCAACCACTGTACCATGATGGCTTCCACTTAATTATCTTGTGCACTCAACACACAATTGGAACCATTAAGTCTATTGTAAGCAATTTTCAATGTATCTGAAATACTTAATTAGTTTTCTTTAAAAGAAATGTCATTAAGAAGCTACAAATCAGTGAGTTAATTAGCTCTGTTATAGCCTGTTAGTTCTTTTAGTTGAAATAAGTTGATGCCAAAACTATGAACTATTACCCATGAGAATAGACAGTCTGCATGGAAATTAATAGAAGTTTTTATAGAAGTTATAGCAATTACTATGAATTTTGAGCATAGCATTTTGAGTGTTTAGTAAAAATGAGTGATTTTTATAAAAATACTTTGTAGATAAGACAAAAGTATTGTATAAAAATTAGGGTTAAGAAACCTCAGGAGTACACTAGCTAATTCTTTGTCATCTATTTTTATTATTGAATGGAATCCTCCTTTCCCCACCCATCCCCCATCTATAACCTTATATTAACCCTTCATTTACAAACACACAAACACTATGTAATTTATCACTGACACCTAGCAAGCACTGAGCATAGACACCTCTAATAAGCATTAATTTATGTAAGCACTGAATGTAAACATCACTGCAATATCAGTTAAAAAGGCTCCTATGAAAGTCCATTTTACAGGTCTCCAGTTCCAGCATTAAATGATGATTTTCTGACATACATGACTTTGATGATTTAAGTCACACTCTCAGATTTTTATATCCTGGCTTTTTTCTATTTCTAAATACTTGTTCTATGATCTTTCCTGATTAGTTATTAGCATCCTTCTATCTTAGAAGTAAAGAAGGAGAGAAAGGCAGGATTCTCTCTAGCGTTAAACATACATTCTAAGCATGATTATTGCTATACTTAGAGGGTCATATTCTGATGTCTGACCTCTTCATCATTACATTTAGTTGATCCATTTCAAAAATACTTATTCATTAATTACTCTGGATGCTCTAGATTACTTCTGGGCCATTAAAACAGTCATGATTTTTGCTTAAATAGTAGTTCCTACAAAGTAGGAGATAAACATTGATTAATCCTATTAAAACGACAGTTGCATTGTAACAAATACTACCAATGAGATACACAAACTTGAGAAATATTTTATAAACTCAGAGAGAATAGCTATGGCTTCCTGAAGAAATGATACTCAAACCTAGATCACAAAGATAAGTAGAAGTTAATTAGATGAATAGAGGACCAATGAGCATTCCAGGCAAAGGCAATGGCTATGTTACTGGACAGCCCCAAGTTGGAGGAGGCCTGTCCCCACCTAGACTCTTGTTAATCTCACAAGGAAGATTTCAGACGAGTGACAGACAGCAGTGTTGGAGCAAAGCAAGCAAATTTATTAAAAATTCACTTGGTGTGGCTCAGTGGTTGAGCGACAACCTATGAACAGGAGGTCATGGTTTGATTCCCGGTCCGGGCACATGGCTGGGTTGTGGGCCCGATCTTCAGTAGGGTGTGTGCAGGAGGCAGCTGATCAATGATTCTCTCTCATCATTGATGATTTTATCTCTCTCTCCCTCTTCCTTCCTCCCTGAAATCAATAAAAATATATTTTATAAAAAAGAATACACTTGGCATAAAGCAGAAGCTGGCAACTCAGCTAGTTTTAGCATGCTGGCCAGTGGAGGTTCAAGGGGTTTTATATCCTTCTCCCTATAGGTTTCAAAGCTTTCCTGCCAGATATCTTGGATAGCAGACTAGGTTGCAAAGTCCCCTTCTACATTGTTGTGGCGTATCTCAGAATGTTTGTACAAACATTTGGTCATCTTGTTTGGCAAGTCCTAAGGTGGCTGGCTTCTTTGTTTAGTGGGTGAGATAAAGTCCGCCTCTTTCCCTCTTCCCCCTTTCCTGCCCTAACATCCCCCAAGTGATATTTGTCCTTGGGTTTACCTGGCACAAATGGCATTCATTGGGTTTGTGTTCTCTATTTTCCCAGGCCAGGGTGATTAAGCTGTGAATGCTCAGGTTAGGGAGGAGAGGTATAAACCATTAGTTCTCAAGTGTCCTTGGTGGGGAGCAAATAAGATTTTTGGGATTCACAGGCCAGCTGCAAGCTACCCAAACTGTTTGGCCTTGTTTCATTTCCTTTTCTCAGTTTCTTCATTCCAGGAATTTTCTTAGCTTCTTACTATCCTACCACAGCTAGTGGTAGGTTGTACCAGAGAAGCTGAAGAGGACATGGTAAGATGTGGTTTGGATTATGGATAAAAATTGGAAGGTAGGACCAACCAGATGAATATGTGTGAAATGGAGAGAGGAATCCAAGGTTATCAAAGATTGCAATCCTGAGAATTGGAAAGACTGGGTTACCATTATCCAAGTTAGAAAAGAATGGTGAAGGAATAGGTTTGGTTGGAAATAGCAGGACTTTGATTTATGTTTGCTTTTATTGGAGCACTAGGTTGCTAGTGATCTGTAATTATTTTATTCTAGTTTCAGAAATTGAGATGATTCCAAGCTATGCTTAGCTTTTTCCTAATACTTCTACATTTCTGATTCATTCTTACTCAGAAGTTGTAATTATTTGTGACCTCAAATCAACTTAGAGGTATTCACTCTTTGGTGGGTTCTCGATTACAATTTTTATCTCCTTAAATCCATAAAGCTTTCAAAATTTGTGCACATATTAACCACTCAGCTGCTATGAAGCTTATTATCACCCCTAAGGGAAATGCAAATCTAAATACTTGGCTTACTTCTGTGATTTTTTTTCCCCCTTGGTTTTTAGCCACGTGATTTTTCACTATTTTTAGCTCTCCAATGCACAGATTTTTTTTTTCTTCAATTTGTCTAGTTGTTTTCAGTGGAAAGTTTAATTACATTTAAAATACAGGTTTATTATACATTTAGTATCTGAATGGCCTGGCAAAAAAAACCCTCTATTCTTTAGCTTCTTCATCCGTAATGCATATGTAACTATATCTAACTAGCAAGATTATTATAACTATTAAATTACATCATGTATATGGATCCTCTTCCTGAGAGATCAAGAAGCAATTATCATTTTTATCGTTGGTTATCAGGTTTGTGCAGGTCTCAGTCTATTTATAGTAAAGCTCTCAGCTAAAAATGCCTGGAGGGCACTCACCTAGGCCCCAGGGGGCTTCCCACAGAAGGCTTCCCTTGCTTAAAACAGTGTTACAACTGGACCAGCACTTTTGGTTCTTACTGTGATTGCAAGATGCCCCTCAATAATAATCATCAGGAAACGTTGGAAAAGCGTGGATTTCGTACTTACAAGATGGGGAAATGACAGCTGGGGTCACAGAGAGGTCACAGATAGAGAGAGGGAGAAAAAGGAAGAGCGAAGTGGCTGGGGTTCCGCTTTCATCAGGGTTGAGGGTGAGGGCCTAGGGTTTGGCAGGCTCACTATTTTTTGGTGAATTTAAAACATTAGAGGAGGATTTTAAAGCACGGGAAGAGAAAACAAACAAGTAATGCAAATGGTCAGTTATGAGATCAAGTAAGGTCTCTGAAACAAAGGAGTCTCTTCTCTAGCTGTGTGGCTGGCCATGTGTTTATCCCAGGTAGTGTTTGAAGTGGCTTCTTCTTTGAAATGGATGCCTCAGCAATCAAAGCTTAAGTCAGGCACTTGCATTACAAAAAGGAAAACAAACAAACAAAAAAAACCCAACCAACCATGTTAGGGTTTACATTACACCCCATCAAACTAAGGTAGAAATGAGATCACTTTATAAAATGATAATCATATTTCACAGGCATGTTACTCACAGTGGCAAGAAGCAAATCCTAGTACCCCGAGGATTTTTACTTTTTAGTTATTTCTCTGAGTCTCTGGAGATATTCTAGAATAGCCCTTTTAATAACCCTCTACTTTGGCCTCCTTTTAAAGTAATTGCTATTACACAGTCAAATGGAAGCCTGCTTTACCACACATGCCTTAGGGCCAACAATGGTTCCTTTTCCAAGGCAGTATGTTTTCCTGTGAAATGCTCAAAACTTCACCTATCCCCAGATATCCCAGTTTCTTTCTCTTTAGTTCACCTAAAGAGGCTGAAGCAATAAAAAAATAAAAATAAATAAATAAAAAATAAAAAGTGGGAAGAATGCTCATCTATTCCATTCTGTGTTTTATTTTTCAGACTAGACATATCAATTGCTGGTATTCCTACAAAAATTTTCAAATAGTAATAACTGTGAATTTTTCCTCCCACAAGGAATTGTAACCCTACAGTTGGACTGGTTTATGGAGCTATAAAATACGTGGTAAAACTGTCATTTCTCCATCATAGCCTGGACCTTCTCTGACTCAGGAGTCAGGACACTTATTCCCTACAGGTCACCCTTCCCTCTGTGCAAATCAACTTATGAAAATAGGTTCATGGAGATTTGTGGCCCCAGGTGTCAAGACTTTTCTCACATTTTGTTTCCCAGCTACATAATTTTCTCTCAATTTTAAGATTCATTTATCAGAGGTAAATAGCTACTGACAATTATATTAAACTAGAGGCCCGAGCACAAATTTGTGCACCATTGGGGTCCCTCAGCCTGGCCTGCAAGGATTAGGCTGAAACAGGCTCTCCTACATCCTCTGAGGGGTCCCAGATTGTGAGAGGGTGCAGGCCAGGCCAAGGGACCCCATTGGTACACAATCAGGGCTGGGGAGGGATGCGGGGGGTTGGCCAGTCAGAGAGGGACCAAGGGAGGGCTCCAGGGTGTGTCTGGCCTGTCTTGCTCAGTCCCGATTGGCTGGACCCCAGCAGCAAGCTAACCTACTGGTCGGAGAGTTTTCCCCCTGGTGGTCAGTGCACGTCATAGTGAGTGGCTGAGGAGTCTTAGCATATCATTAGCATATTACGCTTTGATTGCTTGAATGGCGGACTGGATGACCAGACACTTAGCATATTAGGCTTTTATTATATAGGATTTACCATAAAAGCATCTATATTTAGTGGTTATTTCAGTCCTCCAAAAGTAGGTTTATTTTACTTCTTTGTCTCATTGATGAGGAAGGGAGAGAAGAGAAGTGAGAAGGGACTTACCTTTTTTGAAGAATTGTGATGTTTGATTTCAATACTTCCGAAAATAGGTTTTTGCTAACCTCTCAGTAACTGAAATCTCTGAACTTTCATGTAGCTTGTCTTTATAAAAAAATATATATAAAATACTTAAATGAAAACAAAATTCATTGATGGAAATGTGTTTAAGCCCACACACAGTTTCAAAAAAAAAAGTTAATAGTAAATTCATACTTGATACAGCATTATAAAAGAAGAGCCAAGTGTGGGAGGCAGGCAAATTATCACAGAGTTTGAGATTTTCATAAATAAAAGACTTTTTAAACATTCAAATCTGCTTTTTTCAAAAGTAACTTGCTATAAATATGATGAGTTTTGTTAAAACTAGAAGGTTTAGATAAAAAATGGACTTGATGGCAAAGTTTCTTATCCAAAATCCATTCTAAATTATCTTACTTTTTTTTTCCCAACTGCCTCCTCCTACTCTGAATTTTAACAACTTAACACACAATACAGTGTACAGATGATGTGTTGTGGAATCATGTATCTGAAACCTATATAGCATTGTTAACCAATATTACCCCAATAAATTCAATAAAGTAAAAAAACAAAACAAAACACAACATAAAATGAAGTGTTTGAATATGTATGTACAGATGATGTAGACTACTTAAAAATTTAAAAAAGAGTCCAGATTGGTCATATATAGAGCTTCACATTATGTATGACTTACTATGAGTTCTCTTAAATCACTATGGTTCTCTGAAGACTGTCTAGCAATGATCACTTGGTGCAAATCTCAGATAAATACGGTAATAGGAAGAAAGCTCTAGGAGAAATATACCCGAGCAAGGATTGTAGGTGATGGAAAGTTTTTCCATATGCACATCCTTTACCCCTTTCAGAAAAAGAAGGGATAGACTATGTAGAAATGCCGATTAATTACTCAGTGTTGTTTTGCTGACAATAAGTCATTTTTGTGTCAAAATTGTGAATCTTCAGAAATAAAGTCAATTGTCCAGAAGCAGCTAGATGGCTCTGTGTGATTGAAGGGAACATAACTAGTAAAGACTATTGGAATAGTTTTCTGCTCAGGATTTTTCTCATTTTTTTTTTTTTTTTTGTATTTTATTGATTTTTCACAGAGAGGAAGGGAGAGGGATAGAGAGCTAGAAACATCGATGAGAGAGAGACATCGACCAGCCGCCTCCTGCACAACCCCCACCCGGGGATGTGCCCGCAACCAATGCACATGCCCTTGACCGGAATCGAACCCGGGACCCTCCAGTCCGCAGACCGACGCTCCATCCACTGAGCCAAATCGGTTTCAGCCAGAATTTTCTCATTTTTGATAGGCATCGTTCTGCAGAGCTTGGTAGTGAATCCATCTTACAAAACATGAAGATTTTGCTCACAGAAATAGAAAGAAGGGAGCTGGCCAATCATTATCTTCACTGTAATCTCACTGCCCAGCTCCAGCTCATGGATACTTCCCAAGGATTCCCTGTAGACCCCAGATGAGTCTAGACAGAGACATCTATCAAACTGTGAACACTTTAAAGGTTCAGATTGTGTTCTGCACAAATAGAACACAAATCTTTAATAGTGTCAACAATAAAAACAAGGTTTATACAAATTAAAGTTAAAAAAAAATCAATGCCTTTTGAGTTCTCATATAATTTATTCCTATTTACCCCTGCCTTTGCCCACCTCCACCCATCCTCTACCCCCCTTCCCTCTGGTCCTCACCACACTATTGTCTGTGTGTATGGGTTATTCATATCTGTTCTTTGGCTAATCTCTTCACCTTAATTTATTGTTTCAATATTTAACAGATATTTAAATGCATCTTGGTGTGATAAAGGATACTTTTATGTAATGAAAGCACTATGATTTTATTTTTAGTGAACGATTCTCAGTTCACAAAAGGCTTATACAAATTTGTGTATTGTATTTTAAAACTAAATGTACCTATCTTCATTCCATCGCAGTCCAATGTGTATTTCATGTGTTCCTTCAACTCAATGATCAAGTTATACTTGTAATTTTATTAATTTTAAGTACCATGTCAAAAGAACCATAATTTCTTGTTTAATATAAATTTATAATAATTTTTATTTTAGTGTTAAAATAAAAAGTAACATTATATTTTACTATAACATATATAACATTTATTATATAAAGTACATAATTTTAATAGATTTTGTGGTGTGAGGAGAAATAGCTTGCTTTTCTAAGATTATTTACTGTTGATATATATCTTTTATCTTTGACCATGGTGGTGATAAGAAGGGTTGCATTTTCTTTCCATCAGCTTATTTTAATTACTAGTTGTGTAAACAATGAAAATTTTTATTTTTAGTAGGAACTATTTCATAAGCATTAAAAGGTTTTATAATAACCTTTAAAAATCATTTAATATTTATTTAGCCTTTAAGAAGATTAAATACATATCATATATATGTTTATATATATTATCCCTTCTTTTTCAAACTATTACAGCCATGATTTCAGACTCTTTGGAAGCAATAATAACAGTTGTTAAATGAATAAATAAATGAGCTTCTACTTATAAGATTCTACTCTCCTATAAAATTAATTTTTATATGTTCACATTGCTGGTGAATCAGTGTCATGATCTTTGCATAATATATTTGGAAACATATTTTTGGCACTAAAAGCATATTTCAAATGGAATTTTAAAAGTACTGATGTTAAACTCATAAATATAGAGACTAATGGTTGCCAGAGGTGAGGGGAGTTGAGGGGTTGGGTAGAAAAGGTGAAGGGATTAGGAAGTACAACTTGGCAGCTACAAAATAATAATTGGGATGTAAAGTACAGGATAGGGAAGTTAGTCAATAATACTGTAGTAACTATGTATGGTGTCAGGTGAGTTCTAGATTTATCAGGGGATCACTTCATAAATTACATAAACATCTAACCACTATGTGCTATACACCTGAAACTTACATAATATTGAATGTCAACTATAATTAAATTATTAAAAACTTTTAAATAGAACCAATTTCAAATCAAATTTCAGGAGGGCATGATTATTGTAGTAGCTCAATTATTGTTTTTTGAATATGTCAAAAGAAATGAAGACTAAAAAGATTAATAACAATAAATTATTAACCTTAAAAGGATCAAGAATTCTTTAATCTTACTGAAACAACAATAATCTTGTTTTTGTTATATAATTACTCAAATAATTTGAGATGTTAGAACAAACAAATAGTGCTTGGTAATAGGGTTCATTATGGGGAAACCCAAAGGTAAACTTGTATCCTTTGTTTTAAAAGCAAATAGTTATACTATTTATGAAAAATGATATTTAAGTCCTACAAAATAGCATTATGGGAGGTAGCTGATACCATGGAAGTAAATACAATTATCCAGAGAGAGAAGAGGGGCAACTCCAGGATGCCACTGAAGGTTGTGGGTCTTTATTTTTTAAACATTTTATTGATTTTTTACAGAGAGGAAGGGAGAGGGAGAGAGAGTTAGAAACATCGATGAGAAAGAAACATCAATCAGTTGTCTCCTGCACACCCCCTACTGGGGATGTGCCCGCATCCAAGCAAGGTATATGCCCTTGACCAGAATCGAACCTGAGATCCTTGAGTCCCCAGGCCCATGCTCTATCCACTTAGCCAAACCTGTTAGGGCAGTTGTGGGTCTTTAAAGCACAAATGTAATAAAATGAATATAAAAAAAAGTCCAGGAAGACACCGTTTGAGTGGTGATGTCAGGGAAAAACAGTGGACTTCTATAAATTCTGTCCTCCATAAAAGCAGTAAGAAAACTTTCCAAAAATGTAACAACCAAGTTTTTTAGAGCTCTGGCAGCTAATCAGAGACTTGCAAAAATCCATGAAATAGTTTAATCAAGAAAAACATCTGAATCTTGGTCAGAACAGTGGGAGTTGTTGTTGCATTACAACTTGCCTTATGCTTGTCCCCCCTTCTCAGTCTTCAAGAGAGAATTGTAAACCAATAGCCAACAATCTCTATAAAAAAGCTACGAGAGGGGGCAGAATGAAGTTTGAACTCCTTTAAAACCTCATTCTTGAAGGATTATTATTTCTGGAAGACCCCACTTTGTACAACTGCTTTTAACTTAGAGAGTACCCAGTGTGAAAAGTTTTTCCTGGGAATGTTTGTCAAAAACATTTAAAGAGGCAGCTTTTGTTTTGACTTCATGGTTACTGGAGGGTATTAGCGGAGGCAAACAACAGACTAATTAAAAAGCTTAAAAGAAAGAGCCATGGAATAATATGTCCTTAGAGGTTTGGAAAAGTTCCACATATTCCTGGGCATCTGCAGGGTCACACACATGTGAGCATGCCGAGTGTCATAGGCTAAATTTCCAAAGTTCGTATGTTGAAGTCCTAACCCCCAATACCTCAGAATGTGACTTTTTTGGGAGATAATTAAGGTAAAATGAGATCATATGGGTGATTTTTTTCCCCTCAATAAAAGCAAGAATTTTACTACACAGATGAATTTTTGTATTTTCTTATGCCTGAATCATTAAGGATACTTTTAGCTAACAAATGCAATCAGAAATCAAACTTGGGTACATGCAAAGTTTGAAAGCCTAATAATTTGTTGTTGTTTCCAGACTCAACAGAAAATAATATTACCTCTGACCCTTGGGCTAAAAACTTATGAAACCTTATAAATACTAACTGTAAACCTAAAATACCTACCTGTCATTATGATCACATTCATTGTATAGTATGTAAAGCTTTCCTTTTTGTTTTCAGAAGTATTTTTGCTTGCATATTAATTTTATATTTGTAGGTAACAATTGTTAGGAAGATTTTTTTTTTTTTTGTAAAATCTATAGTGTTTTTTTTCTTATTATTTTTAGTTTGGTTGCAACAAAGGAAACGGATAGTGCAAGATCTAGAAGTGCTCCAATGTCACCTTCTGACTTCCTGGATAAATTAATGGGGAGGACATCAGGGTATGATGCAAGAATCAGACCCAATTTTAAAGGTAATTGTTCTGCTTTCTACTATATATTAAATGTGTTTTATTTATTTAAAATTTTTTAAAATATATTTTTTATTGATTTCAGAGAAGAAGGGAGAGAGAGGGATAGAAACATCGATGATGAGAGAGAATCGTTGATTGGCACACCCCTTACTGAGGATGCAGCCCTCAACACGGGCATATGCCCTGACCGGAATTGAACCAGTGACCTCTTAGTTCCTGGGACGTTGCTCAATCGCTAAGCCACACCTGGCTGGGCATGAAATATATTTTAAATGTGATTAAACAAGATACATTTAAAAATTGATTCCACCAAAAATTCTGAAAACATAAAATATTCTCACTAACTACAATGGAATAGTCTCACTAACTGGAATAGAAGCTTCCTTGGAGCTGACGAAAAACCTCCCATATTTTAAATCTTCCACAGCAGGATTTTCTATATTGCGAAGAATCGTATCGTTGTTGAATTTATGTATTGGGGAAGGGTCTGGATAACTAAACCCACTGATAACATTTAAAAAATTATTCTACCTACCAGATGCTTTACCTAAATTTATAGGAAAGAGTTTTAAGGGGTATCATATTCAAATAAAAGTGAGAAATTTCAGCATTATGAGGATATTTTACAAAAGCAGTATCCTCCTATGCAAATTTGTCTTTAATAATATTACTGCTTATGCTGGCACTGTGTCATTCTCCAAAACAATTCTCTCTCTCTTTACAAAAAAAAAAAAAAAATCTGATTTCTTCTATCATCTATCTCAAACACTCTCCCACTCATACCCTTCCATCTTATTTGTTTCCTCTAGATTTAAGGAGAATTGTTTAGATTTGTCCTCTAAATCACTCTTGGACATGACATAGTGTCCTCTGTATTCTTTGGGAACATTTAGGAACATTTTAATTCTGTAATTGTATTATGGTCTCTTCACAGTCCTCTTTATCTTAAACAAGCCATTTCCTTGAATGTGAAGTCATGGAGGTGGTGTCACAGGTTGCTAGGCAGATATTATTTTGTATGCTTAGTTGTTTGTTTTATTTATGAAAATAGTGAAAACCATGTACCTGAACTTGGCAAACATTAAATTGTCTAAAGATATTAGTGATGAAAAGCAGCAGCTCCTTGCCTCGACAATCCTTATGCACAGGTCTACTTCTTTGAAGTAAACACTCAAAAAGTAAAATTGGTTAATTTCTGGTGAAATATGTTTGATTGCTTTCTGGGACTTTTACAAACAAGGCATTATGAGATGCCTTTGCACTAACTAGACTTGCTAATTTAATGTCTTATATTCCACCTTTTCTGTTTCCCCTTTCTGCACAATCATCTCTTTTCTTCCTGCAGGGACAATTATGTTAATTCATCTTAGCTCTCTTTAAGCCCCTTAGTTTTCTTATAGAGCATTTAAGAAAAACACTGTATAGTTCAAGGAAGGGTTGAGTTGATGTGCCTGGGCGCTAACACAGTTTTAGTCTCTCTCTCTCTCTCTCTCTCTCTCTCTCTCTCTCTCTCTCTCTCTCTCTCTCTGTGTGTGTGTGTGTGTGTGTGTGTGTGTGTGTGTGTGTGTGTGTGTAGGGAGGGGGTTTTCTGCTACTTCTCTCTCTGGAAAGGAAAATCAGACAGAGACATCATTGCCCTGGCCAGTGCGCTGCTCTCAGTGAGTGCTGAGTGCTAACGAGGCTTTGGTCTGAGCTCTTCCAAATGCCAAAACAGAGAAGGCTTTACTTTTGAGTATTGTCATGGAGCCTGTTTTCCCCAATCAAAAAAGTTATTTCCCCTCCTTTTTTTTTTTTTAACTTTTTTTTTTTTAAACAACAGCTGCCGATTGCTGTGAACAGCTGATTTCTTTTTTTAATATATTTTATTGATTTTTTACATAGAGGAAGAGAGTGGGATAGAGAGTTAGAAACATCGATGAGAGACAAACATCGATCAGCTGCCTCTTGCACACCCCCTACTGGGGATGTGCCCACAACCAAGGTACATGCCCTTGACCGGAATCAAACCTGGGACCCTTGGGTCCGCAGGCCGATGCTCTATTCACTGATCCAAACCGGTTTCGGCTTTTTTTAACTTCTTACAAACAAAAGATGACTAACTTCTGAGGATCTAATGCACAGCACTGTGACTACAGTTAATAACACTGCATTATATACTTGCAAGTTGCTAAAAGAGGAAATTAAATGTTCTCACTACAAAAAAAGGGGAAGTAATTATGTGCTGTGATGGAGCTGTTTACTAATGCTACAATGTAATCATACTGTGATAGGAAAGTGAATCAAATCAACACATTGTGTACCTTAAAGTTGCACAATGTTATATGCCAAATATTTATATATATAAAAGCCTAAGTGACCGTTACTACCAAACCACCTGAATGACCCGTCAACCTGTCTCTATGATGTACACTGACCACCAGGGGGCAGATACTCAACGCAGGAGCAAGTCCACTGGTCGTCAGTGCACTTCCATAGCCAAACTCCCTTGGCCAGCCAACCTCCCGCGGTCCCTCCCCCGGGCCAGCCGTGATCGGCCCCAGTCAGAACTGGGCAAGATGGCCCTGATTGGCCTGATCGCCGGCCAGGCTGAGGGACCCCACCTGTGCACAAATTCGTGCACCGGGCCTCTAGTATTTCAATAAAGTTAGAAAAAGAAGACAAAACGTGAGCACTCATTAACAGAACCATACTATTCCCAATTACCTTAATAAACTATGTTTGCAAAACTAAAATCAAAAAGTTATTTCCATTTCTTCAAAAATTCTATAGGGCTAAACCTTAGGCCTACCCCTGCCCTACAGGAATATGGATGGGAGTAGGGGAGCTTTCTGAGACAGGTGCCTGTGATTTCTCTCTACAGGCCCTTCCAGCTCCTCACCTCCTTTCCTATAGATGACCTTAAGCTTTGTGCCTCCCTGGGTCATTCTTTTTATTATTAAATTTATTGGTGTGATAGTGGTTAATAAAATTATATAGGTTTCAAGTATACAATTCTATGATACATTATCTGTATATTGCATTGTGTGCCCACCACCTGAAGTCAGTATTCTTCTGTCACCATATACTTGTCCCCTTTATTCTTTACTACTCCTCCCCCTTCCCTTTGGTAACCACTATACCACTGTCCATGTCTATGAGTCTCTGTTTGTTGATTTGCCTTGTTTGTTCACTTGTTGCTTTCAGTCATATCCCGCATATAAGTGAAATCATGCTTCTTGACTTTTTTCTGTCTGCCTATTTCCACGTAAAAATTTTTGAATTTATTCACAAAGATATGCACCTCTAAGTTCACTGCAGCATTATTAATAGTAAACACAATATGGAAGCAACCTAAATGCTTGTCAATATATCAGATAGAGGAGATATGGCACATATAGACAATGGAGTACTATACAGCCATAAGATGAAATACTGCCATTTGTGACAACATGAATGGATGTTGAGAATATCATGCTAAGTGAAATAAGTCATACAAAAAAAAATCAAGATCCCTGGGTTATTCTTAGCACATTAGCTCCCTTCTCCATGTAGTCCTAACCTACATTTATTTTAGGCTTTGCTCTGTTTTCTTCTTCCTTTTATATTTTGTCATTAAGCTGAAGATGAACTTTCTCCTATTCTCTTTGGTACTAGATGTTTGTTTCATTTTTATTTGGTAATAAAATTTTTATGTCTTCAGAGAGAAAGAAAACTGTTTAATCACTCTCTTGAAATAGAAGCATCCAGGAGTCATTTGGTATTAGAAGCCTATAAAAGTACATCTATACATGATAAAATATTATTTCACTAGACTACTTTACCAGCTTTTTCTGGATTTTACTTCTTTCCTTTGGCCCTCTTGTTTGGGCCCTCAGTTGATCTTTGATAACCCTTGAGTCTAATTTGGATCCAGGCAGAAAGTACTCTCAGCCGGCAATTACCTGATTATGTCTTCCTCCAAACACTGACTGCATTTTTTCATTCTATCTCCAATGGCCTTTATCTAGAAATAACATTGTTTGCCTTCCAATGTCTTTGTGGTTTATATATTTTCATCTGTAATAGTTCTCTATATTAATCCCTTTCTCCCACATCACAAATTCTGTTTTTCAACAGTCATTTCTGCTACAACGCATTCTATCCTCAGAATGGCATGTGTACCAGTACTCATTTCCTGCCTGTATTTTTTTTCAGTGAAAGTGTTAGCATTTTAACTATTTATATCTACACAGACACGGTTATTCTTGAATACAATTCACAATTATTTTTAAGGGCATGTCTCCTACTTGCATTTTTACATAATGTATGGTCCTTTAACCAAGAAGAATCTCTTTAGTAATAAGCCTTTCTAAAATTGTAGATGTTCACCTGGAATATTCACAGGTTTAGATCCTGCTTTCTATATTTTTAGGTTTTCTTTGATTTTTTTTTTTAATGTATACTTTCTGTAGTAGTCATGTGGTTTGTTTGTTTGTTTTTTTCACTTCTAAACACTCTTAAACTAACAGAAGATTTGCAAGTATAGCACTTAGCTATTTCCCCCCAAACTCCTTAAAAGTAAGTTGTTGACCTGGTGCCCCAATACTTGAGTGTATCATATGAATGAGAACATTCTCCTAAATAACCACCATCTAGCTACTGAAACAAGCAAATTAACATGGATGTATTGTTACCACCTAATTTGTGGACCCCACTCAAATTTTATCAATTCTTTGAATAATGGTTTCATTGCTAATTGGTCAGATTTAGAATAAATCTTGTATTTTATTCATCATTTATCACATTGTCTCCTTTAATCTGAACCAGAAGATTATTCTTTCTATGACTGTCATGATCTAGGCACTTAAAAAAAATTATCCCTTTACTTAACAGAATGGACCTCAGTTTGCATTAGTCTAATGTTTCCTCATGATTCGGTTTAGGTAGTACATCTTGTCAGATATATCACAGAAAAGATGCTATGTTCTTATCAGATGGTGGACCATCTTAATTTTTACTATAACTGGTGGTATTTACTTAGATTAATTGGTTAGGTTGATGCTTGCCAGGATATATCTTTATGCATAAATACACATATACATATATACAAACACATATATGCATATTCATATGTATTAATTTTCATCTAAATAATTACTTCTTAATTTTTAAAATATATTTTTATTGATTTCAGAGAGGAAGGGAAAGGGAAATAGAAACATCAATGATGAGAATCATTGATCGGCTGCCTCCTGCACGCCCCCTACTGGGGATTGATCCCACAACCCAGGCATGTGCCTTTGACCAGAATTGAACCTGGGACCCTTCAGTCTGCAGACCGACTCTCTATCCACCGAACCAAACCGGCTAGGGTACTTCCCTATCTGCTGAAAACCATAAGTTCATATTGATATTACCAATCCTATGGGTTTATTCTAGTTTCTGAGTTTCCATATTTTAACTTCCTCATCTGATAGTAAGAAACCTGGCTCCAATTCTCCTTCATATAATCCTGATATTGATCAATATGCAATGAATCTCTCTTGTCTGCTGCCACTTCCTCTCCTACACAAGTGCCTTAGGGTCCTGTTCAGTCTGACTCTCCAGGCCTGGGTGTCCCCATGTGGACACTGTCTTTACTCTTCTCTGGTTCTAATTACCCACACCAGGCTGCATCACCATGGCAACATTCTTCTCACTCACTCTGGCTCCATCATCCCATGCTATGTATTCCTTCTCCAAGGATGTCCTTCTCATCCTGTGTAGGTTATCACACTCCCACAGCCAGCCCCAGCATGGAAGCCTCATTTACACTGCTCGACTGGGCTTTAGGACTGGAAAGGGGATGAGGAAGGGGAAAAATGACCTGAATCCTATTTTTCTCCCATAACTTTTAAACCTTTTTCATGTATCTAACAAGTAGTTTATAATCTGTATTTAAAGTAATCAAATATGCATTTGTTAATTAAAAAATAAAATATCTCTCTTTGTGACATGACTACATAAAATACATACATATTCAAAATAAAAACAACTCATTAAACATAATATTTGAGAGTTTATCTTTTAATTGCATTCTTTGTCTTTAAAAAGGGTGAGGATTTAATACAACATTAAAAAATTACTTAGAGTCATTTTAATAAATACTTGGGCTCTTGTTTTTCCCTTTGTTTCCTCTAGGTCTGCCCAGTGAACAATTTCCCCAATGTGAATAGCAATAATATAATTGTCTAGGCTTTGCATTGGACTTTGTCATTTCGCCTTGATCCACCTCTGAACTTAAAAGCCATGTTCTATTTCTTTAAGAAACATCTAGCCGAAACCGGTTTGGCTCAGTGGATTGAGCGTCGGTCTGCGGACTGGAGGGTCCTAGGTTCGATTCCAATCAAGGGCATTACATTGGTTGTGGGCACATCCCCAGTGGGGGGTGTGCAGGAGGCAGCTGGTCGATGTTTCTCTCTCATCGATGTTTCTAGCTCTCTATCCCTTTCCCTTCCTCTCTGTAAAAAATCAATAAAGTATATTTTATTTTTTTTAAATATATATTTTATTGATTTTTTACAGAGAGGAAGAGAGAGGGATAGAGAGTTAGAAACATCGATGAGAGAGAAACATCGATCAGCTGCCTCTTGCACACCCCCTACTGGGGATGTGCCCGCAACCAAGGTACATGCCCTTGACCGGAATCGAACCTGGGACCTTTCAGTCCGCAGGCCGACGCTCTATCCACTGAGCCAAACCGGTTTCGGCTCAATAAAGTATATTTAAAAAAAAAAAAAAAAACATCTAAAAGAAAACATACTGCTAAAAACATCTGCAACTAGTGTCATTTGCTTTTCAGGCCAACGATGGCTAATGTAATGAACAATTTAAAAGCACAATTTGCCATATGGATGGTATAGCAGTTATTTGCTCTGTTGCTAAACATAGCAGTGTGTTAGATGAATATAACAGCTTTTGCACTGGCATGGAGAAGAAGCAGATTGGCCAAGGACTGCTGAAACAGGTGCTCTCTGTAGTGGTAATAGAAGATTTACAGTCTTCTCAGAGCTTCATTCTTTACATAATTTTTGAGTTATACATATAAATAGCTAGGGTAGAAAGACTACCCCAACATTGCTGCCCTGAACTGACACAGACCAGAGCTTCCAGTGTAGAATACAGTGCTTTATAAACATGATAGCACTACATCCATTTCATTCCCTATAATACCTCTCCACTGTCACCGTTCTTGATCACAGCCATTCCATTTCCAATCTGTACTATTACAATAAATTCCTAACTATTGTCTCTGTTTCTGAACTTTTGCTATCCATTCAACCATTTACCATGTTGTCTTGGTTCACCACACTCTCATGATCAAGAATCTGTAATGGCTTCCTCATGTACATTAAGAAAACATCAAATACCTTGGTGTAACATTGAAAAGGTTCCATGACCTAGGCCAAAGCTATTTTAAGAACAATGTTTTTTATTTCCAAACTAGTGGCCTGGTGCATGAATTCATGCATGGGGGCGGGGGGGTCCCTCAGCCCAGCCTGCACCCTCTCCAATTGGGGACCCCCTGTGGGATCGGGCCTAAACCGGCAGTTGGACATCCCTCTCACAATCTGGGACTGCTAGCATCTAACCGCTCACCTGCCTGCCTGCCTGACTGCCCCTAACTGCCTCTGCCTGCCTGCCTGATTGCCCCTAACCCCTCTGTCTGCCTTCCTGATCACCCCAACCTCTCTGCCTGCCTGCCTAATCGCCCCAAACTGTCTCTGCCTACCTGATCACCCCTAACTGCCCTCCCCTGCAGGCCTGATTGCCCTTAATCCCCTGCCAGCCTGATTGCCCCTAAACCCCTGCCAGCCTGATCTTGCCCCCAGCTGCCTCTGCTTCAGCCCCTACCACCATGGCTTTGTCCAGAAGGAAGTTGGACGTCTGGAAGATGGCCGGTCAACCCTGTCTAATTAGCATATTACCCTTTTATTAGTATAGGTAGATTATATAGGATAGGATTGCTTAAATTGGGGGAAGCCTTTTTCAGCAGGAGGAGATGCTCTTGGCAGACAAAAATACCTAATCCCTATATCTGGACTAATAGCCAGCCATATACACTATACTGCCAAACAAGTCATTAAAAAATTGAACTGCTTTCTTACACCTTACACCAAATAGCTGTTGCCCTTAAAACCCCTCCTCAGCCCCCATCTTAGGTTCTGCCTTCACAGTTCACCCATATTTGGTTCTGATTGGTCAGTTTCTATGCCAGTCAGCATCTCTGGGCCTATCTCCGGGCCTGATCAGAGAGACGGGGCTGATCAGCAGCCACCCCAGGCTGCTGGCCAGCAGGCTGAACTGCTGACCTCTCAGAGAGAGAGAGGGGGGGGGGGGCAAGGGCTGATCAGCAGCTGCCATGGAGGCTGCAGATCAGACCCTGCTTCTCTCTCTGGGCCTCACCAGCAGCAGGCCCTAGTCCATATGCCTCAGTGGAGAGAGCATCAGCCCTCAGACTGAAGGGTCCCAGGTTCATTTATGGTCAAGGGCAAGTACCTTGGTTGCAGACTCAATCTACCTCTGGTCCCAGTCAGGGCATGTGCAGGAGGCAACCAATAGTTTCTTATTGATGTTTCTCTCTCTTTGTCTCTCCCCCTCCCTTCTACTCTCTCTAAAAATCAGTAGAAAACTATCTTCGGGTGAGAATTAACAATAACAACAAAAAAGCAACAAAAACACTGGCAAAACTGTCATAATTATCCTTTAGAACTCTAAAAATTAACCAATAGCCTGCAACACTATGAGGATGCTAATGAAAGAAAAACTGATGAGTTTATCCTAAGGACAAAGGGCATTTAAATATGGCCCCGCTCTCCAGTAGCCTTGAAAATCAGCCACATCTCCACCACAGAAGCTGTGAAATCCAGCAGCCTAGCAGCTCTTAGAGGGCAGACCAGATTTGGAGCTCCACAGGAAGTCCATTCCCAGAACTATGTTAGTGTTGGACCTGTCTGGCTCTTCCTCAAGAGTCCCATTCAGAGGGCTTGTCGTTACTTTATTTTACCTGGGAACTCCCTCAGTGGGAAAATTCTATCACCAGGGCACTTGTGGAAAACAATCACAGGAAATTACCAGTTGGGCAAACAAGAGCCTGAAAAAATTTTACAAGATTTTGGGAATGAGATGCCCATAGGCAGCTTTGAAAATTTCTGATATGTTCTGGTGGATCTAGAGGCTACACACATGTGTAGGGATGGATGTGTTTCCAGAGAAGTTCTGGGAGGACCCCAGTCTCTCACCTCTGGATGATCTGAGATCCTGTGCAAGCAGGAAGTGAAGGGTAAAGCATGAACATCAAAGACATGCCTCCAAACAAACACAAAGTCCCTTGGCAAAGGGTGGGAGACTTACTAGTATTCATTGGGGAAATCTCTGATGAATCATTTGTTGACCAGTAAACTCAAGGAGCAGTAAACTCATTGGCTGCACATTCTAGGGGAATAGAGACTTTACAGTATTAGTCCAGGTAAGTCATTAAACAAGAAACAACAATAAGAAACACCAGCCCTGGCTGGTGTGGCTCAGTTGGTTGGGTGTCCTCCATTCACGGAAAGGTTGCTAGTTTGATTCTGGTCAGGGCACAGCCCCCGGTAAGGTGCCTTCAGAGGCAACTGATTAATGTTTTGATGTTTTGCTCTCACATTGATGCTTCTCTCTCTCCCTCTTTCTCTAAAAATCAGTTTTAAAAATCTTTTATAAAAAAGTAAAAGAAACACCAGCAATGACAAAACACTGTGGGGTGGAAGCAGAAGGTCTGGTTTCCAGAACTGACACATATTTTCTAAAGTACCCATATTTAAAAAAAAAAAATGTATGTGACAAGTCCTTTGGTTGATCTCTTACCCCCTCCCCCTCTCCTCCTGCCCCCCACCTTTCTTCATCGGATGCTTCTATGACTCTGGTTCTATTTTTGTTCATCAGTTTATGTTGTTCATTATAATCCACAAATGAGTGAGATCATGTGATATTTAGCATGCATATGAGCATAACCAATGGACACAGATGGGGGAGGGGAGGAGGGCATGTGCTGGGGGATAGGGTTGACTGGGGAGAGGTCAATGGGGGAAAAAGGAGACTTATGTAATACTTTAAACAATAAAGAATTTAAATAAAAAATATGTGACATGCAAAGAAACAGGAAAATATGGTCCATATATGTGGAAAAACATCAATAGAAACTCCTCTTTAGGGGCTCAGATGTTGGACTTACTAAACCTAGTTACTAAATATACAGAGCCATTAGAGATATCTACATCATGGAACCAGACCAAAACAGGTTAACAACTGACCAGCATCAATGTTCAAGGGAGAGCAGGAACTGTGATTTGCGATCCAGATTATTTCACAGAATGATTGCCTTCAATCTTAAGCATCTCTGTGTATACATATATTAAAAATATTCTTTTTAAAAACTATTATGAGAAGCATGAAATTATTTGAAAATATTTTGGATAAGTACCTAAATAGTCCTTATGTTGTCATCTCTTTTTCAGGTCCTCCAGTTAATGTCACCTGCAACATATTCATAAACAGCTTTGGGTCTATTGCTGAGACAACCATGGTAGGCATGTTTCCTTTGTAACAACTTTCATACCAAAGTAAATGATAGTCACATTAATGGCAATTTTTCTACTAATGTTATTTAATTTAAAGCCAAAATTAATATAATAAAATTTTAAAGGGTAAAATTAATGGTGTAATGAAATTGTAATCAACTGCAAGTAAAAATCTTTCATTTAGAGATGGTATGGTGTAGAATAAATGTAAGTGAAAACAAGATTGGTTTTTCACACTTCAGGAATTAAATACCAAATCTCAAAATAAAAATAAAATTATATCATATGACTTATTTATTCCTTTCCAATGTTTTTTAATAACCAAATATAAACATAGGAGTAAACAATTTCATGTTTAATTATTTCATATACTTATAAATGTGTTCATAATATTGTTTTAAGTATTCTATTTGATTACTTTTTCAAATAAGTATAGCATTGACTCAAACATCATAAATATTTTGCAAACTATAGTGTATGCTTTAATTTAACTAAACTCACTGAATAGAGACTTCATTACCATGTAATTGAGAACATTTTACATAATTATTAAAGTAAAAAATATATCATTATAGAACAGATTTATTCTGTTTAGAATTTTATAACTTTCTTTAGAGATCATGTATCTCTTCTTTGCTTTGTAGCTTTTACTGTGCACTTTAGCTAAAATAAAATGCAGACATAGGCACATGAATCACTGAATAGCTATAAAAGTGTCTAGCAGGCAACTTTTTGAAATTGAAAGTATATATGGTGGTTCTTAAATTACCTAGAATGATACTCCACTTCTAAATTTAACAAGTGTAATTTGCATTAATTTTCAAAGTTGATTTTAGCGAAAATAGGATATGAAATACTTCAAGATTTATTAGCTTCCAAAACCATTAAGTAGAGAATTATGTTCATTTTCTATATCTCAGAATGATTTGATAGCGAATTTCTAAGGAAAGTAATCTAACATGCAAATTATTTTGTGGGGGAGTGTGTTGTGTGTGTGTGTGTGTGTGTGTGTGTGTGTGTGCGTGTGTATAGAGGATCTCTTTCAACAGGAAGAGACTATTCAGGCACTATCTAAACAAATGGTCTTTTCATCATGTATGTAATATATAGCCGTTTATCAGCATCTCTGTGGTTCTATTCAAACATTAAAAGCATCAGTGGAAAAAAAACTGACTTCACATATTTGGGCATTATATAGAACAAGAGGCCCGGTGCACGAAATTCGTGCACGGGGGTGGGGGTGTCCCTCAGCCCAGCCTGCACCATCTCCAATCTGGGACATCCCTCTCACAATCCAGGACTGCTGGCCCCCAACTGCTCGCTTGCCTGACTTCCTGATTGCCCCTAACCTCTTCTGCCTGCCAGCCTGATCACCCCCTAACCACTCCCCTGCCAGCTTTATTGATGCCTAACTTCTCCCCTGCCAACCTGTTTGCCCCTAACTGCCCTCCCCTGCAGTCCTGGTCACCCCTAACTGCCCTCCCCTGCAGGCCTGCTCCCCTGCAACTGCTCTCCCCGGCAGGCCTGGGTCCCTCCCAACTGCCCTTCCCTGCAGGCCTGGTCACCCTCAACTTCCCTCCTCTGCTGGCTTGGTCATCCCTAACTGCCCTCCCCTGCAGGCTTGATCACCCCCAACTGCCCTCCCTTGCAGGCCTGGTCCCTCCCAACTGCCCTCCCCTGCTGGCCATCTTGTGCCGGCCATCTTGTGTCCACATGGGGGCAGGATCTTTGACCACATGAGGGCAGCCATCTTGTGTGTGAGAGTGATGGTCAATCTGCATATTACTCTTTTATTAAATATGATAGAGGCCTGGTGCACTGGTGGGGGCCAGCTGGTTTGCCCTAAAGGATGTCCAGGATCAGGGTGGGGATTCCCTTGGGGCATGGGGAGGCCTGGGCGAGGAGCCTGTGGTGGTTTGCAGGCGGGTCATGCCCCCTGGTGACCCAAGCGGAGGCCCTGGTATCTGGGGTTTATTTATCTTCTACAATTGAAACTTTATAGCCTGGAGCAGAGCCAAGCCTTCTGCTTGCTCCATGGCGGCAGCCGTTTCTGTTGGGATTTATGTATCTTCTATAATTGAAACTTTGTAGACTTAAGTGGAGGTCTGGGTCAGCCAGAGTGTGCGGAAAGCTTGGCTTTCTCCATCGCCAGGGGCAACCCTAACCTCCTGCTCTTTCCAGCTCTGTGGTTGCCGCCATTTATGTTTGGGTTTATGTATCTTCTATCATTGAAACTTTGTAGCCTTGAGTGGAGGCCTAGGCAAGCAAGGGCAGGCAGAAAGTTTGGCTTCTTCCATTGCCGGGGAAACCCAAGCCTCCCTCCTGCTCTCTGTGGCCATAGCCATCTTGGTTGGATTTATTTGCATATTCGCTCCTGATTGGCTGGTGGGCGTGGCTTGTGGGTATAGCGGAGTGATGGTTTATTTGCATATTACTCTTTTATTAGATGGGATTATTTTAACTATAGTATACAATTAACATTAATGTGAGTGTCTGTGTTTTTGCAAACACAAGACCATGAATGTATTTGCTTGTATAAGCACCATGTAGTTCTGGTACAATTCTGCCCCTAAAGTAACTATAGTTCTGTTTCAGACCTTGACATATTCTGGATTCTGGTTGAATAGCTGGCCAATTTCTATCCTGCAATTGTACATAACCACCCCAAATCATAGTAAAGATAAAGGAATCTCTGCTGGCATTTTTTCTATATAGACTCTCCAAATTTTATTTCTAGCCCTGGCAACTTTCTCATTTTAATTGCTACTATATACACTGTACAATCCTTAAAACCTGGAAAATATGTTTATGCTTTCTCTTTTGCAAGATCGTTTCCACAAAATATTTTTGATGGCGACAGTCAGAAAGGTTTACAGCCTTACTTATCCTTGTGGGGTGGAGGAAGGGACTTGGAAACAAGAGAAGACATAGTCAGATTTCCTTATTAAAATCTGAAAGATTGTCAGATTCCTGAGGGCCTCTGTTTTTTATGACATATACATCAGTCTACCACTAAATGGTTATAACCATTAAGTGATTATAACAATTTATAGATGACTACACCAGCTAAATTTCTTACGTTTAATCATTTTAGACAGATTTCCTTTATAGAGCAGTGTCATACATAAAGCTTGATACTGTTCTATACACTCTCACAGTGACCCTCACTCAGTTTTATTTCTTACCTTCTCTAGTGTAGAAATTCTCTTCAGTCTTACATAGTCCATCATAATGGATTTCCTTTGAAATAATTTTTAGGCTCTATTACTCTCCTTTTCAGAGTCACAAGCAGCATCAATGAACATTAAGCAAACACTACAGAGGTTAATTATCTATAATAATAAAAGCATAATATGCTAATTAGACTGGATGTCCTTCCAGACATCCTTCCAGACAAACTTCAGGACAAAGCTGGAGCTGCGAGGGAAGCCCGGGTCCTTCCCTCCCTCCAGGGAGGGAAGCCCGAGTCCCGGGTGCCAGAGGGAAGCCAGTGGCCGCCCCAGGGGAAGGAAGGACTACTCTTGCATGAAGTTCATGCATCGGGCCTCTAGCTATAAAATAAACTAAGAATTATAAAATTAAGATGTCCACCGTGGTATCTTTCTTTTTAGTCTTCCAAACTGTTAAACATGTAACATGACTTCTATTCTCATAACCAGATTCAATCTTTGTAAAACATTTTAATGGTATCAGATAGATTAGCTATAATATGGTGTTCCTTTATATAAGAACAGAGAAAATTTGAACTTGTTATTTTATTTCTATCTTAAGAATTATAAAATATTTCACTACCACTTGATCAAATCAATGTAATTTAATCATAGTTCCCACCATCACAGCTCTGCAAACTTGTTTTATTTGCCATAATATTGCTTAATTTTTATAAAAGCACCAAATACTTTTAAACATTCTCATTTCTTATGCAAAGGTAGCTTACTTTTAAAAAATATATATATTTTATTGATTTTTACAGAGCGGAAGGGAGAGGGATAGAGAGTTAGAAACACTGATGAGAGAGAAACATCGATCAGCTGCCTCCTGCACATGCCCCACTGGGTATGTGCTCGAAATCAAGGAAATGCCCTTGACTGGAATCGAACCTGGGACCCTTCAGTCCGCAGGCCGATGCTCTATCCACTAAGCCAAAGCAGTTAGGGCTACTTTTTATAATACAAATAAATTAATTCATTTAAGATAACATATTAAAATTAAGAGGACAGAATTTCAAATTACCTATAATCATTAATGAGTATCTTTATATATGAGAACTTGTATCTCAAATAAAACTAAATAATTCTCCCAACCCTATCTAATAAAATAGTAATATGCAAATTGACCATCATTCCAACACACAAGATGGCTGCCCCCATGTGGTCAAAGATGGCTGCCCCATGTGGACACAAGATGGCTGCCATAAGATGGCTAGCAGGGGAGGGCAGTTAGGGTTGACCAGGCCTCCAGGGGAGGGCAGTTGGGGGGTACCAGGCCAGCAGGGGAGGGCAGTTGTGGGGAACCAGGCCTGCAGGAGAGGACAGTTGGGGGGGATCAGGCCTGCAGGGGAGAGCAGTTGGGGGCAACCAGGCCTGCAGGGGAGGGCAATTAGAGGCAACGAGGCTGGCAAGGGGAGGGCAGTTAGGGGTGACCAGGCCAGCAGGGGAGGGCAGTTGGGGGCGACCAGGCTGGCAAGGGAGGGCAGTTAGGGATGACCGGGCCAGCAGGGGAGGGCAGTTGGTGGTGACCAGGCCAGCAGAGAGGACAGTTAGGGGTGACCAGGCCAGCAGGGGAGTGGTTAGGGGGTGATCAGGCTGGCAGGCAGGCGAGCAGTTGGGAGCCAACAGTCCTGGATTGTGAGAGGGCTGTCGGACATCCTTCGAGGGGTCACAGATTGGAGAGGGTGCAGGCTGGGCTGAGGGACACCCCCACACACACACCGGTGCATGAATTTTGTGCATCGGGCCTCTAGTTTACATATATTTGCCTAACAACATTCTTAACTGTTTTTAATGTCTTTACTGACCAAATATATTAAGCTTCCTCTGATGATCTAGTCTCTATTATATTTCTCCCCATTTTAAAATCCAGCTTTAGTCCCATTTGAGGTAATTATTTGATTCTTGAGAAAGTTTCTAGTAGATATTTTTTATTCTAGCCATTTTCTAAAAACTAAGTAATTTTAAAAATTAAGAAATTCAAATTTGAAGATATTTTGTATCTTTTTGCACCAAATCTTTCAAATATTTATGTGCATTTTTAATAGTATAAACTCAAATTTCTCAACTGTTAAACTCATCCTTTCCCAATGTTTCTCTAACTTATTATAGTGCCAAGCATTCTCACTTGAGTACAGTTTTATTATTCTCAACATATTGTCATCAAATTTTTTTCTATAAATATTATTGAAATTCTAGACTTCCCTATTTCCCTCACATTTGAGTTGTATGTCATTGTATATAATGTGATTCTCTAAGGCCTTGCTCAGCCTCCATTATTCCAAGTCTACATTCTTCTTAAGCAGACAATGATTTAACAACAATTGGAAACCATAGTTCTTAAAAAAAAATAAATAAAGCTGGTTTACCATCATTGGGGTCATTCTCTTTCCTGTTCTGCAACATGGCCTTGATGACAGAGGCATGTCTATTTTGTCTTTTAAACCTGAGGAGACCAAAAGAGCTCAGGAGTGTTTTTATTGCTTCTATGAGGGAAGCTTAAGATCTCCACATTAAGTGACACTTACTAGTAAGTGAAACACTCTCCTGCAAACCTGTGATGAGTTGTGGATAAGGCTTATATGCCAGGATGAAAACATATGTAAGTTGCATTTTTTTTAAAACCTCATATGTGTATATGTAGTTGTTTGGGTGTGTATATTGTATATAGCAGTATTTAAAAATGGATAAATTGGCTGAATCTTCTATCTTCAGAAAACAGATGGCTCTCCATCTTATTACAAATAAGAATTAGAGAATTGCTCTGCTCTGTGCCTTAAGTCAATATTTACTCATTGCACCATTACTTTTCACCAGCTCCCTTAGAATAAAGTTCTTTTCTAAAATAGAAACAAAAACAGGTGAGCTATTTTGGTATAAGAGTTTTTTAGGTGCCTGTATAGAGCAATGTATGGTGGCATTGGGTGAGAGTATCTGAGGGTCTGTTTGAGCTCATAGAATTGTTCAAACACTACAATGTTTCAATTTTCCACACAAATGATAGGTGCATATATGATGATGACAAGCTTTTTTAAATGCTACTTTATTTGGTTGTGTTAGAATAACATTTAACTCCTTGTACTGATTTATCAAATAGACTCCACTGACATTCCATAATTTTAATCCAATTTACCTTTAAGTTCTATCTTTAAAAAAAATACTTTGTTTAAATCCATGAGCATTTATTTAACTTTTTTTTTTTTTTTTTGTAATTATAGGCTCCATAGAGCAGCAATCCACGCTGATATGTTCATCACTAAACATTAACAATTAGGAGAATTCTCAGAACAAAGTTGCTCTTAAGTATAGTATATTGTGGAATACGCAAACACACACATACATATTCTGGCTAACAAAGAGTATTTTTCCAAAAAAAGAAAACTCTGCTATTGTGTCCTTGACACAAGTGAATAAACTCTGTTTTTCCTACTTTGTCATATGGTCTGTTTTTGGAGTTCTGAGTCCTGGTCACTGTCTTAAATTGGTGCTACAGTCTCTAAAATATGAGCTAAGTATCTAATTGTACAATCTTATTAGTATTGCTAATATTACCCAGATCAGTGGTCGGCAAACTGCGACTCGCGAGCCACATGCGGCACTTTGTCCCCTTGAGATTTTAGAAAAGGCCAGCTTAGGAGTACCCTAATTAAGTTAATAACAATGTACCTACCTATATAGTTTAAGTTTAAAAAATTTGGCTCTCAAAAGAAATTTCAGTTGTACTGTTATTTGGCTCTGTTGACTAATGAGCTTGCCGACCACTGACCCAGATGAACTTGGCTTTTTAATTCAAATCTTCACCTGTAATTTTATAATCTTTTCTCAAAAAGTGTTCGCTCTTTCAGCTATATTGCTAGAGAGATAAATTAATTAAAAGTGCTAAAATTTTGTATGGATAGTTTTCTATGATAAGAAATTACAATTCCTATTATATAGTGCTTATGATGTTTGAAGAATAATGTTTAAAAATAAAAAATATTGAGATGCAATTATTTCAGGTATCAACTAGGTTTCACAGTAATGGATTTTTTTTCGTGATAATTGAAAGGAAATGTGTGAAATTTAAAGGAAATTCCATCTTTTCTGTCCTTTTGTAACCTTTCCCCCAAATAAGTTGGTCCATTGTATCTATTACCAATGAGTTTAAGTTCTTCTAAAAGTGCATTCATTTTATGAGTGCCATAATAGTGTTCAGGGACTATTCCTGCGTAATTCATATTTCTAGATTTAATCATGTTAATGTAGCATATGATTAGATAGATGCTATTCCATCTATTAGAATAGCCTGAAAGCATCCTGCTACCCTTTTAATTTAAGATTATGTCTGTTAAGATCTTTGCCTCATTGTCTTATTTTTCTTACTTTGAGTAATAGGTGAAGCCTAGCCAAATATAACGATGACATTGGTCTGGAAGATTTTTTAATTTCAAGCATGAGTAACTGGCGACTGGCTGTCTGAATGTGTTCTGAACTATCCTTATAAGCATGAATCAGAAACAAGGCATATTTATGGGGAAGGTTGCAGAAAGACGGGTGTGCATGAAGGTTACACATCCTGGTGACCCCATCAAAAAGGTGAATAAATTTCTGCCTGGTGCAGTCGTCCCCAGGGCCATCTTTATAATCTCTGGGTCTCAGAAAGAAACTGCAGATCCTGCTCACACAGGTGCAATTTCTTATCAAGCATATCACAAAGAATACAATTGTTTACTTGTGCTGTGGTGTCATGGTGTCTTTAAAACAAACAAGATGTGTACAAGCATATTTCCAGTTCTACGGGGGAAAAGTGCCAAACAAACAAGATGTGTAAAAGCATATTTCCAGTTCTATGGGGGAAAAGTGCCAAGGAGAAACAGATACTAATAAACAACAGGAAGAAAAGTGTATGCGGAGGAGAGAGTTGTCAGGCACATATTTCTGCATCTTCTCTCCTTTATTGGGCCACGTATCTACGTAGAGTTTTCGTTCATTCTAGCTAAGCCGATTGAAAGGTTAATTGTATTTTGTTTAGGTATTTGAAACATTTGAGTCGGGAAAAAATGAGGAAGATTATAGGGCTGATTATAGTGTCAAAGACATATGTCACTTGGTTTAACCTTCCTCTTTCTACCTTCTGTAAAGCTAGTGTGTAATGCCAAGTGATTGTTATCTGCACGTGGTCGTCTCAAGAGGAAGACAGGATATAGCATTCACTGTTACCAGTTCAATTAAGCATGTTCGTTGGCCACCTATCATGACATAGAAATGATCTGATTATTGTGAACGGTTCCTAGCAATGGTGCTCATCTTCGTGGAATTTATCATCCTGCACCTTTTTCTCAGAGAATTTGCTTTTCTGAAGAATACACTCCAAAATGTAATTTCGAGCTCTAAAGAGAAAATGGGCAGCAAGATGGGAAATTGTGTTCTGTAAAATGATTGGCATTATTCATAATTTGTTCCTTACTCGTGGATTTAACACGTCAATTAGTGTTAAGTATGCGGCAATCAATTAAAATTGCAAATAGCTCTTCAGCTGTGATGCTGAATCTCTAACTGATAAATGAGTGAACATTAACACTGACATGCTCTAGACCAGTTAGAGGACATGTTTCTGTGGCTGCAATAAAACTAGAAGCCTATCTGCAAAACGAGCCACCCTAACCATGCTTCAGATGCGCTCAAACAAGCCAGATTGACGGGCACAAGTGCCACAAGTGCTCTGTCAAATAGGACAGATGCAGGCAAAAGAGTTAAGCAGTCCTGTTGTTTAGGGAGTCAGAAAATGGAAAATTCCTATTTGACAGTTATATATAATATATATATACATATATATACAAATATATATATATTTGTACATATATATATATATTTCAAGATTTTGTCTTAAAAATAAAATAAAGATTGTTTTTCTCTCAATCTCATCAAGGAGGCTTGAGAACAAACTATTTGCTTTATGGGTGAGTATGAGGAAACAGACTTATTAGCACGTATATATTACTATAATCTACACCATCTTCTTAAAACTCTCCTTAGGACTTTCTTGGTCTATTGCCAGCACTCCAGGGACTAGCAAAGCCTAAGACAAATAATCCTGCCATAATGGTCTCTTTAGGTTTAATTAACAAAAATCAGCTTATAACATATATCAACATTAAGCAGATAAACTGCACATATTCACAGGTAAGTCCTGGGCAACCTTTATCTGTGAAACCCATTCAATTTATGTACAGATGATAATGAAGACTTATTTTTCTTCTCAGGGTAAGGAAGACATTTGGGAGTTCTTGCTTCTTCCAGCGCTTACTGGAATTCTTCTCTCCATAGACTTTTGGAATTAGTGAAGAATTCCTCTCTACTTTCCCCTAACAGAATTCTCATCTCCTCTCTCCACTGGAGTTGCCTCCATCCCCCTAATGATATTAGGCAGGAAGTGGCTTCACTTACAGACTTCCAGGAATCCAGGGGCCTGGCATGCGACCCTCCCCCAGAAGTAATAAGAGAACAGCCAGACCCCTCTCTAAGCTGATAAGATTTAACCCTTTTCTTTGGTGGGAGCCATTTTGTTTGCTTTAGGTTGTTCTTTTACTATTTGCTGTTTTTTTTCTAGAGTAATTTCTTATCCTCATTAGGGCTTCCTGGGGTTTCTGCTCACTCAGTCTTTCGACAATCGTTTACCATTTTAACATACCTTGTATAATACACTCGTTACATACTCATCCCAGAAGCAGCTACTAAAAAGGCTAAACATTTTTCTTTCTTAATTGAATTTATTGGGGTGACATTGGTTAATAAAATTATATAGTTTTCAGGTGTACAATTCTATAACACAGCACCTGTATATTGTATTGTATGTTCACTACCCAATGTCAAGTCTCCTTTCATCACCATTTATCCCCTCTATACCATCTTCTACTTCCCCATACCCTTTTCCCCTCTGGTAATCACCATACTCTTGCCTTTGTCTATGTTTCTTTTTTTCTTTTTTTCCTTAATCTTCATTTTTTTTACCCAGCCCCAAAGGCTGAAAATTTTGATTCTAAATATATTTCACTCTTTATCATACTTTAACTTGCTCTAAAGATAATTGCTATTCCTCACCCATGCACTATAAAATTAAAATGATTAATCAAAACCTGACAGCAGAAATGAATATGCTCTGCATTCCTTTTTTGCTTTAGTTTTCTCTAAGGCAGTGTTTCTCAACCATTTTTTTTTTCATTATGCCTTTCCAAGGAGTCTTTTTTGACATCTTTTCCCCTAATTGCCTTTTCCATGAAGTTTTAATACTTTCTCTATAGTGTATATCTGTTTATATACTCTATGTAGATCTTTGAATTATACATACAAGGAGTAAGATATTTTTCACCCACCGAGAACCAATTATTGCTCTCTTGGGAAAAATATTGTTCTAGCTGAGAATGTGTTCTCCAAAGTACATATTTATAGGGGTGCTCCTGAGTACACTTGCCCAAGGCCAATATTTCTATCCTCATTGCTTGGTAGCATATGGAACAATAGGAGAAAATAGGTCAGAAGCACTGGGTATTCTTAGAGAAAAGAGATATATTTTTATGCCCCCTAGCTATTTGCAAAACTATTAATATGTGTGGATTGGAGACTAAATTATATTCTCTCTTTATTAACATGTGAATCTCAACATTTTTATAAGATGTTATTTTCCAAACTTTATGTGTATCCCCCTTTCCCCCCCACACACACCTATACTAACTGCAAGTACATTCAGATATGTTTCAAATTTATTTTTCATGTTTGACACATGGGCCAGATTTGTTTCCTTTTTCTGCTTCTGTGATAATGTTAATGTTTTCATTTTACTCATATAACCAGCATTGCATCATATCTTTCACTATTTGATAAAATCATTCTCAAAATATTTCCCATGGAGTTCATCCTCAAGCCTGGCCCAGTGGCAACAAACTTTTATGAAATACTCATAATACATAAGACATTACTATCATGGCTTAGCCAGAGGAATGTCCTATAAAGGTATAGTTTACTAAAAAATAGATCAATAGATGATAGATGATAGATAGATAGATAGATAATAGATAGATAAGCTTCACTTTTTCTTTGTTAAGGTTGTATAAGAGTAATTTTTTACCAAGAAGAAACTGTGCCTCAGGTAGATTCCTGAGGGGGGAAAGTTCTTCACAAGACACTTTTAAGAACTTCCTGAAAACTTCATCAAGAACTTGAGGATCAACCCATCTACTAGTAAAGCTTCCAGGAGACAGATGCCAGGGCCCAGACACCTGGCCTCTGTTCTCATTCCCACCCCATAAACCAGGATATGGCTTGGTGGTACTATTTTCAAAAACATGCTGCCAGTTGCCGATGCTTGGAGTTTTCCAAATCCTCCCAAGTTGTATCATTCCAATACTAGAAATTTCACTCTTTCCCAATTTGGACCCTAACATACACATATGTCACCCTGCAAGTGAGTGAATATAATGAATGCACTTTCTAGTTTAGTAGCCCAGAGGGCCATCCTTTGACTCTAATTTTCAACCATACAATCCTTACCCCTGAAGCTACAAAAGATACTCTTTGAGAAAAATCATGACAAATCCCTGGCTCTCCAGCCATACCTTAACCTACAAATTTAAATTTCTGAGCTGGATATTATTTCTTTTAACTCCCAGTACAGACAGAAGCAGGCAGCCCACTTCTCATTTCTTGAATCCTTTATGCCTGTAACATTACTATATTTTGCTATGGACTTTTAACACTTGGTCTGCAAAATGATATACTTACTTTAGATGGTCATAGGTAAAAATTTTAGTAAACTTCACCACTGGTTTCTATGCACTACTAGCGTTCTCTCCTTCAAGTCTTGAAATATACATGACCTTCAAAGACAAGCAGGCCAAACAGTCCATGGTTCTCATTCTTTCAGCTTACTTTAACTTGCTGTGACAAATAGTGGTCCAGCTGGTGTTCAGTGGCTGAAACAGAAACTACTTCACTGCCCTGGCATGTATGGCTCAGTTTGTTGGAATGCCATCCTTTGCACCAAAAGGTCATAGTTCAATTCCTGGTCAGGGCACATACATGGTTTTGGGTTCGATCCCCCCTACTGTCAATGTTGCCGTTTCTCCTCCTCCTCCTCCTTCTCCTCCTTCTCCTTCTCCTCCTCTTCCTTTTCCTTCATTTCCTCCTCCTTCTTTCCTCTCTCTATAAATCTATGAAAACATCTCCTTCAGATGCATGGTGAGGGATTTAAAAAAAAAGGAAAAAAGTCTAGGCTCTTGCTGTCAAGTCTAAGTTAACATCAAGCTCCCAAAGAGAAGAGCTTGATTATGTTTCCTCTTGATCAAAAGATCTGTTAATTTAAGAGGCAGGTTATCTACTCCACATACAGTCAACATGCAGGTGATGCAAGCCTAGGATAACTGCAATAGACACTCCCATTTAAAAAGGGGGTGGGGGTGAGCCCTCACCAGTTTGGTTCAGTGGATACAGCATCAGCCTGTGGACTGAAGGGTCCCAGGTTCGATTCCAGCCAGGGGCACATGCCCGGGTTGAGGACTTGTGCGGGGGGGGACAGCCAATCAATGATTCTCTCTCATCATTGATGTTTCTATCTCTCCCTTCCTCTTTGAAATCAATAAAAATATACTTTAAAATAAATAAATAAATAAATAAATAAATAAATAAATAAATAAATAAATAAATAAAACGGAATGGGGGTGAGAGTACATTGTAGTCATTGAATCAACCTATTCAGAGCAATTATAAAGTCTGGGCAAGCATATCCCTCCAGTTACATGACTAGGATCCAGTCCCCATTCTTGCAAATGATTCTTCCTGGACCTTGACTCACCATTTGGGCTCCTGGTTCTGTGTTCTGAGTAATCTTTACTTTTCTGTAAAAAATGGGCCATGCTTGCTGCTCATTTTCCTTTCATTCTACCTACCAGTAGAAATTTGAGAACCTTACAAGTTGTTTGCACTTTGAACTGTCCATGTCCATTTTAATAGAAACTGATGGTGTTTCTACCAATTGAATTCTCTTACCACTTCTGTGGGCTTCCTGGTTGAGAAAATTTATGAAGTAGCTTTTCAATTTTCTGAACTATATACAGGGGTTTCATAGCCATACCCTGGAGATCTTTACCCTGAGTCCATTAAAATAGTAAAATTTTGCTTGGAATCTCCTTAGCCAAATATAATAGTTCATTAGTTGCATTTTCTATTTCCCACATTACTGAGATGACAGTGTTGCCAAACTTTCTGCCTCCACAAAGCAAAGGTGTTGTGTGTTTTTTTCCATCCTCTAATGACAAATTCCTCCTCATCCTTTCAGCTATCCCAAAAGACTCCAAAACCTTCAAGCTTCTGCCTGCTGCCTGGTCCCAAAGTCCATTGCACATGGGTTAAGTTATTTTCTTACTGCAGCACCCATTTCCAGTTACCTAATTCTACTTTGGTTGTTGCTGCATAACACACTACCCCCAAAATGAGTGTCTTATAAAAACAAACATTTTAGTATAGCTCCTAATTTTATAGGTCAGGGGTTTGGGCAGGTCTCCTGGGACTTTTGTACATGGTTTCAACAGAAGTCACTCAGTGGAATTCAGCTAGGGTGGGCATAGTACCTGGGAGAAAATAACCTGCCACCTTCAAAGAGACCTTGACTTTGAGATGGTATCATTTGTTGTAAGCAGTATGTTGTGTACCATGCAGTGACAGCTCAAGGCCTGGATAAAAATTAGGGAGAGCTCACTTTTTGTTCCTGGCACTGTAAAATGGGATTGGTAAAGAAAATTTATTCCACGTGTTCTCATCAGTTAAAATGACTTTTCCTTCATGAAAATATCCAAGTATAAATAGAAAGATAATTTTATAGAGGAAATAATATATCAATAGGTCCAGAAATGGACCAGGACAAAACTATAATGTAGAAATAAAATAATCACATTTAAGTATTTCTGAAAGTTTTAACATCTACATTGTGCTAAAACCACCATAGGATTTGCATTTCATAAAATATGCATGTACTCAAATTTATAAATTCAAATAGAAAAACACACCTACAGGTTGCCAACTATTTCATGAAAAGTAAAAACTCATGGAAATTTGACAACTTATCTTTTGCCTGTGATGATACCTTATACCCAACTACTTTTAAATGTGTCAGTATAATCCCAAATATCTGTAAATATAGAAACACTAGAGGCCTGGTGCATGAAAATTCATGCACTGGAGGGGGGATTCCTCAGCCTGGCCTGCCCCCTCTTACAGTCCGGGAGCTCTCAGGGGCAGGAGGCGACCCAGCGATCAGGGGAAGGTGATGCCCATCACACCTCTGCTGCTGCCACTGCCAGCAGCGCAAGCCTCAGCCAGCCCTGGTTACCTGAGACTCGGGCAGCCCTGGGCAGCTGGGAAGCTGACATCCGAGGCTTGCCTGTACCTCAGGCTGGCCCTGGGTGGCTGGGCAGCTGACATCCAAGGCTTTCCTGCACCTGGGTGGCTGGGTGGCTGAGGGGACTGGGGGACTCTGGGGCAGGTGGGCTCGGCCTTGCCGTGCGCCTGCTGCCCTGGCGGGGCTGATGGGACTGGATGCCGCCATCTTGTGGCTGTGGGTGCCACCATCTTTGAGGGTGTGGCAGTCAATTAGCATATTCCCTCTTTATTAGATAGGATTAAAATGTGTGGTTTTGTCTACCAAGAAGTAAAATACCTAATGATTGATTATATATATTTTTTTTTAATTTTGATTTTGGTGGGTTGCATATGTACTATTTAGGTAATGTACTTAAGAATAAGTTGTAGATTTTTTAAGTGGTTATTTCATTTGGTGCAGAAGAAGCAAAATTTTATCTATTACTCTCAAGAATTATCCTAAATAAGGCTGCAATAATCAATAATTGTTTCTAAAAGAAGTTAATTCCTCTACAGCTTTAAAATGTAGTTAATAGCCCCCCGGCACAGCTTCTTGGCAAATCTCCAAATCAACAAATGGCTAATTAAAAATTATCTGGATTGCTCAGAAGGAAAGTTCATTCTAAAGACAATTTAATTTAATCTTGAACATATAATAATTAACTCAGTAAAACTTTTCAAATGGGAGTTTATTTTTCTTTTAGTATTCATCCTGTATTAGTAAACAATATTCAGTATGAACCCTCATGAATCAAAAGCTTGCCAAAAGACTATAAAGGATTTTCAGAAAAACAATTGGAAATTTAAACATCAATTAAAATGTAAAAGTGTGATAAGGTAACAAGCCTCAGTCTTAAGAACAATTTGAAAATACTCATTGAAATAATTTATTTGCACGAACATTTTTTTCTGCTGAAGATAAATGTAAAAACAAATACAATAAAAATCCTTTGCCAATAACATCTATTCCTTTTCTTTTATTTATTAAACCATTCCTTTCCCCCAAGTCCAAGTTGCTAGTGTCATTAAAATGTGATTTAATAGTTCATTAAAGTTGTGAAGGGAAATATGAAGATTACCACAAAAAAACAGATGTAGGTATATAATTAAAAATTTTGTAGGTATACAACTAAAAATCTCAGTATATTTAAACTGGAAACACTTAAGGTAATTATACTAGTCTGTATAATTTATTTACTTTAGTAATATTTGATGCTATATAAGCTCAGAATAAATCTACCTTTATTATTCAGTTCTGTAGTATTAGTCCCAAATCTATAATAATAAAAGCGTAATATGTTAATTAGATGTCCTTCCAGAGGAAGCCACCACAGCGGGGGGCCGAGGAAGAGGCAGTTAGGGAAGATCAGGCAGGCAGGCAAGCAGTTAGGGACTAACATACAGACAGGTGAGTGGTTAGGGGCAATCAGGCAGGCAGGCAGAATGGTTAGGGGCGATCAGACAGGCAGGCAATTGTTTAGGGGCAATCAGGCAGGCAGGCAGGCAAGCGGTTAGGAGCCAGTGGTCCCGGATTGTGAGAGGGTGCAGGCTGAAATGAGGGACCCTGCCATGCACGAATTTCATGCACCGGGCCTCTAGTTACATATAATAGTAAAATCAGACCTGATTGGTAGGAAACAACTAGAGATGCTCTGACAGTGTCAGATTTTGCTATCATGAAAAATACTTGTAATGTAAGATGAAGCTATTAGGTCTAAAAATATTCCTGAAAACTTACAAACAAGGCAAATTTTAAATCAGCATTTTTCCAATTTCAAATTATATTTAAGGCATGTAGCTTCATGCCCAAAAGTTAGTAATCATTCAATTAATAGTAGTTATTAACGTCATCTTTTATGTTAATGGTGAATTGTGATTTTACATATTATTATATATACTAGAGGCCCGATGCATGAAGATTTGTGCAAGAATGGGCCTTCCTTCTGCTGGCTGCCTGTACTGCCTTTGCTCCGGCCGGAGCCGCCTTTTTACTCCAGCTCCAGAATTGCCTTTCTGCCTTCCTATGCTGCCCAGAGGCCCGGAGCAGCTGGGGCGGTGTGGAATGCCTGCGTCATCACCATGGTGATGACGCAAGCATCCCGTTCCATCCCCGGCTGCTTGGTGTCTGCATATGCAAATTAACCTACCATCTTTGTTGGGTTAATTTGCATCCTCATTCCTGATTGGCTGGTGGGCATCACAAAGGTACGGTTAATTTGCATCTTACTCTTTTATTAGTGTAGATGGTATTTATTTATGAAAACATTTTTCTTTGAAATTATATCAATTTACATTTATAATTTTCTCAATGAGACCTTTCAATTTTTTGGTATATTAAAACAGATGATCTCTATGTCCTTATAAACAATTTAAAAACAGATGTAAAATAAACCTTGGAAATATAATGCTAAGTACAAGGGCCAGACATAAAAGCCACATATTATATGATTTTTATTGATATAAAATATTCAGAGTAAGCAAATATATAGAAATAGAAAGCAGATTAGAGGTTGCTAGGGGCTGGAGGGATGGGGGAATGGGAAGTAACAGCTTAGGCCAAGGTTTCCTTCTGAGGTGATGAAATGATCTGGAAAATAGATAGTGGTGATTGTTACACAATATTGTGAATGTACTAAATGTCACTAATTGTAAAGATTATATGTATATATTTGACCAAATTTACTAGTAAAGAAAAAAAGGCACATATGATAAGACACATAACACAGTTTACACCAGACATTCAAGAAACACATTAGTTGGAAGATCTTCAAAAATTATTTTATGGTACTATTATCTGTCCTTTAAAGTATGAAGTGTGTCTCAGCTATCCTCAGAAAATTTTTCTTTCTAATAGTGGGTTCTTAGAATTTCTTGTTTGATTTGAAGAGCTTTTGTAGCATTGCTTGAAAATAGGATGCTACTGCCAAAACCGGTTTGGCTCAGTGGATAGAGCGTCGGCCTGTGGACTGAAAGGTCCCAGGTTCGATTCCAGTCAAGGGCATGTACCTTGGTTGTGGGCACATCCCCGGTAGGGGGTGTGCGGGAGGCAGCTGGTCGATGTTTCTCTCTCATTGATGTTCCTAGCTTTCTATCCCTCGCCCTTCCTCTCTGTAAAAAATCAATAAAATATATTTTTAAAAAAAATTTCCTAAAAAAAAAAAAATGAAAATAGGATGTTACAAAGACAATAATAGTTTAGTTACAAAGCCTAAATAATAGTTTAGTTAATTTTCCAAAATCTCTTTTTATGATCCAAATCATACATTCCAGTAATGGAACAACAATTGTTTAATGGAAGTCCCCCAAATAGATAATAATAATGGCTTTATAAGAGGATCATTGCCAATATGTCATTAAACACACGTTGCAAATTAATAAGTACTATGTGTAAATAAATGGTTATGTTCATTTTAACATGCCAATCCAAACAAGTGAACACATTCTATGTTGGATATAAATGTCGATATACACTGAGTGGCCAGATTATTATGATCTCTGAACGCATAATAATCTGGCCACTCAGTGTAAATCCTATATAATAAAAGGCTAATATGCAAATTGTCCCCTCGACCAGGAGTTCGACCAGCAGGCAGGCTGTCCAACTGCCAATGTCCCCTCCCCCTGGCCCGGCTGGCTGGACCCCACCCATGCACAAATTCATGCACTGGGCATCTAATATATATATTATGTATATATGTATATATATATACACACACACACACACACACACACACACACACACACACACACACACACATTGAGTGGCCAAATTATTATGCGTTCAGAGATCATAATAATCTGGCCACTTGGTGTAAATTTTGGGTCATGGAAAGTAGTAGTAATAGAATTTCCAAGTCTATGTTGCCTAAACCAGAGGAAACATATAAACTTTCTTTTCCTACTTATTAGAATACAAAATGAAGTGGACAGAAGTTTAGGAACTGATTTGGGCAGAAATATGAGGCAGGAAATCAAGTCATCCCTCCCATCCCACCCCCTTATCTACAGGTTTGTTGGCACAACTTGCTATGAAGGGGAGAGAGAACATTCTTCTTGGCTATCTAGCCCCATTTGTGAGAAGGCTGAGAACTGGGCATGGAATTTGCCAAGGGGAATTGAGTAGAAATGCAGTAAGTGAGCATTGAGAGGCAGAAGGGTGTCTCTAGATAAGTGGGGTCTCGGGGAGCACTGCCATGAGCACATTAAGGCTGAAATAACTTGTTACCTTACACCCAAAAAGCTGCATAAATTACTATTTTTTTCAATAAAAGGAAGCAGTTACTGGCTCTATGTAGGTCTTTACCTCTAAATCCAGGCATGCCCAAACTGAATAAATGATATTAGTTATAATAAATCTCTACAGACTTCTGGAATAATAATCCAATGAACTAAGTTTACCTCTCAGGAAATTAAGCACTGCACAGTGTTCTGAATGAAATAGAGCTGATCCTTCAAGAACATGGTCTTGAACTGAGTGGGTGCACTTAAACACAGTTTTTTTCAATAGAATTGGCCCTTCTTAACCCAGTTTCGCATAGTGCAGTGGTCGGCAAACTGCGGCTCGCGAGCCACATGCGCCTCTTTGGCCCCTTGAGTGTGGCTCTTCCACAAAATACCACGGCCTGGGCGAGTCTATTTTGAAGAAGTGGCGTTAGAAAAAGTTTAAGTTTAAAAAATTTGGCTCTCAAAAGAAATTTTAATCATTGTACTGTTGATATTTGGCTCTGTTGACTAATGAGTTTGCCGACCACTGGCATAGTGGATTCAACCAACTCAGGATCAAAACCAGTATTTACACATCCCCAACTACTGTTTCCAATCATGGATTCCCAGCTACAGATGGAAAATACTATTTTTGATCTTTGGTTGGTTGAATCTGCAGATGCAAAACGTGTGGATCAAAACCTGCTGATGCGAAGGGCTATCTCTAGTTAAGTTTGAGGGGAGTAAATAGTTATACCCAGATTTTTAACTACGGGGGTTGGCACTCTACCACCTTGTATTGTTCAAGAGTCAACTGTATATCTTTTTATTGTTTTGCCAGTGGTTTAATTTTCTATCTTGCTATTGCTTGTTTGTCGTCCCCCTCAGTTCACATGTTGAAATCCTAGTCCCCGCAAAGGGCATGGTATTATTAGTAGGTGGGACCTTTGGGAGGTGCTTGAGTCTTGAGGGTTGGAACACACATGAATGGGATTAGTGCTCACATAAAGAGATCCCATAGAGCTCCCATCACCTTCTGCCATGGGACAATACAATGAGAAGTCTGCAACCCAGAGGAGAACCCTCACTTATTGGCACCCTAATCTCAGACTTCCAGCCTCCAGAACAGTGAGTAATAAATGTTCATTGTTTATAAGGCACCTGGTCTATGGTATTTTGTTATAGCATCCTGAAAGGACTAGAATCAATCTTATATTTAAACACAGTTTACTGGATGAGACATATAGAATGTTATTTCACTGATTCAACACACGTTTGTTCTGACCAATCCTAATAAACTAGTGGCCTGATGCACAAAATTCATGCACTGGAGGCGGGGGGGTGTCCCCCCCAGCCTGGCCTGTGCCCTCTCATAGGACGGGAGCCCTGCAATCGATTGCCCCAAAGATTTGGGCCCAGCTACCCATCCAGGGCTCCTCAATGGACTTCCCCAAAGAGGTAGGCCAGAGCCGGGGGTCCCGCCTCTGCGGCACATACGGGGCCACAGGACCCCCAGTGGAAGCTGCACTGAGCAGCCACCGGGACCCGCCCCCGTGCCGTGCACTCAGCGTCAAGCCCTGCCCACCCTGGTGATGGATTGTGACGGCGTGAGTGCATGACAACCACCTAGCCTTTTATTAGTATAGATTAGATAAATTTTAATAATGATTATTTCCTTTAAATACTATTATTATAAAAATGCTCTCAAGTTCTAAAAAACAGGGATGAATTTTATTTATATTTAATATTCTACAAATTTTTGAGAGTCTACTTTAATTTTTTTGAATTCTTCACTTTGTATTTCCCATAATTGGTACATAACTAGGTTTCCTTTAAAAAATCTTCATAATTAAAAAGTGATGCTGCCCTTTTCTAGAGAATATATAAACATATGGATACTGAAGCAGTCAATGAGAGATTTGAAATAACCTTTCTGAGCTTCTAAATAGTTTTTATAAAATGGCTTTTCCCCCTGTTGGTTTAGTAACTGAGAATTGGAAGGCACTTTCCCAATGGGCCATTATTTCAGTCAGTGGCCCCAGCCGACCACCCTCCCTGTGGTAGAGATCATAGAGCAGATGGTACAGGCAACATGGGGGATATTATGGAGATGACATTGGAGCAATTATTCCACTGCTGAGTATTAGTATTCTGCACTTTGTGATGCATGGTAAACCTATGTTGTGTTAGAAAATCCTACAAAAAGTAAACCAATGAAGTAATGGTCAGGGAGTTTGCCCTCTGTCCTTATTTCTTTGAGAAAAGAAAGCTATTTTCTGATCATGTTGAAATTAGCCAGTATCTCTGATTAGGACTCCTAAAAACAGGAAGAATATTGAGTTAATTTTTTCATTTGGCTAGGAATCCAAGGATGTTTCCCCTTAAATGTTCTGCCCTCTAGACCAGTGGTCAGCAAACTCATTAGTCAACAGAGCCAAATATCAACAGTACAACGATTGAAATTTCTTTTGAGAGCCAAATTTTTTAAACTTAAACTTCTTCTAATGCCACTTCTTCAAAATAGACTCGCCCAGGCCGTGGTATTTTGTGGAAGAGCCACACTCAAGGGGCCAAAGAGGCGCATGTGGTTCGCAAGCCACAGTTTGCCGACCACTGCTCTAGACTATCTGACAAAAAGAATGTATTATTGTAGGGATTTCATAAAAAAAAAAATGAGACTGTGCATGTATTAAAATCCATTCAAAAATATAAATGTATCAGTTTGCTATTGCTGCTCTAGCAAATTGCCACAGATTCAAATTTAGTGGCTTAAAAACAACACTAATGTATATCTCATGATTCTGAAGGTCGTTAATATCTCTGTCCTAAAATATTATGATTCCATATAAGTGTCATGAATTATGAATTCAATATATGTCTAGATTTTAGAAATGAGAACTATAAATAATGATTTCACTCTCAATATGTATTATCTCATATTTATTATTGCCTTTTTTGTACTCACATATAACTGTTCTACATAAGTCCATTTTTTTTGCATATGCTGCACACACATCCATTAGTCTCTGCTTTGCAAAGCTGTTTCCTTCTCCAGTCCATGGTCTTTCCGTTATAAGCAAGTTATTTCAAATTGCATTGTAAGGACTTCTTTTAAGGTGGTATTATTTTACTATGTCATTTTATGTACCCTTTGCACATTTTCACAATCAGGATTCAAAAGCAATTACTCTAATTGGTTGCTGCGTATAAATGGGATATGTTGGCCATAAAGAATCAGCCTTAAAAATTATTTTTTGAAATGCTGACTTTGGTTGTGTAAGAGAGAAGCTTCTCAGCACAATGTTAATTTGCAAGCAGGGCAAAACCCAACTATGAGGAATGTTAGAACTTAACTTTCTAGGTTTTCAGGAGATGGTAATTTTGGTCCCTGGCCCTAAATCAAATACTTAAATGTGCTCAGAAACAAAGATGTTTCTGGCTATTGAAAGAAAGAGCACAATGGATGCAGGTGAACACGTGGGTTTGGTTACAGGTGACAGCTGATTTTTTTCTTGAAGGATACTTGGTAGCTTTTTTAGCTCACTCTTAGAGCAAAGAGTGTTTCTGGAAGATCTGAGATTGTGTTTATAAAGTTTATCACTAAATCAATAGCATAGGGACAAAGAGATTGAGTCAAATTTTATTATACATTCTGAGCTTAAAATTCGTTTTATTTTATCCTCACAGTCTGAATGACTACAGAGTGTTCTCAGTTAATAACTTAGTTACAACATAAAAATACTTCAATTATATACAGTCCAAAAGGAAATTCTTTACTAGTCAGTTATTTTTTTCCCCTGTCAGGTATCACTTGTCTTGCTTTAGCCTTCTCCGATAGGTAAGGCAAAGAGAAACTGACTTTAGTCTAATCACCAACTCTTTTGGTGGTGGTTAGAGCTGAGGCACAGACAGCAGAATGGCGAGGGACACAAGAATTGGCCACCATGGAGGTGGGCTTCATGGTACTCTGAACTCTAGCCAGGAGAGGATGACCTGAGCTTGTCTGGTAGAAGCTCGCTCATATATTCCCATTTACAGGTTCTGCACACCCTTCGGGTTGGTAAGATTTCCACACTATCGTAAGCTCTATGGTAAAGAAGCTGAAGTGAACTCTGCTCCGTTGGTACTTCTTAAGATACATGGGGCACCTAGCAGGCAGAAAATATATTCTTTGGTGTGTAACATCAGCTACAGTTAGAAGATAGAGGACTTGGGGCACAAAAAATGATTAAGGGAACATACAGATTTGTTACATTCACTACACACTCTGAGTTAGACCAACCTGCAAGATAAACCATCTACCGGGTCTAATATTATGGAAACATCCTTTGTGATTGCTTGGTTACTATATTCTGACAAGTAATAATTTGGTATTCAAGGAATAAAAAAATAGATAAAAACTAGTGTTCAGTTTCTCTGAATGTCTTCAGCCTATTTTTTCAAGCAAATGAAGCTTTCTAAAAATGTTCACATTACTCATGCTTGTAATGAAATTTACATGTTTATTTGCTCATTTCAAAAATCTAAGGCAAAAGTTATATTTGTAATGTGTACACAGTATATGGATATAAGCATTACCTATGACACTGAGCTATCAGTCTTTTCATTTTACACATTAGTCCAGAACTTGTGAACAAGAATTTGGCTGAAATCAGTGACTCTTTCCCTTTTTAACTTAACTCTGAAAGGTCTAATTTGGATATCTCATGAGCTAAATCCTTTTAAAGAATTGCTGGCAATAATGTGCCTTTATTATTCTTTTATTACTCTAAAGTCACCTGTTATTTTTCCCAAGTCACCTATTTTATAGAATTTACATGCTATATTAAACATGAGAATATGTGTCTTAATTATCAAAAAGTATGTATGGTCACTTTTGTAAAGCAGAGAGCTTTCAAGGAAATTTCACTAAAGGCCTTCCAGATGCTCTTAGATACCCACTAACAGAAATGGTTCTAGAAAATAAATGCAAAGCTGAAAATATTTTACTCCAGGTGTCAGGTAGCAAGCAGACCAATATTTTACTCTGACAAACCAGGAGAGTGAGTTTTGAATAGAACCACAAAACAAACGTATAATAAAATTGTGCTCCTCTGTGGCCGTTTCTTTGGAGGCGTATAGATCACTGAGAACTCGGGGAAAGCCTCAGAAATAAAATGACTCTTGTCGGTAGTAATGAATGATGATCGTGTGGAATGGAAGGCTCACAAGGATGTCAGTAGCTTTTGTTATAATTCAGAGAAGCCCCCCAAAATAGCACATAAGATTCTAAACTCTTTAAAGCAGAAGTCCCCTCCCCCCTTTTTTTCCTTCTTTCATTGCAGGATTACAGAGTGAATATCTTTCTTCGTCAGAAATGGAACGATCCTCGCCTTGCATATAGTGAATATCCTGATGACTCTTTAGACCTAGACCCTTCCATGTTGGACTCCATTTGGAAACCTGACCTGTTCTTTGCAAATGAAAAGGGTGCCAACTTTCACGAAGTTACCACAGACAACAAACTGTTAAGAATTTTCAAGAATGGAAATGTTCTTTATTCAATAAGGTGAGTCACAGACTTAAATTCCTGATTTTGGTGGAAAAGCACTGGATTTTTTTTATTTGCTTTTATTGAGTGTTTTGAAATTTTTGATTAACTGCTTTCATTGTTCCACTTAAATTCCTTTAATGTACTATTTCCAAATATGTCTAATCAACAATAGCAGACCCAAGTTTTAGATCCAGAAACGGAATGAATAATTCTTGGAAATCCGCTTTTTTAACAAGAAGCCCAGATTATTAATCAGCCAGGTCAACGGGTGATTTAAGGGCAAATGAAATGGTAGCCAAATCATACATTGTGATTATATTTTTATGTATGCATACTCTTGTACTATTTATAGGTGAAGAAATACAGAGATTTGTTTCTCTGAGATCCATTTCCCATAAATTATTTTTCAACAATACGTGTTGTTTTTTTTTAAATTTCCTGAGCTTCTCTGACTATCCTTTAGAAAATATATTATTTGCATTTTAATTATTTAGAAGTTAATTCTTAGAAGATCATGTAGCCTTTTAAAACAAATACCAAAATATAACAATAATTAATACCAAAACACAAACATCATGCTAATGTATTATATTTTTCATATTTTCCTATTTCATGTGAATAAATTTCCTTTTAATACATACATTACTTCCTAAGGGTGACAATGCGACATCACTCTACTCTAACTGACATTTTTGTCACATTGCTGAAAACTGTCTAATATGTGTTAACATAATCCTGAATAATTCATTGTTACACAAGATATAAAGGAAGATTTCAGACTTCATCAGTAATTTATCCCTATGCTCCCAAATGAATAAATGACTTAATGGCGAATCCCAGGTGTAAACAAGAGAATTTTGAACCTTTTTGGAAAATTACTATTAAAAGTATAAGAATCAAAAGATAGTGGGAAGATGGAACAGACATATGGTCTCCATTCCTTCTGTTAAATATAACTAAGATCCCTATACACAATATATATAACAAACTTAAAAAGACTCCCAATAGTAGCCATAAGAAAAGTAAGGACTTGGAACCTAGGGAAGCAAAATTATTATAATCCATGGAGTATAATAAAAATCCTAACATTCATGTCATCAGTGTCTCAGATAGAGAGGAAGAATAGGGTATAAAGCTAAAAATATATTAGAGGAATTAAAGGCTGAAATATTTGTAAATTCTATAAAAGGCTTAAACCTCCAGAACCCAGGTATTGAATGACTCCTAAAGATATTCATACCAAGTCACATTACAGACAAACTTTTGAAAACTAAATAAAAATTTTGAAAGCATTTGGAGAGTAACAACACTTTACCTATGGGGGAAAAACTATTAGACTTTTTCATCAGAAATCATGGAGGCCAGAAAGGATTGACACATTTTTTTTTAGTGTTAAGAAAAGAACTGTCATCCTAGGATCCTGTACTCACTGAAAATATCCATCAAGAATGAAGGGGAAATCATATTTTTAAATAAAAGAATACTAAGAGAATTTGTCACATGTAGACCTATCTTAAAAGTGTAGCTACAGAAGTATTTCAAACAGAAAGGAAACAATAAAAGAAGAAACATTGGGGGGGACGGTATAGGGAGAATAAATGGCAATGGGAATAAAAAGAAAAAAGAAAAAGAAGGAACATTGGAACATAGAAGGTAGAAAGGAAACAGTAAGCAAAAATATAAGTAAATACAATGATAGATGTTTATTCTCATCTTGAGTTTTCTTCATATTTGACAGATGAAACAAGAATTATAACATTGATATGGGGGGGAATGAAAAGCAAAAGATAAGAAAACTTAAAAAAATAAGTTTATGGGCATAAATTAACAAGACAGGTAATATTTAGTGTTGTCTAATACCCTTTTTTTGGGCATATGACTTGACATTAACTCTGGAAATATGTTTTTTATGATATATAAAAATATAAAATTCATTTATTCTTCAATTCAGCAATTTTACTTCTAGAAATTTACATTACTTATGTGTTTATGTACACATAAGTTACATTTACAAAGATGCCCACTTCACCATAGAAATGGCAAAAGCAAAAAGGTCCCCTAAATATTCATTAATAACAACAAAGTAGAACACAATGATAGTCTCATATCATGAAATACTCTGCATGAGATAGATCTAAAGTTATTCATAAGAGAAGGCCTCCAAAATATATTTAAATTCAAGAGAAATGTTTTATGATTATTTGTACTTAAAACACTCTATATATGTAAGCATAACTGTGTATGTAAAAATACACATCTATGTAAATCCATACAAGAGTTCAGAAGGATGCCCAACAACTGGTAGAAAATAACCAACTATGGAAATAAATGATTGAATTTGGGTAGAAATAAAGTTGGCTGCAAGAATACATCACCAGATGGCATGAAATAATCGTTTTGCAATCATGATGTCTAGAATATTTTCATCGATAGAACTGAAATATAATGTGTGTGTGTGTACTATATGATTATGGATATTTAGTTTTTTACCATCTTATTGGAATTGGAAAGTGATGCCATTCATTATGACTTGCTCACATTTCTTCTAATATTTTGAGGAAAATTATGGAATAATTCAGAATTGCATTTTTGTCTTTTCGATATGAATTCAGATGAAACAGGATGATGTCTCCCAGTTCCCAGTTTTTGTTTGCTATATCCTGGCTCACATGATCAAAGACTAAATTTGTTTTTCTATGAGTTGTTTTTGGAAATCTCACAGTACTTTGAAATCTTCAATTGGCAAACAGTTTCTTTGTTAACAAAAGTTTTGCTAGAAAAAAAAAAATCTCATTCAATTTACAAATGGAGCATCTGTGATGTTTCATGAGAGATCTGGCTTTCCTCGTTGTTTTAAGAAAGAAGCAGAATGTCCTGGCAAACATGACCTATTTAACTTATCCATTTATCTGTACTTTCTCCTTCAACCCACTAAAACAAAGAAATAAACTAAATAAGGAATAAAATGGCACTGACACACAGGAGGGTGAAAGGAATGGAAAAGAAGACTGTGACAGATGAATGATGACAACATACTTTAGGAAGCTTGAAAGTGAATGCACTCGGGAAAACTGACTTAGCAGACAGAGATAGCTGAAATCTAAGCCAAAGTGAGAGAATTCAAGAGGAAGAAATATTACCCTCAAACTTTTAGAAATTTGAGGCAGCGAGGACTTCAGAAAGAAGGTACTAGACAAGAGATCACAGAAAAAGAATCAACTTAAACTTTGTAGTAACATCAGCGAGCTTTCTATTCCTAATTTTCCTCATCTACTAGTATGTGCTTTAGATGAGGGGCTGCCTTTTTACCTTCTGACCAGAGCAGAAAGCAAGACAGAAAACCTCAGAGAGCTTGTGCCAAGAACTTCACAAGTAGGGACTTCAGGCACAGCTGGGTCTGTCATAAGCATCTTACCAAGAAAATAAGGATTGCAAGGGATACACTAAATGGTGATACCCTTGTTCTCCCCAAAATGCTGAAAACCAGATCGAAACTTTTACTGAGCAGTAGTCAGAAGAATACACCTCTGGAGAAATTAACTTGCCCAACAGAAAAATACAGATATTGACATTTGGGGAACCTCCAATGAAAAATGGTGGTCATGTAATCATCTTACAGATAAGACTATTTATTACTCAATGAGCCATCCACTACTAATTGAGCTCCAAATAGTTTTTAGTGCTTTGCTCTTATATATAAACAGACATTTGAGGACATCTTATATTATCAAGAATAAAAAAAAAGATGTCAGAAGAAACATGCAAAGAAAATAAAGATAAAAGAGGAAAATTAAAGAAACAGAAGGAGATGAATGATTTAAGGGTAAGTACAGGGAGCAGAAGAGACCATAAAAAAAAAAATCCTCTGGACAGATGAGACAACTGGATACATGAAATAAGATACTTCTAGGAAAGGGAAATGAGTCATTCAGAGCATAATAAGAACAAATAGTAAACCAAAGTGCGTGTGTGGGGGGAAATAGTAGAATACTTGGAATGATAAAGTGAAGAAGTCTCCCAAGACGTAGAAGCAAGATACCAAGAAATAGAAAACAGAGAAATGATTTGAAAAACAGAACATCAATTCAAGTCCAATATATGATTAGTGGGTGCTGACTGAGGACACAAAATTCCTGGGTTGGAGACAAAGGAATTTATTACTCACTGCCAGAAAGCAACACAAGCATCCCCATATTTGCCTTACTTGTCCCTTGTTCTCAAGTCTCATTGGAAACATGCAACAGGCCCAGATGTATATAACACACACCAAGGGTCTGTGTCACAGCTATGAAACATGGAGTTTGGGGCTTTTATAGCAAAATACAAGTCAGCCTTCTCTTTCTTCTGGGGAACAACATTATCACATCCCTCAAAATTGGCATCTGCATCAACAACCCTAAGAAATGACAAAGGTAAAGTAATAGTCCAAGCCTTGTGGTCTTGGTACACCTAACAGGATGTCTCCCAACCCAAATCAAGCCTCTACAATTTACTAGCTGTGACTTGGAGCAAGTCTCTTTACTCGAAAAAAAAATTGTTTTTAATTAAAAGCCAGCTTTATTGAATTGTAGCAAACTACAAATATTTAAAGCGTACAATTTGATAAGTTTCAACATGTGTATTATACTTTCATGAAATCATCAGCACAATCAAGATAGTGGATGTATGTATCACTCTCAAAAGTTTGTTCACAACCCTTATAATCCCTGCCCCTCAAACCCTGTCCTACTCCCCTATCTCAGAGCCACCACAGATTTGCTTTTTGTCACTATAGATTAGTTTGTGTGCCTGAAATAATATATGTAAAGCACCCAGCATACTACCTGGCATATCATAGGCATTGAGATGTTAATTTTATATTTCTAAAAAGAGAACAAAAAACTAAACTGAACAAAAAAAAAAACTAAACCACAAAACCAAAAAAACAAAGGCTTAAATTCTGATATTTTCCAGAATCCTCAAATTAGCCCTATATGGACTCTTGCCATTGTCCTTATAACACTAACTTTAGAAATATTAGAAACTCATAAAAATACTTCTTATGTTCATAAAGAGCATAAAATGAGTGACAAAGCATTTTTTTTTAATACTTCAATTAATGGTTGAGATAGCATACTCTAGGGCCGTGCTTGCTCAAAAAAAATGGGTAATATGTCAATTTTAATGAGGTCAATTGCCACAGATTATAGTCATCCTTTTTAACATTACTACTTCACTAAGCCAAGACTTCTTAGGACAAAATTAAAAACGCCATATCCTGTTTATGTGTCTTGTCCCAGAACGAGAACTCAGTGTCCTCTCTCACCACAAAGAAGATTCTCATTTCCAAAACAGTAGAATGTGATTAATTACCTTTTGATTTCGTTTTCTTCTGATGTGGTCAGGACAAATCACAATTTACTTGTAATGTTTTGATGAAGAAATTCAATATTACACCCACCACATTGACACATATTTTTTCATTCATATGCTGTTAAAGAAGCAATTGTGTCCTGTCTTAAACAAAACGAGTGTCAATAAATAAATGTTTTTCAAGATGTGATTTATGACGAGTTCTAGTGTTTTTCTTTCCCAAATAATTCCTTTCAAGCACTTTTTTAAAAAAAAAAGAATTATGTAATGTCTCTCATTTTATGCCAGAAAAATAGCCAGGATATGAATTTGACATCACACGCATGGTGAGAGCCTGGAAAAGGTTCTCAGAATGCTATTTACTTCTGTACAAAAAGTCACAGAGTTCATTCTGCAAGCCAAAATTTGGAGCTGGCTGGCCAGTGGGCCTTGGATGTCTGGAAAATTAATGTGCATACATTCAAAACGTACTTGTGCACACACCTCTAATAAACCCTTTCTCAAGACAGAGAACATCGTGTCCAACTGATTTTACAATTGCCTTTTTAAGGGAGAACTTTGCAAATCTACAAAATCATACTTACAGACTCACTCAACCTAGCGGAGCCAGGAGAAAATTGCTTTTGAATTGTGAACTCTATGAATTACGTTCGCATGTTATGGACTCTGACTTGAGTGAACTGTCAAATGACCCTACCGGGAATCTTAAACATTTAGCGGTGTCACATGTCTGTTCATTTATGTCTCTCAGACTATGTTCATTGGATCTCACTGAGAGTATTCACTGTAGAACACACACCATTGCAACTTTAATGCATGGTCTGTATGGTAATGCCATTTTGGAGAATATGGTTCCATTTACTAGAGCTGGTAATTACTTTTGTAAAAGCTTACATTTTTATATGTGATTTAATCCAGTCATTTTGTGCCCATCCTATATAATTTGGGGGAGGGGAAGATAGGGAAGGCTGAGAGTGGTAGAATGTACTAGTAACCCTTAGTTACTAATATTTATTGAGTGTTTGCTATGTGTAAGCACTTATCTAAGTGCTTTACATGTATTACTAACATATTTATCACACCTCTCCAGAACAGATACTGTCATTTCTTCATGTTAGAGAGGTGAAAACTGAACCATTATAGGGTGAAGTAATCTGCCTATGGTCATAAAGTTTAAGTAAACAACTCCGCCTGGGGCGCTCATCAACATATCGAATTTCACTGGGAATACTTGCAATGAGAGGGGCTGGCCAGAGTGTTCTCAGAAAAGAACTTGCTTTGAATAAACTTGGGTTTGATTAGATCTGGGTGTATTTTTCTCAGGTCCAGGAACTACAAAGTCTTGGTAATCCCTGAAGATATCTTGGTAATAAACTTTTCCAATAAAAAAAAATAAATTCGAGAGTGACGAATGGTTTGGAATGCCAACATTCAAATACTTTCTGGAAGAGGAAAGTGCTGGTGTACACCATCCAAGTCACTTGGCATGAAGCCAAATCAGAAGTTTGTTTGGTGAACATAGAAAGATGTCACACCTATTCTAGAGGGCTGTTACTTGACACTGGTAAGACCTGGTAACACGCCCTAGTCCCACAGTGGGAAACCCCATTCTATCACCTAGAATTGTTAGTTCAAGGTAGGACTTGACAATTCTAAGGAGTAGATTCAGAGTTTATTCCCCTGCCGAATACTGCTGGATATTCGTGACAACTTCTTTAATGCAGTTACAAAATGACAGGGAGTTGTCACACAGGATTGCTTCTCTGCACTCCAACTTGCCACGTTTAGAACTCCAATTCCCAGGATATACTTGCCTCCTCAAATATGCTCCATGTGATTTGGGCGAAGTGTGTTCTTTGGCATTTGGTATTCATTTTATCGATCTCGCTCTCAAATTTCTTTTTGGAAGGTCTCTTCTGGAAATAAAGACTTCTTTCAGACGTCTATAGCCATCTCTAAAGGGGAAAAAAAGATAGATAAATATGTGTGATTGGATGTTTAAATATACAGCTCTTCTCCCTCCCCCCACCCCAAATCAGATTTATATATACACTGAGTGGCCATATTATTATGATCTCTGAACGCATAATAATCTGGCCACTCAGTGTATATCCTATATAATAAAAGGCTAATATGCAAATTGTCCCCTCGACCAGGAGTTTGACCAGCAGGCAGGCTGGCCAACCGCCTGTGGCCCCTCCCCCTGGCCAGGCTGGCTGGACCCCACCCATGCACAAATTCATGCACTGGGCCTCTAATATATATATAGAGTGTCCAGATTACCATGTGTTCAGAGATCATAATAATCTGGCCACTCAGTGTAAAGGTATAGCTGTTTCAGTATAAATAACAGCCAACTTGGAACAAATTTTATTTGACTAAACATTAGTCACTACCGACAGCAATTTTGCTTTCCAATTGTACCCTTGAACAATATAACATTCATAGGGTGTCATAATTTTCTTTTAAGAATAATTGCTTTGAATTTCTTCAGATTGACATTAACACTTTCCTGTCCAATGGATCTCAAGAATTTTCCGATGGATGTGCAAACGTGCATAATGCAACTAGAGAGTTGTAAGTACGAACAACTTACTTTTCCTGAATACTTTAAAACATATAGTCAATATAAAAGGTTTTTAATGTATTCTATAGATAATTTATTTTGTAATTGTTGTTGTCAGATATTTACTAAATAAGCATGGTATCTCTCACCAGGTATTGAGAGTCATAATGCCTTTCAACACGTGCACTCTATGCTATGATAAGGAAAGAAATTGGGGACCTAGGAATAATAGTTTTTAAGCTTGAAAAGCAGTTTTATGTCTCTATACAAATTATCAAAGGTAAAAGGGTAATAATCATTAAAACCAAATGATCACTTTTTTGCTGAGTACCTGCTATAGACCAAATAGTTTGCATATATTATTTCTCATACCATGAAGATATTGTTATTGCCATGTTTCCAGATGTGAAATGGTCATTCTGAGCAATTGAGGTTTGTGCTCCAGTTCATGAAGGTTGTCACAACAAACCACCTGGCTCCAAAGTCTGTGCTACTCTGAACCATTATGCTGCTCCTCAGCTAACATTTATTCAGAGTATACTCTGCAGGGTTTGTTATATATGTCATCTTGGGGAAAAAGAAAATTTTCACACTTTATCCGAGATTCAACCAAGCTAACAGACATTTTTTTTAAAAAAATTTCTTCTTTCAGAGTGGATCCAAACACATCACTGATTAATGTCAACACATAAAAACTTCAAGTCCTTCTGTTTCTCTGAACTTATCTATATATAGTCAACCCTAAATTAATTGGTATGCATGTTTAATTTTAATGCCATACAAAAATATTATTCAATACTTTTTCTTATGGTACTATATTATATCTTTTAAAAGTTTCATTTTGATCTATTCCTTGAGGAAAATGTAAAGGTGGATCTTCGGGTTTGCAGGCCTCAGAGGCAAGTTTTGTAGTGTGGTGGAGCTGTCACTAGATGGCGTGCCTACTTCATGGGGGAATGAGGTCACCCTCTACATTGGGTTCTCTCTTTTTTTAAAATATATACATTTATTGTTGACAGTATTACAGATGTCTCCCTCTTTCTCCCCCTTTACTCCCTTCCACCCAGCTCCTACCCACCCACCCCACCAGGTCTTCACTACCCTATTGTCCATGTCCACGGGCTATGCATATAAATATATAAGCTCTTTGGTTTATCTCTCCTTGTTCCCCCACCCCCACATTGAGGTATGTCTGTCTGTTCCATGCCTCCATGCTTTGGGTCTTACTTTGTTGGTCAATTCATTTTGTTCATTAGATTCCACAAATAAGTGAGATCATGTGATATTTATCTTTCTCGGATAGGCTTATTTCACTTAGCATAATGCTCTCCAGGTCCATCCATGCTGTTGGGTTCTCTTAACGTAAGGAAGTGAAAATAGCTATTTCTCTGATAATAATACCTTTCTTGTTAAATTTGAATGCATTAACTTTATAAGTAGTTCTTAAATATTAAGCATACTCATGGATAAAGTACTAAATTAGATTAAAATAAAATAATCAAGTTTTAGTTGGGAGAGCTACTTAGCAATAAAAATGGTGAGGAGCAACAAAAGATTTCCAACAATGTAGATTTTTTAAAATCTATATTATAAAGGAATTTTGAGGATAGGCTGATTCTGTATCCTGGTTGCAAAATTAGGTGTATGGGAAGAGATTGAGATAAAAATCACATGCAAAATAGTCTAAGGAAAACCGATGCCCTAATTACTAAACCAGAGATGCTGGATGTTACCCAATAGGCAGTGAGGAGCAGGCCAAGATTTAGGAGCAAGAACATGATTTGGTCAATATTATGCTTTTAAAGATTCTTTCAGCCAAATGAACTAAGGTTACTTATGAAAATGTCATATGACAGTTTTATTTTTAAATTTTTAGGAAATTCCATACTGTTTTTCATAGTGGCTGTACCAATCTGCATTCCCAGTGGGATCGGGCCTAAACAGGCAGTCAGACATCCCTCGAGGGGTCCCAGATTGGAGAGGGTGCAGGCTGGGCTGAGGAACACACACCCCCTGTGCACAAATTTTGTACACCGGGCCTCTAGTATTATAATAACTATGTATGATGCCAGGTGGGTACTGGAAATATCAGGAGGAATATTTTGTAAAGTATATGAATTTCTAACCATTATGTTATATACCTGAAACTACTATGAAATAATATTGAATGTAAACTGTAATTAAAAATTTTTTAAAAAGTAAAAAGTTTCATAATACTTCAACCAAAAATAATAAAAATAGGGTCAAAGCAGAATGATGTAGAAGGTAGACATTAGAGGTTGATACTGTAGGGGAGGCAAAATTTTATCTTTACCCTCTTAAACATTTTTGGCTGAGCCTGAAAATTAAACAGATAAGACAGACTAACAGGAGAAAAAGATACACATTTATGTACCACTAGTGGCCTGGTGCACAAAATTCGTGCACAAGGGGCAGAGGTTGTCCCTCAGCCCAGCCTGCACCCTCTCCAATCTGGGACCTCTCGGGGGATGTCTGACTGCCAATTTAGACTTGATCCCTCTCACAATCTGGGACCGCTGGCTCCTAACCACTCACCTGCCTGCCTGCCTGATCTCCCCTAACCACTCTGCCTGCCGGCCTGCTTGCCCCCAACTGCCCCATCTGCCAGCCTGCTCACCCTCAACTGCCCCCCCCACTGTCCTGCTCACCCCTAACTGCCCCCCCCCACTGTCAGCCTGCTTGCCCCCAAATGGACCCCCCCACCGGCCTGATCACCCCAAACTGCCCTCCCCTCCTGGCCTGATCACCCCTAACCGCCTCTGCCTTGGCCCCGCCACCATGGCTTTGTCCGGAAGGACGTACGGAAGGTCTCCTGGAAGATCTCCCAGTCTAATTAGCATATTACCCTTTTTTTAGTATAGATACTTTTTATGTAACATGGGATCCCTCATAAAGAAATAAAGACTCAAAGAAGTGACAAAACCTAAATGCTTTCATACTAGGTTGAACAAAGAGAGGCAATTGTGGAAAAGTAACTAAACTGTGTGGGAGGCTAGTGGAAGATAAGAGTTATTTTAACAAGGCATGTATGCACACAGTTCTATTGACTTTGATTCCTGTTGAAGAATGTTTCTTTTTTCTTGGTCCAAAGAGCACATCTTTCACCTGGTAGTTTTTAGCTCCTATTCTCAGGAAGAAAGGGGGAGATTAGAATGCCCTCTTTGCACCTGCTATTTCTCAAGTGCCTTTATCTCAAATACTCCTTATGCTAGCGTGGCATATTTTGGGGTGGCATATTTTGCCACCCTTCATTCACTCCCATACAAAGTCGATGTAAAGGCTCTGGACCCTGATGAGTCAGAGCTAAAGCACTTAGATAAGTAGAATCATATTGGAACTATTGACAAAGAAAGAAAACGTAGGATGAAGCAGTAAATGCTGAAGGGAATATTGATAACTCTAAATCTTAATATATCTGAGGGTTTGGGAAATTTAGCTATAAAGCCAAAGGGATGATTTAGAACTGGGGATACACTATTCGAAGCCATATGGAAAGTGATTCAAATAAGAAGATGAAATTCTGAAGGATGAAATATAGAGAGGAAAACAGACACATCAAGAACAGATCCATAAGAAATGTCTATATTTAGAAGGTGTTGGAAGGAATTTCAGCTAAATGGTCATCATAGATGGCAAATTCAAATCAATAGCATTTCATCTCAAAAGAGAAGAGAATGTGGAGATCTGTTTAACAGTATCAAATGCTGTGAGATGTTTTTTAAAAGGTGATTGAAAAGAGGACAACATAGGGAATATAGTCAATAATGTTGTATACTAGACTCATTGGAGTATCACTTCATAAGTAATATAAATGTCTAACTACTATGTTGTCCACCTGAAACTAACATAATATTGGATGTCAAGTGTAATTGAAAAATAAAATTAAAAAAAGAAAAAAGCCCTCGTTATTAATGACAGAGACAAATGTGATTCAAATTGATTAAGGTCAAATCTGGATTTCAAAAAATTAAAAGAGTGCATGATGAGAAAGTGAGAGCAGTGAGTAAAATCTGTTATTTGTGAAAGTTAGTTATTAAAGAAAAATGAGAGAGAAAACAGCACCTGAGAGATAGCTGGGTCTCTGGACTTTTTTTTTTTTTTTTTTTTTAGAGTAAGGAAAGGGCTAATTTGCAGGACACAGTGTTGAGATAGCATGACCTTTCATTGTTTCTTCTTTCCCAGAGCACTTCCAAATTAATCAAAAACTCAACTAGGGAAAACAGAGCCTCTTGCCCCCTTCCCCCTTGCTTCTTAATTCCTTTATCAGGAACGAGTAAATTGCCCCCAGTGCCCCTTTCATATTTCAGTCATTAGCACTTCCTGCTTTTTTATTAGAAATTAATTTGGTTCAAAATAGAGATAGTGTTTAACCTCTTTAGTGGACATTAAAATCCTGTCAAAGTGGAAGTTACTGAGGTCAGAGTCTTCAAGGTGTTTTCTTAAACTCATAGCAAATACCCACATCTTTTTTAAAAATAATGGCTTAAAATCTCAAATGAAAATATTTATAAGAGTTTAGTCTACTGGGAAGACGAGCTGTAAGGAACACAGCGTTTACAGCTGAATGAATTCTGATAGTCAAAGGGGAAAAAGAAAACAAAATTTTTTTATTTTTTTTATAAATATATTTTATTGATTTTTTACAGAGAGGAAGAGAGTGGGATAGAGAGTTAGAAACATCGATGAGAGAGAAACATCGATCAGCTGCCTCCTGCACACCCCCTACTGGGGATGTGCCCGCAACCAAGGTACATGCCCTTGACCGGAATCGAACCTGGGACCCTTGAGTCCGCAGGCCGACGCTCTATCCACTGAGCCAAACCAGTCAGGGCAGAAAACAAAAATGTTTGAGAGGCCTGGGAAACAAGAAAAAGAAAAGAAAAATAATTTAAAGGCAAAGGTTTTAGTAGCTTGTGATGATACACCTTTCTTTAATTCAATAAATATTCAGTAAGTGTATGTTAATGGCCAGGACTGTTTTTAAGTGACCTGGGGGATGTTCATTCATTTAAGCATCAATTGAAAACTATCTACCAAGTGCCTCACATATTGCACATAATATTTTGGGTGCTACAACAAAAAAAAAGACCCAAGTCTGTTTTGAAGGACTTCAAGAACTAGTTGAGGAGTTATTTATTCAATATAATAATTCCACTAAAGATGGTACGCATATGTTAATGCTGTACTGTGAGCACAAAGGAGAAAGTGACAAAGAAGAACAATACCAAGAGTGAATAAATGTAGCAATTCACTTAGAAAATCATTTTGTCTAAACTAGCAATAACTCTACACCCCTAATAGTTTACATTCATGACTTGGATTTAAAACCCTGGATGATACTAATTCCCAGTGTAGGAAAAAGAAAGTCACCGAGAAGAGGCATGCGGGGGGAATCAGAGGAAGAGTTAGTTCTATGGCAGAAATTGATGAGTAAACAACAATAACAAAAGTGTGAGCTAAGGGTAACATCAAAATATAAAAGTAGAATAAATAACTTTCAAACCAGAGCTAAAAAAAAAAAAAATACTGATTCATCAAATGTAATGTGAGAAAGAAGAAAAATAAAATAAATAAAAATATAGTATACATAAAGCATGGGAAGAGAGCAAAAATAGCTCTCAATATTATCATAATTAAAATGGATGCAAAGGTAAAATCTATGCATCAAAATAGATCCTCAAGCTAGATATTAACAAATATTAAAATTCTACAATATGTTGTCAACTAAACACTTTTTAAAAATACCATGCAAAGAAACTTGGGGGATATAAAAAAATGCACATTAGAGAAATATGTTTTTAAAAAACTCAAGATAATAATTTCTATATTTGAAAAAATAAATTATAGGAAAAAATCGTAAGAGAAACACTTGGGTTACATGCTGGTAAAGAAACAATACATAAATAAGGTATAATGATTATGAAAATGTCTTCCATTTTCTTCTAAATATATAAAGCAGCCAGAACTACAATTTAAAAATAGATAAGTCAATAACTTCAAAGTACAGGTACAAATATTTGAACAGAATAATTCATTAATTTGCAGATAGAGAGAAAACTCATAGTTTCATTTGTTTTTAGCAAATAAGAGCATTTACAAAGATTATGTAGTAAGCCATAAAAGATGCTTCAATAAATTCCTAAGAATCAACACATGATGGAATGTGATCTCAGACTAAAATGCAATGTAATCAATAACAATATAAAATTATTATAAATTTCTAGATATTAACATGAATTATTTTACATTACTATACAGTAAAGAGCCTGGAAACTATTAACACCAGGCTGTTTAAAGAAGAAGTAAAAAAAAATCACAAAAACTTTGGTACTAAATGACAAAGCACTAAGTATCAAAAATTTTGAGATACAACCAAGCCAGTTTTTTGTCCTAAAAAAACATTTAGCTAGGCATTCCATTCAAGAAGACCAAAAAGGAAAAACAGAACATTCAAAGAATCACATAAAAACACAAAGCTGGTACTTTGAAAAGTCTGAGAAGCTAGGCACACCTTGGGAGAAACTCTTTAAGGAGAAAAATATTAGGTTGCATATAAAAAAAATACAAAATGAAAAAATGTTAGAAATGTAGTAAATATGTTAGATTAAAAACAATAAAAGAAAAATTTGAGCAACTTTCTCTTCCAGTCTTATCCACTGATCTAGAATGAAGAAAAATCCTAAGGCAAAAATCTTACTTAATTAAGAGCATGAGAAGAAATCTATCCAGATAGCTAAATTCATCATAAAGTAATAAAATATTCAAAGAGCTGAGATAAAAATGGGGGAAAAAAAGATACATTTGGAAGACTTTCTCAATGATTTGCATAAGAATGAAGCATAAAGGTGAGGCTCCCTTCCCTGACTCAGTTGGTGTTAAAGCATCATTCCTAAGTTTGCAGGTTCAATTCTTCGTGAGGGCACATATAAGAGTCAACCAATGAATGCATAAATAAGTGGAATGACAAATTGATGTTTCTCTCTCTCTAAAATCAATTAAAATTTAAAAAACAGATGAGTCTGCCAAGATTTCTTTCAATGATGGGGTTTGAATGTTGTTTCATTTACGTGAATTCGAAGAGAACAGGTGATCATGGAAAAAGGAGTGCAGAAGCTGATATCTGCTTAAAAATGCCATGTTTCTTGTGCAAATACATATTTAATTAGAAATTTATTTTAGATTATGGGTGTCTTGGAATAGAGCTTGAATTAAGAATAGTTGTATAACTATAGAGAGATAAAGTTAAAAATATTGCTTGGAAACATGAAATTTCTGAAGACAGTGTTTAAAATAAAGACCAAAAAAGAGCATCACTGAGTTTAAGCAAAACTGGGGAACAGAAAGAAAGAGTAAAACAGAGAAAGACAGTAAGATGCTCCTTATGATATGAATAATCGAGTTTCCTCATGGAAGGCAGAGTCATAGAGCACTTGCACTGAATATAAAAAAAAATTAGGAAACTAATTTACTTTTTTTTCATACTTAAGTATAAGTAAAAATTTATTAACTTCAATTCAAATGGTGCTTAGCATAATGACTTATTCTGCTGCAACTTGAAATAAAAATGAAATAATCACACTAAAACTTAGATTAAACTAGAAAGCTAAGTCTCATCACCGAGAATTCCACTAAGACAGTGGTCGGCAAACTCATCAGTCAACAGAGCCAAATATCAACAGTACAACGATTGAAATTTCTTCTGAGAGCCGAAAACCGACTTCTGCGCATGGGCCACGAAGTTTCAATTGCACTGTATGTGCGCGCCCGCATGTGGTATTTTGTGGCAGAGCCACACTCAAGGGGCCAAAGAGCCGCATGTGGCTTGCAAGCCGCAGTTTGCCGACCACTGCACTAAAGACAATAGAAGGAAAGTGGCTCCATTTGTATGTCCCAGTTTCAGACATTTCCTTTATCAAATCTAAAGGCCTAATCCACAGTGTGCTTTATCCTCAAATCTCAGCAAAGTTTTACCTGACCACTTTTATAAAAGTTAGAGGTTCAATGTACCATTTCTTTCTCTGGTCTAGAACATTCTTCATTCAACCTCGCAAAAGAATTCTGGAATAAATACAGTGAATGCTTGCTTTTGGGTGTACAGAAATTGTCTTTGTTTCATTTAATTTTTTTTCCTTCTAATATTTATTTTTTTTTATTCTCAAGTGCAGCCAGAAAATGCACAGGCCAATTACCATGACAACTTGCATCCTCAAAATTCATATCACCTAATAAAATATCAGTAAAAATATTAACTCATATGCTACAGAGGGAATTCTTCAATGAAGTCATGCTTTTCATAAAGTGCTTTATTTAATTTAAAAAAAACACTATGTAATTTTCATGTGCAATTGTTACTGATAAGATGTAAAATTGAGTGATGTGTCTAGAGAAGGTAAATTAAATACTAAAGTGATCAGTAACCTTCTTCCTCTGGAGTAGATTGTTATTAGTTTACTCAAGTTCAGGATCCATGGCATGAAATTTTAAAATTGGATGAATGAAATAAAACAGAAGGTTATATTTTCAAAAGACAAATTTTCATTAACATTACAGTTTTGTTTATAAATGCATCTTGTTTGGTTGCTTCATAAATAGCTAATCTACGGGGGAAGGAAACAGCTATATTATGATTTAGACTATACAGTGCAAGTCAATGTGCAGGAATAGAGGTAAGAAAAAAACCCTAAACATTTATTTTCAGCCTTTTTTTTGTGTCAGTCTAGATGAGCAAGTTTTCCTCCAGACAATAAAAAGAAACAGAGGTTATTTTTAATCATGGAAGAATATTGCATAATAATTTTTAGAGTCAGAATAAAGCTTTGTTGTTTATTAAAAGACAAATATGACATAGGATATACATAAATTATCACTATATTCATAAAGGGTCTAATTATGTATTTCATATCTAAAGAGGAAAGTAGGTAACAAAAAAGGAAAACATCAGCCATGTGAGAAAGTTAAAGAAAATTTAATTATTCAGGTTGGAAAAGCAAATATAAGAAAACAATTTGGTGTAGAAAGGACTTTTTTAACAAAGAACAGTCTAAATTCCCAAAATTATAGAAAAAATGTTTTAAGGGTCAATTTGAAGAAAAAGTTCCGACAAAAATTTTAAAAACCTTTCAAAATATGTTCTGATGGGGCTTTGGATAAAAACCCCATCTTGGATAAAGAGAGATGGGAAGTTTTTGCTTTTTAATTTTTCAGATTCATTTCAAAATTACATGTGACTCAACTGACTGGTTACTCTGGAATTTATGCTAACATTAGTTAAGGCGAATGATAGATTTGAGGAATGATTATTTCCTAATCATCTGAGTTATTCAAGCTCTTTCATAATTTATACAGTGTAGATGTTATTCAAAATAATATTGTGCCTTTTGCTTAATAGTCAGAGATACAGACAGTTCTTGTTTTCTGAGTATGTATTACTTAAGCCTCTGCAGTTACAATGTTGATTAGAAAGTAAGTTTTTCTAAAACAAAAATATTCACTAATGCACTAGTTACTTATAAAATCAGTCCTCACTTAAATATTAACTATTCCATTCTACTTAACACCATGACCATTGTCTCCCAATCTGTCCACTTCTTTGTAGGTTGAATTTTTGCCCATTATGAAATATTCTAACCATATGACAATATACTACAAACATAATATAGTTACAAGTCTTATAAAAAGATGATGTCACCATAGTTTTCTATCCATCACACATAGTCCCTGGTTTAATAATAAGTACAACTTAATGAGGTAGGTCTTATTTCAGAAAATTATCAGCAAATTAAGGTATAGAAAGGTTAAGTGCCTTTCCCAAAATCACACAATTAAGAAGTGGACGGAGCAAACTCTTATGAATTAATAGCTCACAAAATTAGAACAAGCATCAGTCATTTTGAAATCTATCTGATGATTTCCAAATATTTATAAATTGTGACTCTGGTATTCTTAAGTAAGCTCTGCAACTTAAATATACCCAGTAATTTCATTTGTTTTTTTCATATGAAAAGACCTCCAGTTCTCTTCTCTGCCTATTCCCTCCCGGATGGATGTCTTTCCACACATTGGCCTAAACCAAGACATGCGGTTTAGGTCATCCCCTCATGGTGACAGTGCCAATCATTCTGTGACTTGCAGCCTAAGATTACTCATACATTAGAGGCAGCTGCAAAACACTCTTGACGGAGACCCCATCTGCAGTTGGCTAAGTACTACAACTAAGTTCTATGTGCCCCATTCCGTGTTTACCCAGGTGGTTTGCTTAACTAAATGCAAAGTATTTTGCCTTTGCCCCAGTTAAATATCATCTTGCAAGATTCAGTCCATAATTGTAACTTGATCCATATATTTCCTAATTAATTATTCAGAGAATTGGACAGCATACCTTTATGCACTCCTGACAGGGCAGGCCTGAGAAAAGTCTGCACCATGCACTAGAGGTTTTCCTCTTGATCGATTACTCCTGAAAAAAATTAGCAACTGCTCTTTAAATCAGTCACAAATCACTTAAACATATTATCATTAATGGTATTTTGAAATCCTTGTTTGTAAGGATAACATTAGCATTCCTCAAATATCTTGCTGACTATATGGTTTACCTTAATATTACAGCATACTTGGTAATAAGATTATGTCTTTTTTTTCTGTGATCCTTCCATTTATTCTTTGCTGCCCAGAGCTGTCACCATTTTCTTTCTTCCTTAATTAAGTCCCCAAATAACCCCAGTTTCCCCAACTCTCATATTTGCATCCTACTTCAAAGGACCTTTCCAGAGAATGCTCTTTCAAAATTTGGGTAGCACCTTTCCCAGAGATGGCCCCAGTGCCCTATCTCAATAATTCCTTCAATTATGTGCTCCATTGCTGCTTCCTGTTTAAGAAAACTAATTCAGGAAAATGCACCATAACTTTAAATTCTTCATTAAGAAACTATGTAAAGTATGTAGATCCACTAATTTTTCAGAGACTCAGTTTTCTCTTTTGTAAGATAAGTGAGCTACATTTTAGATGACAGCAAAAGTTGCCTTAACTTTAGGATTCAAGAAATTCTTTAAATATACAAGACCACAAATCTGACATGTAAAATTAAAAACATAACATCTAGAAACCATGGTATGTTTACAAAAAGGGCCAAGAGGAAAACAAAATCAAGCAAGTAAACAAAAATAATTGATGAATTTACCTGTAATGAAGATCAAGATGAAAGTAAACAACTAGAAAACAAGAAAATTAAAAAATAAGTAATGAAAGTTTAGATAAAATAATCTATTTTGTTAAAGGCACATAAGAGTGTGATTAAATAGTTTACATCAATACATTGATGAGATGGACTTTAAAAGTATTTTACTACAATACTGAGGTCAAAACTCAGGAATTGTGAGTAGTGAGAACAATGGCCATAGATGCTAAATTTATACCTTTTCCTCTGGGGGATCTGTGGTCATAGATTCCTCCGAATGGACTTTTGCTTGTGTGGTAAGTATCCTGCTCACATTCCAGGAGATTTTAAAGTCTCAACATTATTTATAGAATGTCTAGTTACCAGGATCTCAGAAATCTCAAATTTGACCTGTTTCTTCACAACGTACCCTCCTGTAGACGATGGTTCCTAGCAATTTGTTGATTTCTCGGAGTCTGAATCAGTATAGGAGGAAAAGTCCAGATGCAGATCTGAAAAAAAGAAAGAAAACTATCAAATTGTTAGTAGTTGGCAGTAGTAAGGAGGATTTATATTATTTCCAGTCTCCAGGCCTGCTAGAGAACTGTTGATTTAAAATAATAGCCCTAGCCTGTTTGGCTCACTGGATAAAGCATTGGCCTGCAGACTGAAAGGTCCCAGGTTCGATTCCAGTCAAGGGCGCATGCTCGGGTTGCAGGCTCAATCCTCAGCAGAGGGCGTGCAGGATGCAGCCAATCAATGATTCTGATCATTGATGTTTCTATCTCTCTTTTTCTCTCTGAAATCAATAAAATAATACATTAAAAATAAAACTATGATTATAATGAACCCATACATGGGAGGATTTTCTGCAAATATGCCTTTTATATGTTAACTAGAGGCCTGATGCATGAAATTCGTGCAAGAGTAGGCCTTCCTTCCCCGCTGCCGGCACCAGCTTCCCTCTGGCACCCGGGACCTGGGCTTTCCTCGCAGCCCCCGCTTCCTCTGGAAGGACATCCAGTCTAATTAGCATATTATGCTTTTATTATTATAGATAGGATACAAATACATCATCAATAGAAATTACAATATTTTATAGAAATAGTGACTTTTTTTCCTAAGTCATGAGTAGTTTCATGAATTTTTCCAACATTGCTATTTTGAAACTGATGGACTATATCTGTGAATAGTCTGCACACAGACAATGGTAAAAATAGCTCTGGAGGTAGTTAACATGCTCATTTGTGATCAGATTTTCATCCTCAACCTTATTATAATCACTTTTTCTGTCATTTCTATTAAAAATTTAGCCATGATATATCTTTTGGATGCAATAACTTTCTGTTCTAAAGTTAGTTTTTCACTTTTCCCTGAAACAATTAGCATTTAGTAAGTGAATTAGATCACAAAGAAAAATATCCCAATAATTAGAATTAAAACACAATTGAAAATTACTTAACAAATAATTTTGTGAATTATTTAACAAATATTAATTCTCTAAAATAATATAGGAATAATTCAAACTGAGTTATCTTATCTCTGAACTTATTGTATTCTCCTCTGCATTTTAATGAATGTATTGCAGTGAAAGACATTTTATAATATTTCATCTTGAAGAGAAATTTATAATTTAATTCTCTGGTATTTATGTAATCATGTTAAAATTTCTGCTATTTGATAATAATACTCTTCAAATCTTCTGGAAATAAGAATTTGAAATGGGTCTTCTTACTAATATTATTCAGGACTTTCTTCCCAAGGATTAGATAGTTGTGGTCCTTATAAATGACTAGTTATCCTAAAATATCAGGCATCAAAACGCCCTGGAGCCAGTCAAAAGATTATTATAGTGCCTTTCTATTCTCTACTCAAAACATTACACAACTTTTAGATATTGCCAAACTGATGTTGGCTTGTAGAGTCTGTTTGTTATAGTTTAGGTCTATGAAATAAATTATTTCATAAATGTGAGCAGATCTGAACCTCCAGCCTTCTGGTAGCCAGACAATGTTTTTCCATAAGCTGGAGTTTATTCCAAAGAGGCACTCAGACAAGCCCTCTTATATCCTCTCCTAGGGCAGAAATCCAGCCAATCCTCATTAACAGGGCTCATGATCAGGTCCTTTTTTTGTTTTAGTTGAGATTTCTCATAAGAACTTTAAAACACTGGATGTTCAATATGTGCTAATTTTGTGAAGTTTTGAGAAATGTGAATAAATTTTTCAGTGTAATTGTCATTTGAAAAAAAAAAACACAGTTAAGTCACAAATTATATTTCCACCATTGTCTGAGAGAAAGAGGGAAAAAGATTATATCTTCGGTCTATAATAAAGTGCTTTAGGTCATCAAAGAGAAATGTATCCAAAGTACTAGCAGAATAATGAGTACAGGTTAGTTACACCAGAGAGTTTTAGAGAAAGTGCAATCACTAGAAAGATAATTTAGCAGGCCTATAATGTAAATGAAACCACATGTAACAACCTGGTTATGGTAAATTTATTCAAATTAAGTGTATAAATTATGAATAAAAATGTTTTAATTAAATACATTTTGACATAGCAGTTGTTCCTTGTCAGGTCAATAAAATTTACTTGAGTGATATTTCTCCTGGCAATAATCAGCAGGCATGTGCCAAGTTTGAGCATTTTCTTCTTTTTGTTTTTAAAATTCCAGCTGCTAGTTAAGAACATAAGAATTTGCAAGCTGGGTCAAACCCAGAAATCTTAGTCTCTCTCTCTCTCTCTCTCTCTCTCTCTCTCTCTCTCTCTCTCTCTCTCTCTCTTCTTTCTCTTTTTCTCTTTCAATTGAATAAATTGGGTCAAATGTGATTCTAATTCACTTTTAAAACCAAATGTGTGAATTTATAATATTAAAAAATCTCAAAACTTATTTTAAACTTAATTTCACAGCCCACATTTTCCTTTGAATGAGTATTTATTTTATAGTATACTACTCATGATATAAAGTACTTAGCAATAACCTCTTTTTCACTTTTGTAGTCTTTTAAACTATTTTTAAAATGACTACAGATCATTTGATTTTTAAAGAGGATAAGATAATACATTTGAATGATATCTTAAAAAATCAACATGTTTGTACTGGAAAATTTAAACACTAGAAACTGAAAAACAAACAAAAATAAAAACCAAACAAACTGAAACTCAACTCAAAATCCTCTTCACTGTTATTCACTTTCAAATTTGCTGCCTGACCCCTTTTTTAATATTCTTTCTGTGTTATAAATATGAAAGACATTTCAAACATAAAAATATAGATAATTAAAAAATAATATTTTGTACAAAACATATTAATATGGCCATCTGGCTTCAGATTCAAAGTTTTTTTTTTTCTAATCTGATGAATATAAAATTGTATTCCATTGTGTCTTTTTCTCCCTGAGGTTGAGCTTTCTTTGTTCTGCATACGTAGTGGCCATTATTGTTTCTTCAATCTGTTTTCTATTTAAATTGTCTCTGATTTTATATGAGATTATTTTTTCATTTTTATTTATATGTGTTATTTTGTATATGTCCTCAAAATTTTAACTTTATATACCTTTCATACTACAGAGGGTTGTAAATATATAAATATATATGATAAAATCTTTTTCTTAATCAATTATGCCTCCCATATACCCAAAATACTAAAATATATATTTAACACAGGAATTTTATAGCACAGGTCATGCTTACATTTTAAACACAAGTAGCGTACATTTTTGTGTAAATCTTTTTCTAAGAAGGTAGACATTTTCCCCATTATCACTTATTAAAAATGTTTCCATATTATTTGAAATGTCATTTTTTACCTTAAATTTCCATATATGCGTCTGATTCTGGACTCTGTTCTGTACCATTTACCTAATAGGTACAAAGGCTCCAAAGCTGAAGCTATTTAAACACCATAGCTTTATTTATATAACTTATACTTTTTTAGGCAGGCCTGCTTCTTGACCTTTTTTCTTTTGTATTGAATTTATTGGGGTGACAATGGTTAATAAAATTATATAGGTTTCAGGTGTACAATTCTTAATACATCATATGTATATTGTATTATGTGTTCACCACCTCAAGCAAGTCTCCTTCCATCACCATTTATTCCTCCCTTTCTGCTTCTTGACTTTTTATTTTTCAAAATTGCCATTGCTGTGCATGCACTTTTATACTTCAGATTAATTTCCAGTTGAAAATTACATTAGGATTTTTAATTTTATTTTTGTTAAACATTACCTGAGGATCTTTTTCCATTGATTTTTAGAGAGAGTGGAAGGGAGGGGGTGAAACAGAGAGAGAGAGAAAAATTGATGTGAGAGAGACATATCGATTGGTTACCTACCCCACACGCCCTGAACAAGACTGGGGATTGAGCCTGCAACCAAGGTATGTGTCCTTGACCAGAATTGAACCCAGTACCCTTCAGTCAGAGGGTTGGTGCTCTAACCACTGAGAAAACTGGCTAGGGCAGGATTTTTATTTAAATTTAATTAACATTGTAGATTAATTATGGGAGAATAACATTTGCACAATAATGAGTCCTTTTATCTAAGACCATAGCATGTCTGTATCTTTATTGCAATCATTTCTGTCTTTCAATAATGATTATTTAATGTTTATATTTTCAAATTTTCATACTGGCAATTGATCTGATTCTGTAGACTATAAATTTTTTAATTGAGAAAATAATCTATATAGTTGTGATAGCTAAAATATTAGATAATTCCAAAGTCTGGTTTAACTTTTTTGTTGAAATAGTTAACCTATTTCAGCCCATATATTTGTATAGATATTGTCTTTGTCTTGAATAAGAGTACTGTTTAGCAATGAATATGTTTATGGGACACTACTCAATCAAAGTAGGTGCTTCTATTTAGGAATACTTTTAAATTCTTTGCTAATTTAGATGCTAGAAAATAAGTCATCTTAAATTCATTTCATTTCAATGTAAGTTACCTAATAAAAAACAAGCAATACATCAATATAATCTCCCCTTAAGCTAATGTATTCCATAGCACAATTCTTAAATTTAAAATATAAATGCATTATTTAAGATCTTATTGTTTCTCCCTTTCTATTGTAGGGATGAATCTCAATGTGTTCCTGTTTAGAAATTTCATTTTAATAAATCCTATTTGCTAAAAACCTTTAGAAGGTAAAAATTTAGTGCTCTATTTATAAAATAATTTTGATTAAATATTTCCAACCCATCTGAACAATACAACCAAAATTTAGAGAACCCATTTACCATAAGTTCAATAGCATTACAGAATATATCGGAATATTTGTAAATATATCTGGAACTCATCATTGTGATACAATGATGAGTTCCAGAATATTTACAAATAGTTCTTTAAATAGTCAAACTTTTAAAAAAATTAACTAATGACAAGCAGTAAATAGAAAAAACATGTTGTCTCATGATGAGATATTATTTTAATTCAACATCAGCTTTATTACACACAAAAATTATAATTTAGTTACTCTGTGTTTACATTAAAAAGTTGTAAATTTTAACAGCTACAGCTTCTCTTCAATTGATAGAATGTAAGTTTATGAATATAAAATAAATCAAATGTATCACAACTAATTCCAAAAATATTGCAGCTCCATAGTTTTTTTTTTTAATTTACAAGGCACATAGTTTGTACCACAGTGATGAGTTCCAACAAATATTTTATTCAGCTCCATCACAAATAAGTGACATTTATTTTCAATGTTGAACTTTTTAAATGATTTTAAGAGAGACTTTACAATAGGATTTACAAAGCCATTGGGTATTTTATCTTCAACAAATGCAATTCCAAAAGCATACTTGGATTAAAGATTTGAATTTAAAAGTTAAACTCATTTAAAATTAATTTAGCCAACTTCCTCTCTGAAGCAGGGAATGAGACTAATCTTACTTACTTGCATGCAAATTTTCTGTTATGCACTTTTCCAAGAAAACTTGATATCAAAAAAGTGAAATTAATTCAGAAAAAATAATTTGATCTAAATAAAAACTTGTTTTTATAAAGTGACTAGAGGCCCGATGCATGAAATTCATGCAAGAGTAGACCTTCCTTCCCCTGGCTGCTGGCTCTGGCTTCCCTCTGGCACCCGGGACCTGGGCTTCCCTCACAGCCCTGGCTTTGTCCAAAAGGTCTTCTGGAAGGATGTCTGGAAGGACATCCAGTCTAGTTAGCATATTATGTTTTTATTATTATAGATATGTAAATGTTCCCCCTGCAAATGCACATATCCGATTATCATCTTTGGGTAGTATTCTTTAAAGGACTGTAAATTTTGAAATAAATGCTAATGTGTTTTCAGCTCATTTGTGTCTTTTGGCTTTTACGTGGATAATGCTATCCATGTAGCCCCTTTTCGTAAATGTTAAATGTTCAAGTTGCACATTCACCATCAACTTTCTTGTGAAATGTAAACCCGGTGCTTAAGTTTTAAAAAAATATGACCTTCATTTCTTTTAGCCCATTGCTGCCTGAAGGGTTTTTTACAAAATGTGAGTGTTGCCAATCATAAAATAAATACATGTTTGTTGATCTCAAAATATTCAGATTACTTTATATACAGTCCATGGCAGCACTACTCAACCTTCACTTACAACTAACAATTTTCCACACTTTGACACTCACGGATACTTCACAGATGTCAGTTTTGTACACCAAGTGGCCAGCAGGGGGAACAAAGTTGAAAACTTCTGCCACTACTCAGATCAGGAGTTAGCTACCCTGAAAATGATGTTAGTTTCTTTGTTACTCAAAGGGCCTGGTAACGATGTATGGACCATTGCTGATATTGGCTGTTTTATAGATTTAGCCTAACATTTAAACATTAAAATAGTCTCAGACTCTTTTATACCATGGGAGAATCTAGAAGTAAAATTGAAGACCTATCAAACCAATAATGATGTATTTTAAAACAGTAATTAACAATAATACTTAATCTATAAAAGAACAACAAAAACTAGAACAAGTGCTAAGTCAGAGAGACCACGAGGAAAGAAGAAGTAATCTAGGGATTTCTTGGCAAACAAAGATGTATGGTTAGCTTTCTTATAACCAAGTGGCTTCTTGACAAGAAAAAAAGGAAGAAAAAGAGAAATCTTGAAAGACTGAACATTTTCTCTTAAGACTAAGCTCCCAGAAAGAGATTTGTCATTTTCAATTGGTCAATTTGAGTTGCTGTCCCTGAAGCCCACCCTAATCAGATGGAAGGGAGGTGCCATATTTAGATGCATTGTCAAGGAGTTGAAAACAAATGCTATTTTATTTTTCACATCTGAATATGGTAAATATTTATTTTAACCCTGCTATACCTGGGTAATCATTACTCATCCTTACAGTCTTCCCTTTCACTTTATCTGATTCTACCTCTCAGTTTCGGATAGGACCCTTTCCTGAGCTCTCATCAACCTCTCTGCTTATTTCTGTAGGACTCCACAATCTGTCAGTTTATCTGTTTTACTGTCAGCTACCACTAAACTATGAGCGTCTTGATTGGAGCCAGGTCATTTTGTGGTTCTAGCACCTTAATGTACGTATGTACTTATATGGAGTGGCACTCAGTAATTATTTGTTAAATTAATGGATCGGTAAAATTGAACCCAGGGCCACATTTCAATAATATTATTTTTTCTTATTTGTAATATTTGAATGTCTCTATTGGTGAGATTTGGTTTGTTAAATAGACATTACTTTTTAGAACAGTTTAGTTTCCCAGCAAAACTGATCATAAAGTGCAGATTTTCCAATCACATCCCTGCCCCACACACAGGTACAGCCTTTCTCAATATCGATATCCCACACCAGAGTGGTACGTTTATTATTATCCATAAACATACATCAGAGTTCGCTCTTGGTGGTGTAAATTCTCTAAATTTTGGCAAATTTATAATAGCATATATCCCTTTATAGTATCATGCAAAATAGCTTCACTGCCCTAAATGTTCTTTGTCTTCTGCCTATTCTTTCTTCCCTCCCCCTACCCAAACCCTTGGTAACCAATGATTTTTTTTTACTGCCTCCATAGCTTTGCCTTTTGCACAATGTCATGTAGTCGTAGTAGGATTTAGCATTTGTAGATTAGCTTCTTTCACTTGGTAATATGCATGTTGGTTTACTCCATGTCTTTACATGGCTTGCTAGTTCATTTCTTTTCAGCACTGAATAATATTTCATTGTCTGAATGTACCACTGGAGGACATCTTGGTTGTTTGCAAGTTTGGGCAATTATGCATAAAGCTGTTATAAATTTGTGTGGAAATGTTTTCAACTCATTTGGGTGAATATTAAAGAATGGTTACTGGATCTAATGGTAACCGTATGTTTACCATTGTAAGAAACCTCTAAACGGTTACTCTATCATTTTTGTATTCACACCAGCAATGAAAGAGTTCTTTTGCTCCACAATCTTATCAGTATTTGGTGGTGGTGCTGTTCTGGACTTTGTACATACCAATAGGTGTATAGCAGTTTCAAGCTCCTTCTATAAGTCACATACTATTTCAGGGACTGGGAAACATGCCAGTGACCAAAATAGAATAAAGTTTAAATCTTAGGATGCTATGAAGACAGTCAACAAAATTAAAGCTTGATCGACATATACCATTTCAGGCAAAGATAAGTTTTATGGGGAAAATAAAGAGGAAAGGGTGACCGTCGACTGATTGGAGGACAAGTACGTATTTTATATGATCATCTGAGAAGGCTACTGTAGTGACATGAGCTATAAGCAAAGACTGTGTTGTAAGTTATTTGTGGCTTAGATTGGAAACTTTAAAAATTTCTTTAACTTTTTATTCTCATTTAAATACACATTTAATCACTTTCTAATTTTGACCAAAAAAAATTTAAAAATTTTGAAAAGGTTTGTTTACGTACTTGAGAAGACAAAGAAAATAATTCTCATTCTTTGGAAATAGTCCACTAGGAATATAAGTAAGAGGTAATATTTCAGTAAATTAGAATCCTCATTTCAGCACAAATTGGTGGAGAGAAATTTTCTTTCAGATTATTTTTCTCTGATTTACAAATCTTTTAAAAAAATAATTCATCTTATTGTGTTAAGAACATGTAGCATGAGATCTACACTCTTAACTTTTTGTGTACAGTATGTTATGTTGACTGTAAGTACGAGGTTGTAACAACAGGTCTCTAGAGCTTATTCATCTTGTTTGACTAAAACTTTATGCTTGTTGACTCATTTCTTTCTCCCCAGCCCCTGGCAACCACCATTCCACTTTCTGATTATATGAATTTGACTACTTTAGATACCTCATATAAGTGAAATCACACAATATTCATCTTTCTATGACTGGCTTATTTGAATTAGTATTATATTCTCAAAGTTCATCCCTATTATTGCAAAATTAAAAGTAGAACTACCATGTGATCCAGTAATCCCACTTCTGGACATTTATCCAAAATAATTGACATCAGGATCACAAAAAAATATTAGCCCTCCTATGTTTATTCAAAAAAGCCATGAGATACCTATAAGCCCATTGACAGGTTAATGGATAAAGAAAATGTATATGCATACAAAAGAATGCTATTCAGCCTTTAAAAGAAGGAAATTCTGTAACATGCAAACACACACACACACACACAACAATCCATTGAAACACACAAATATCTTTATTTTCTGAAGGTGGTAGTTCTTTAAAGGTTAGTTGCTTGTGAAATTGGAAACCATATCAATGAACTCTCCATACTCTTGTAAATTAAAATCCACTTCTCTAGCTTGCACTTTGAATGGATCTTTTACCTATGCATGATTTTTAAAAAATATATTTCTTTTTATTGATTTCAGAGAGGAAGGGAGAGGGAGAGAGAGATAGAAACGTCAATGATGAGAGAGAATCATTGATGGGCTGCCTCCTGCATGCCCCCCACTGGTGATCGAGCCCGCAACCCAGGCATGTGCCCTGACTGGGAATCAAACTGTGATTTCCTGGCTCATAGATTGATGCTCAACCACCGAACCACACTGGCCCGACCCTATGCATGATTTTTAACATCGTGCTTTGGTCATTTAGAAAATGGTAGCTTAGTGAGCTATTCATATTTTACAACATTGACACACATCGTTGTACTATATTGAAAGGTCACATTTGTTAATGTCACCTTGAAGCTCATCAAAAACTCTTTAAGTATTGGGATAATAATTTTTTCAAAATTCTAGTTATCACTTGAAAGCACAAATCTATCATTGACAACAAATCAGTCGTTGACCTGGGTGTGATAGGTTCACTCAATTCCTTTATTTTTAAGAAAATGGTTTGCCATAAACTTAATCATAATATTCAGTTTGCCAGACATGGTGTGTTTTGTGTTTTGTTTTGTTTTCAAGTGAAAATGGTGTTTCAAGAAACACCAGCTGGTTTGCCCTCAAATCAATCATGCCAGTGCTTTTCCTTAAAAGAATTATTATAGTATAGTATGCAGCTGACTTGCTTGCTATGCATTTCCGATTTTGACACACAGAATTGTAAAAGTTATTTATATAAGGGTCAACATTTGATAAAATTATCCATCAAGGATCAAGAACATTCTTAAATAGAAGTGCATTGTTCTTGCTGTGATATATGGAGCTAGAGAGCACAATCACCGCCAGCAGTTTGGTGCCACTGCCTTTAATTATGCTAACACACCAGAACTTTTACCCACCATTGTTTTTTCACCATCTGGGCAAATGTCAACACAGTGAAAAACGTAAATTATGTCTTATGATTATAAAGCACTTCAGACCTTGTGAATTCCATGAAAGGTTCCTGCTGGAATAATGTTTCTAAAGCACAATTCTTGTCACGTCACTTCCCTGCTCAAAAGATTCAATTGTTTATCATTGCCCACAGGGAATTTTTAAAGTTGAACTTTTCAACCTAGAATTTAAACTTTACACCATCTGACATTAATTTATCTCTTCATTCCATACGCTCCTTTATGCAAACTGGATCTAGACCAATGAAGTTATTGCTAGATCTGTTATATACCTTGGGAGTTTGCAGTTTCTTTCAATGGGTGATGCTATTTCCTTTGCCCTCTCACATTCTTGATACACGGGTCCTGCCTTTTCTCAAGATGCAACTCAAGTGGGTATGATAGATTCCCCCTTCTAAAGGCACACACCACTTTGTGCCTCTCCCATGTCACTTATTTTCTACCTGGCAACAAAACCTCACATTCCCTGATGCCCAGCCGGATGCCTTACATGCAGTTGGTGCTCAGTAAATACTTGTTGAAGAAGCAATTTTTGGTTGCATCGAGCTATTCATTTACGTTTCACTGCAGCTGCCATATGAGATTTCTGGCTGAAGTTAAAGTTAATGTTCCCTGAATAAGGTTCCTTTTGCTGTGAAGCTTATTATAGTACAAGGCAATTCAACTCACAACATTGATCTCCTTAGCCAGGCTATTCTCCTTAACAATCTCAGACTTGTATAAAAGTCTGCCAACCGAAAGTGTAAGGATGCTAAAACACTTTGAACTGTGTAGAAGAGTATTGATTTTTTTTAAAGCTATGTTTGAAGGTTTATTGAAGCAAAATTCTCATTTAGTTATTTTCCTTGGATATCTAGTAAGTTGCTCAGAATAATGAATTATCCCTTAAACATGCCATCGTACTATTTTTCCTCTGATTTCCAACTTAAATATATTATGGACCATAATGAAGAAGCATAGTTTGATTATGAAATGCCCATACCTTAATCATTTCATGTGGATGATTATTTAATACAAGAGCAAGCTAAATATGCTGCCTATGAGTGGCATTGGAGAGTAATGAAAGCTTGTTTTTGAAGGAATTTCAGAGGGCGCGGCTCTTTTCACAGAAACCCCTAAGAGAAATGTAGAATGTAAAAACAAAATGAGGTTTCAGTACGTTTCTCCATTTATCTGTCTAAATTGGGACAAAACTGCCCATATTGTGGCTTTAGAGATTTCAGGTATGGAAGGATAAGGTACATGTCTTATCTAGAAGCAAATAAGAATTGGTGCCTATTTTACTATCTTTTGATCCTTGAGAAATGTGCATCTATTTTCTCTCTATGTGAAATGGTATTTATAATGAATACATCAAAGGACTTATAAGTAAAAGTAAAACCTTCTATGATTAGCAACCCAATCATTACTTGAAGGGTTCAATGAAATGTATCCCAGTATGAGTGAGTCTAGCATAAGTCCTTGCTGTGCTATGTGCAGTGGTCTAGAGCATAGTCTTGCAGACTCTATATCTTCCATATCTGTCTGGAACCCCTGAAGTCTCGATGTACCCCTGAAGTCTCGATGACTTTACAAACTCTACCAAGTAGTGCATGCTCCATAAGGGTCCATTACACTAATGGTAGTGCTGCTATTAAGTTTGACAGCAAAATCAAGATAATCTAAAGAGATCCTCTAATCCCTGATGTCCTTGTGACTACCATCCCCATTGCCAGGGGAGTTGCTGATGCCAGGTATTCCCGAGTCGGTGGGTGCAGTTGGGTCTCTGAGATAAGACACTCCCACCACAGCTTAACCTATTTTTTTCCAGATATTGGGGGAAGGGGGAAGGGTGATCAGTTCCCTCCCTTACCCATTGTTCTGTTTAGCCTAATGTGCACCAAGCCAGCTGACTCTAATGCTCACGGCCTCTCCCTTACAATATAAGCTACAGGAAAATTTGTTGGGGACAGTTTCCCTTGCTTCTTGGACCTAGAGCTTCTGCTTCCTTTACCTGAACGCTTGACTTAGTTTGGAGACCAGACCTGCTGCCTCTCTCTTTCTGCCTCTGTGGTGGTTGTGCATTGTAACAAGGCTCCCCTACGGGTTCCATTGACTTCGGGCTCTTTCTGCAGCAGCTTCCAAATGTACATTTAAACAAGTTCTCACTCAGAAGAAAGGAAAATATAAAATTCTGCTCTTTCTTAAGTATTTCTCCAATAGAAATGTGAAATTTAGTTTGCTAGAAGGTGCCTCTTTATTGCAAAATACATTAGTTCATTTTCTCCTGAACTCACAGTAAGTGCAAGAGTTTCTTCCTCCACAAACTATTCTATGTGGATTTTCTTTGTACTCTGATTTTTTCCTGAATAGCAGACATTTCTATTTAAAATTTATTTTGTTCATTTTGGGACTTGGAACCTAGACGCAGATACCATAAACTAAAATAGTTAATTATTAAATGAAGGAAGGTATCAGCTCTGGTACTTCTCTACCCCCCCTTTATTGTTATAGTTGAGGTCGTTCACTAACCAGTGACAATTTCCATTTCAGTTGGAAAAATTCCTAAATAATTTGAGAGACGGTGAGCAGAAATCCAATGGAGTATAACCAAAATGAATTGTTGAATTAATCCAGTAGTTGCCTATACCAAGGAAAGAATGTATATGTATGTTATACTTATTAGTAGCTTACTACACTTTATTACATTATTTGATAAATATTCCACATGAATAGATTTCAGTAGACTTTTGTGAGATTGAATCATTCAATTGATAGAGTTAAGATGACAGTGTTTGGTCTTCCCATCCCATGTACTGTAAACTGTACAAGTAGTACAAGTAGTGTGTGTGCTTTTTTTTTCATCTCTGAATGTCCTTTAATGCTACATATATTTTATTTATTTATTATGCCTTGCCTAGTTGGATACACAATGAATGACCTCATTTTTGAATGGCAAGATGAGGCACCTGTACAAGTGGCAGAAGGACTCACTCTGCCCCAATTTCTGTTGAAAGAAGAGAAAGATTTACGATACTGCACTAAACATTACAACACAGGTATGCTTCATTACAACTTGTGGTTTTATGGTAGTCAGATGTTTCTTAATTGTAGTGCTAGGTTAATTATTTTCACTATTTATAGCTCAATGTTTTCCATAGTGATGGAGCATAAAATGGAAAGTTACAGGTGCTTTGACTTATTGCCTATTGTTATATAACCAGTTTGTATGGGACCAAAGAAATGTTTGGTGTTTAATTACATTTAAATATTTTTTTTGTGAAAAACTCATAATTACATAGTAATGATGTTTCCAAAAAAAGTTCCTTTAATTTCTATGTGAATAATAAAATTTACTTTTAACGCTTCTTGGGATGTAAACATTGTGTTTGTTAACAAAATGAAAGAAATTGCTTTTTTAATTTTTAAGACATCAGTTGCCTAAAGTTTTGGCCACAATTTCATGCATTTAAGGTATGGTTACTTAAGCACCTACTATTCACACTGACACAGTATCATTTGCCTTTGAGGATAGAAGCCAAATATAGTTATTCACATAAAGGATTGAAAGATTCAGTACATTCATGAGATCTGCTCACCTCTCTCAACTGACATGGGGTATTCCATAGTATCTATACTAACTGTCTAACCTATTCTTACACATTCTGTTAAATTGTCCTCCATGGAGGCATCCCTCCTGTGTGGTTAATGCATGGCCTCCCACCTGCATCAAGGCTGTCTTTATCACTTTATTATAGTAACTGATTCTTCTTGGGCTCAGCATTTCCCAGAACTGTGATCTGACCTTTTACCATACAAGGCCTCTAATCGTTTTTACTTCTTAACCAATTCACAGTCAGGTGAGAAAGTCGCTGCCCTTTTCTCACCCCTTATCACAGTTCCTCAGGAGGGAGGCTCATATTAATTTAGTAGAGAGTTCAAGTTGAACATCTCTACACAACAGCAAAGAGCAGACAGGTCAACACCAGTGTCCTTGCTCAACCCTCTAGGGGCAGTTTTAATGACAAAAAACTTTCAGAGAAATGCTAAAAAGTATCTAGAGTTGGTTTTGGGTGGTGGATTCATTTCTTCAGGCTGCTGTAACAAGGTGGCACAAACTTGGTGGTGTCTCTTGCCCCAAACCCTCTTCTGCTTCTCTTTGCCTTGCTCTGTACATGGTTATACTGGCTCACTTTCTCATATTCACCACGCTCATTCCTGCTTCAGGTCCTTTGTACTTGCTCTTTCTTCTGTACACAAGCCTCTTTCCCCAACTTATCCCAAACCTAGTACTCTCACATACTTCAGGGCTGCTCTTCAAATGACTCATCACCAGCACATGTTAAACACCCAAATCCACTCCCTTCCTCCTCCTGCTCTCACTGTCTGAAATTACACCTTCAATTGACATGTTTACTTATATGTTATCTGTTTCTCTCATTACCATACATTAATAAAGCTAAGGACTGTATCTCTTCATTTCTGTATTTCTGGGATCTGAAGTACACAGATGCTCAATAAATATTTATTGAGGAAAATAATAGAGTGGATTTTAACATGGAAAATTTGTCTGTACATGTGAGTATATTAAAAGCCTGTCCACCCCAGGAGGAAGGGGGAGAGGAACCGTTTTACTCTAAACAGGAAAATTTTCCTTTAGATCTATATCAGCAAAAATGCTTCCCCTCCAATTTTATTGAGGGATAATTGACTAAAATTGTAAGATCATTAGTGTATAACATGATGATTTGATATAAGTATACACTGTGAAATGATTCCCCCCATTGAGTTCATTAACATTTTCATCACCTCCTATATTTACTTGATGTATGCATGCAACAACATTTAAGTTCTAGACTCCTAGCAAATTTCAGTTATACAGTACAATGTTACCAACTATAGTCACCCTATATCCTCACAATGAGGGCTCCTTTTTCTTGAGAATCATATGAACTGTAAAGAATGTATTCAAAGTACCCAAATGGTTAGCAATTGTTACTGATTACACCATGAGATTACTTGAATTGTTTAACAGTTATATCATGAAAGTGCCTTATTATTCTTGCTCTATTTTATTTCATTATTTTAAAGAAAAACTTTAAAAAGTTATATTTTAAGAGTTTTAAACATCTAAAGTATTTTCATATACTTCAAGAATGGTTCCGCATTCTGTATGTATTTGATAAATTGATAAAAGGATCACGTGTAGCTGGCATATATGTTTCTGACTATTAGACAGTTAAGTGTAGAATCCAACTTTCCCAGAGTTTATGAAACTCTGTTAAGACTTTTAAGCTCTGGAATCTCATCCATCCCTTCTTCCTGCAGCCCAGACCATGCAATACTGTAGCATGTGGCTCAGGTCACAATAATAGAAATTTTGTACTGAACCCTACACTAGCAATTTTCCCAGCTGTGCTCTTTGATTCTTTCTCTTATAATAAGATTAGAGAATGTCCCTTAAAGAAAGACCAGTGTATTAACTCCCTGACCTTATCCTTCTTAAAATAGTTTGAATAAGGGAAGAATAAAACCAAGAGTTAGATGGTTCAGATAAACAATTATTTTAAGGAGAGGTAACATGGCAATAGAGTAGGGAATAGAACCAGGGGATAAGCAGAAATATCAACAAAATGTTTAATTAAACCACAATTTATGCCTCTATTAATTACTCTAATAGAGATACAAAGGCGTGAATATATAGGACAAATGTATTTTAGGTTTCTTTTTATTAGATGTGTTCTTAAGTTATGTTTGAAGTTATCAATGGGAAATAATATGTTTTCCTATTTGTTAGCATTAATAGTTTCTAAATTATCAATGCATAAAATAAATTACAGATATTGCATTTAAGGAACTAGTCAATTTTAATTGTATTTATCCTTTAGCACCAACTTTAAAGTCAATGTAAAGGCTTCTGGAACAAATAGTAGTACCTGACTCTAAATAAATACTTGAAAGCACCAGAAACAGTCAATGAACAAGAAAAAAACAACACAGTCACTGAGTAATTTCCTTCATCAATCTCAGAGGTATTTGTTAGAATCAAGTGAAATAATAGACCTTTGAGCAGTTTGACAAGTATGCAGTGTTAACCAAGTGTGAAGTAATAAGAATACTCTACTATTTCCTGAAACAGTACATTCTCTTGTTTCTTCTAGATGCTAGCAGAAAAATAAGAAAAAAATACTTTTCAGAAATGGATTTGCACATATGATTTAGGATCTCTTTTTATTGTAATGGAAAATTTTAGGACAAAATTATGGGGGGGGGGGAGAACCTGTGAGATTTGATGCCAAGACAAAGACCTACTTTTACCAATTATTGTCTTTATTTTGCAATCACTTAGGAAAGTTTACATGTATAGAAGTGCGATTCCATCTTGAACGACAAATGGGATACTATCTGATCCAGATGTATATTCCCAGTCTCCTGATTGTTATTCTGTCATGGGTTTCATTCTGGATCAATATGGATGCTGCTCCGGCCAGGGTAGCTTTGGGAATAACTACTGTGCTGACTATGACCACACAGAGTTCAGGATCTCGAGCTTCCTTACCAAAGGTAAGTGCACACAATGGACATACAAATATATTAATTAGCACAAATATGTATAGATGCATAGTCATATATATGTATATGTATATATATCATTGTTAGTTTTTGTCAGATATTTTTCATTAGTACTTATTATTCATTACTGATTTTTAAGTAATGACCAACGCAGAAGCATTTGTAAAACATAAAAATTATAAACAAAAATAATTTGCACATATGCATAATTAATGAACACAGACAATAGTGTGATGAAGGCCTAGGGAGGGTTGGGAACCAGGTGGATTGGGGGCAGTATGGGTGACATCTATAATACTCTCAACAATAAAGATAAATGAAAAAAAGAAAAAAAATCTTGCAAACCAATAATATCATATATTCATGGTTATAACCCCCAATTATTTAAACATCAATAATACTCTGATACACTATAGAATTTTATATTTATAGATTGTTTTACATTTAGAAACCTATCAAATACATAAAGTAAATCTATACAATAACTCTATTATTTATTTATTTTTAAAAATATTTTATTGATTTCAGAGAGGAAGGGAGAGGGAGAGAAAGAGAAACATCAATGATGAGAGAGAATCATTGATCAGCTGCCTCCTGAATGCCCCACACTGGGGATCCAGTCTACAACCCAGGCCTGTGCCCTGACCAGGAATCAAACCGTGACCTCCTCGTTCATAAGTTGATGCTCAACCACTGAGTCATGCCAGCTAGGCTATACAGTAATTTTAAATGATGGCACAATACTCCATTGTATGGATGTACCATAATAATATACTTACTATTAGGACTATACAATAATGAACATTCATATAATGAGTATTATAAATATGCATACATATACATGTATATGTGTGTATATATACATGTGCACACATATATACATGCACATATATAATTTTATATTTGTATCATTTTCTTAGTATAAATTCTTAGAACTGAAATTGCTGCTCAAATAGTTGTAAGCATTGAAATGTATTGCTAAATTTCCCATCAGCAAAATGTATAGCAATTACACTTTCACAAGTATTGTATGGGAGTGCCAATATTGCTGTACTCTGAGTTAAATATATTATTTTGGGATGTGTTTTTCCCCCTCTGCCTTTTAAGCAGCCACAGGTCAATAAAAAAGAAAGCTTATCTAATACCACAATTTTAGGCCATGCTGAGCTGCCAGAATTAAAATAAACTGTTTTCTTTACTAGGTTTGTAAAAGACCCCATTTTTTTCAGGAGATATGTTGAAATAAAACATAGTCTCTCTTTACATCTATTTAGCAACAGAACAATAGAAAATTATTTTCTTCTTCTTAGTGACTTCTTAGAAAGACATTTCTCCTCTCTAAATTAAGTAATTCTATCTAACTTGCAACAAGCTTCTCTATTTCCTTTGCAATGAAAGAGATATAATAAAACACTGGTGTGGCTCAGTGGTTGAGCATCAACCTATGAACCAGTAGGTCACAGTTCGATTCCCAGACAGGGCACATGCCCTGGTTGCGGGGTTGATTCCCAGTGTGGGGTGTGCAGGAGACAGCCGATCAATGATTCTCTCGCATCATTGATGTTTCTATCTCTCTCTCCCTCTCCCTTTCTCTCTGAAATCAACAAAAATATATTTTTTAAAAATGGTATTCACTTTTTGTGTGCATTTGATGCAATCTACTTACAATGCCAAATACATTGTAAATATACAGTCATGGCTCCCATAACTCTTCCTATGAATTGCATTCTATGTTTCAATTTATTATATTAAAATGTTCCAATAAATAAAAGTTGATGACAGAATATTTTATTACTAAAAATGTTATTTAATATGGGAAGAACTTGATATTTAGCAATGCTCCCTCTGCCTTGCTAAGATCTAATGGTTGCCTTTCAAAATAAGGTTTGTTTTTTAAACACTGAATTGTATTTTCAAAATTATGCATATCAACTAGTGTTTTGTAAAATATTGTCTTAGTGAAAATTGTAAATCTGCATATAAGATTAAACTAATTCATCTCAAGGCTTATTTATACAGTGGTGGGCAAAAGTAGGTTTACGGTTGCATTGTTGACATTCTTTTGAGTTATTAAAGCTATTATAATCATCACAACCTGCATGTCTTTTTCCATAGGAACAACTATAGACCTACTTTTGCCAACTCCTGTATATGTCTCAATGTCTCAAGGGCTCTTTGAATAACTTGTAAAGGAAATTGCCAGTTTCCTCATTGATATTCCTTATGAGCTAAACAGAAATCAAAGTTCATTTGTTCTGTAAGTTGGCAACCAGAAAGAAGAGCACAAAATGCTTTATATGAGGAAAGTTCAGCTTCTAAGAGGCACAACATAAAGATATTTGGGTACAGAGATTAAGGCAGAATTGGGAGATCATAAAGATTATTTGAGTGGAGGAAGCAGAGATTTTAGAAAAGCAATAAATTATAAAAAATAAATGAAGACATGAGTTTTTTTGTTTTTTGTTTTGTTTTTAAGGAAAAGAAGGATTGGGATGACTTCAAATTTTTTCTCAAAAATTAAGAAAGATTTTTAAGGCATTTATTTCACTGTGATCTCAGGGAAAGAATGCATTTTTCACTCTGAGTTTAATTATATACATAAATGTGTAGAAAACCTCTATATCTCTCAAATTATAGGGACAATGACCACTGTAAATGTGATAACATTTCATTCTGATCCACAAAAAAGAATTGATTAGTAAGGTGATATCTTAAGAGAAGGTGACCATATCATTTTAAGCTTTGCGATAGTTGAGGAATGGAAGGTTGAGCATATTCAGTTAAATACATTAGAATTCAGGGAAAGCAGATGGTGGATAGCCAGAAAAAACAAGAATGAAGCTATTGAGTTGAAATCATTTAAAAGAGTAGAACATTTCTTAAAAGTTCTGATTCTGTGATGGGGTTGGGAAGGGACTAAAAAGGCGAGATGCAAGAGTCTCACGTTTGCATTTAAAAACAGATGTCTGAAAACTTGGACCTTAAGATCTGCTACTCTCAACCTCACAAAAGGACTCTCAGATGCCAGAAAGACTTACCACTAAAACAACCACCATTGTCCTACTGACAAAATCTAGGAAGTAGGAAAACAAATTAAATTCAGGAAAACAATCGGATTATCAGGCTTTGGAGGAAGAAACAATAAATCATTAATTTATGATAACTACTTAGTGTTTTGTCCTGGCTCTTTGCCAATAATCTCCTGTAGAATACAAAGGACTCGGAGTAGAAAGTCTCAAAGAACATACTTTAGCCAGCACCTTGAGAACTGCAGAGCTAAGAGCCTTCTCGGACACTGGCCTCTACAGTGTGATAAATGAAGCATGTAATAACCCAAAGCAAGAAGACTCCTGTGATTCACTTCTTGGAACTTGAAACTACTTGGCATTTCTGCAGTGCCTTCATCAGTGGCCCAGTGAGGGTGACAATGCATTCTCTTGGAAATCAACTTTTTAAAGTTGTATATTTTGATGAACACTTCCTAACACTGGAGAAGAGTGAATGAGAAAATGGTGGTGACTGTGGGCCGTGGTCAAGATTAGGTTTATTTGGGGTGGTTTTGGAAGGATTTTAATAAGCCGTGCGATCTCTCTGACTTCCCTGTGGAGATAGATAGAAAGGGTGGAAGTAGAAAGAGAGCAAATTATTGTCGTCCAGATCAGATGATGGTCTGGCTGGATTGGTAGCAGCAGAGATAGATTGTAGCAGATGGATTTAGAAATAGGTAGATATTTTTTGTGAAGGTGTATTTGTGGGTGAAATAGACATGATTTACTCATTAACTGGACATTGAGGAATGATGAAAAGGCAGGAGTGAAGCATAGCATTTGGGTGAGTAACTGGGCAAGTAGTTGTGATAGATACTGATGGGGGAGCTTGGTGAAGGTAACTGATCTCTGGTTGAACATTTTAATTTTGAGATCCTTATAAGATAACCACACGGAATTGTCAAAAAAGTCAAAACTTCTAAATTTCTGACCAAGGCCTCAGACTTCAGGGCATAAACTGGATAGAGATGATTTTCCGAAGTATAAATGAAAGCACATGAAGAGAAGGAAAAGATGTATTTGTGGCTGGCCCTCCTCCTCTATGTTGGAAATGGACTTGAATATATAAAGTGTTCTCTCTCCTTTCTTTCCCTATGGCCATATCTACCCCATATGCAGAACAAGTATTCAGTTTAGTTAAAGGTAAGAGCCACTCACCCCAAACTTTGCTTCCATACTCTTTGAGATTTCAACATTGTGTGGTATTTTAAAGAGATGTAAAAATCTTTCCTGGAAGGGTTAAGTTTAATCAGGGTAAAAAAGGGGATGGTAATAATTATTTAATTATTTTTAGTATAAATTTGATTTATACTAATACCTTGTTAAGATCTTGGAACTGGGGGAATTATATTCTTTATTAAGCATGCAGATGGCTAGAAATAAAAGAGAAGGGACAAAATATTATTTTAATTTAGAAACTATGGATTCTAGAAAGAACCCACAGTAGGGAACTCTGGGAAAGCATGGGTATTCTACAATATTACATACACTTTACCCCTTTTTTTATGCTTCCAACGATCAGTTATTTCCTATTAGAGATCTACTCCCATTCCTTTTTCATTCTGTTTCATAAGGACCAGCTAAGGTCTAGCTCTGGTTTGTGTTTTCTATTTTGTATCATTCACAGAAATACATGAGTGTCACCATGTACACACTAGTTTAGTCTTTTAGAAATGAGCTTCAAACCCATTATCATATCAGAGACCCTTGAAATTAGGATGTTAAACAGAAAGATATGTGCATGCACACATGTGCACACACACATACTCACACCCACCCAGACATAAACTTGGCAGGGATGGGGGAATCTCTAGATTCCAAGTTCATCCAAACCCTAGCTCTTAATACAATACATTATGAGATTCATGGGGCTATAGGCACTGCTTCAATTCAGGTATATTGCAATTATTTTGCATTACAAACAATCTCCAAATCTCAATGGCTTATCAGATTTTTTCTTGCTCAGAGGCCTATGCTTTGCCTGTCCCTCTTCTGGGCTTGTCTGAGATTGGCTGACTTAGGATGGGCTTGGATCTAGGCTGCAAAGTGGGTGCAGGTCCTCTCCCTGGGTCTTCCCATTTTGGGACCTCAGGTACCGATAGTACGCTTTTCCCATGGAGGAGTGCAGGAAAGCAAGAGGGTGAGCAGAAACATGAAAGGTAAACAGTCACTTCTGTTCTCATTCCCTAAGACTTAGGGCCTAAGTCATAACAGGTGGGGGACTGTACTCCCCACCGGGGAAGCCTAGGAGAGAAAGGGAGGAAAAAAGGGATTGTCAACAAGTAGTCTTATCTACTTCAGATCCTACTATTGCTAAGCTTTCTATCTCCTTTCTTAGACCTGAATCTGTCATATCAACAAAAACTAAGGAAAACAAGAAGGGAAGAAGGGGTGGAGAAAGGAAAGTGGGAAGATTCTATGTGATTTCTCCATTCTGCCCCCACCATTATGGTCATTTCCTTTGGCATAGAGCTACCAATCATTAAAAAATAAGAAACACGTGAAATTTCAAAGGTGGCTAATCAATTCAAGTAAATATTTCACGGAAGCCAGTAGCTGATAAAAATTACAAATTCTACACCAAAAGCTGTTTTATCCTAAATTATTTCCTCTCACTTTCCCCCCATTCATTTTGTCTGTGAAACCCATGAGGAGTAGTTTTTTGAAAGGACAAACTATCTTGTATGTATTTTGATCCTTAGAGTGTAACTCAGTACACAGTATGTATCTATTGAGTAAATGTCATGCAGATATTTAAAGACAACATGACCTTTTAAACATTTACTTAGTTCTGAGCCTTTAAATATTGACTTAATTTGAAAAGCAAGAGTATGTCATTTTTTTATCGCTCTAAAAGAATGTGAGAACTTAAATTACTCTTTATTAATGCAGAGCACTGTTTTTCACCTGAGAATCACCAGATTAATGAAAAAGAATTTAAATATTGCATATATCTATCTCACAGCATAATAAAAATATCGGTTCTTAGAAAACATATTAAGTTTTTATTTTTCATAAAGATGCCAACTATACAAGTGATTACAGCTGTTAGAAAATATAAATTGAATGGTTATTTTTTATTTGAATAGCATTATTGTGTGGGTGCAGAGATCTATAAGTAACATTACATTTAAAAAAAACAACAAGAAAAAATGAAGGATTTCTATTCACTATTGTGTTCTAATCTAATTAGTTCTCAAAATATATGTTATTATCCTTCTCAAAAATACCCTGCAGTTTTAAAGGAGAGGAAGTTATAAATGTCAGCAATGATGTAAATGGAAGGAGGGGCTGCAGAGCAGTCAGGTTTTCCTATTAACATCGCAATTAGTAACTATTGCTCTTAGTATTATTTTGGTCCTCACCATTTAAATTCAAGATTCTAATATCTAGTCAAAATATACTTCAATAAAGTTTAGTACAAATGTGATGCAAGTGGGTTCATTTAAAGTTTATTAATGTGACAGTATTTAACAAGTAAATATACTTTATAATACAATTTTTGATGTGGGCAATACATTTAATTTTTTAAAGAATTCATTGAACATAATAATTTGATTCCATATTACATTCATTAGGGGAAAAAGAGAAAAAGAAAAAGGCACAGAAAATGAAAGAATTATTCATACCTTTTTGTTAAAATCACGAGACATAATGCAAATGAATATCATCCAATTTTATAAGTGATTTTTAAACAGATAATTCCTAAACATAGGTGAGTCCTATAATGAGAGGAATGGGTATTGATAGATATCTCTTGTTCTACATTTGACTTTAAAGCCTACATTTACTGGGCTTACTAGATCTCATTAAGCTGAAAATTAGCAGTTATCAAGCATGTCCTCTGTAGTTGACATTGACAAAGAAACACTACATAAATTCTTAAATCTGAAGGCATAATTAGAAAAAAATATATAATCAATCACAAAGTTTAAAATATTTTTGAAATGACATAATGCATTAGCTTTAGCATCAAAGTAAATTTAAAAACAAAAAAAATATGTATATGCAACTTTGAGATAATTTTACTTAAATAATTAATGTCTTAAACTCCCTTTATTGCATTCACGTATATCCTAGAATCATACCACAAACACTCCTGACATAATAATGGTTACAAAACTCCCCCTTCCCGGTAGAATAAAGAATTTGGTCCAAAAAATCAGTGTGGAAAAGCACCTACCAGGCTTTATGTCTTTTTCATTTCTGTTTGAAGTTATAAATAAAGGCCTTAGACCTTAGAAGACAAGGGCATAGGAAGTACATTATTACAATAAAGATTATGTTATGGAAACACAAAACATCCAATACCAAAATGCAGAGGAGAGAGAAGTCAACAGTATAATTCAACCTTAACTGAGCAGGTCAAAAAAATCAATATATTAAGAAATGCCAGTAACTAATAGCATGTAGCTAAGAATCATTTCCAACAACAATTAGATCTTACAGTTTCATATAAGTGTAAACTTGAGTCATGTCCTATAAAACTGATGATTGTAAACCTCCCATAGCTGCACCATAGCTACAGCAGAAATGAGAGATAACCAGGTCACCTTTCAAAATCTCTAAGTCCTTTTTTTCAGTTTTCTTTTTTGTGGTTTTTTTTTTTTTTTTGGGAGAGAGAAGAAGGGAAAGAGAGAGAAAGAGACATGATTGAGTCCACAACTCGGGCATGTGCCCTGAATGGGAATCGAACCTGCAACTTTTTTGTGCATGGGATTATGCCCAACCAACTGAACCACTCTGGCCAGGGCTCCCTTAGCATTTTTGGTTGCACTTGTCTTATCTGGTGGCTGGAGGAATTAGCCAAGTTTATCACTTTGGAAATAATGCAGTTCTGCTATTATGATTCCCTGTTACATCTTATTTCTTTTTAAAAAATATATTTTATTGATTTCAGAGAGGAAGAGACAGGAAGAGAAATAGAATCATCAATGATGAAAGAGAATCATTGATTGGCTGCCTCCTGCACGCCCCACACTGGGGATTGAACCCATAACCCAGGCATGGCCGTGACCTCCTGGTTCATAAGGCAACAATCAACCACTGAGCCATGCCAACCAGGCATATTTTATTTCTTAAAATAAAAACCTTTATGTGGAAAATAAATATGGTGTTCTAAGCATCCTTCATCCACAAAGAATTATGAGGATCCTAACCAGTATGAATGTGACATCAGGAGGACTGTGCTGTTGTGATGCCCTCCAGGATGATACATGCCAAAGCTCACAGCATGCTGTGCTGTGTGATTCACTGCTTATTACTCAAACTTTAATTAATGTCCTCCTGACAGTTCCTTTAGCTTAGATATCAGCTTTACTCCACTTCACCACCTGTTTTTAAAACATTATTTCATTCTTTGCCATTGTTTTTATTATTTCTCTCTCTGGCTTTAGGTCTTAAATGAAGATCAACATGATTTTGAGACTAATATTATTTTTCCTATAAACATTACAAAGTGCAAAAATCTTCTACAGGTTTTATATGAGGGAGAAAGGTGGGATTAACTGTACTACAATTTGGGTTTTACAAAGCCAAAGATGAATTAATAGCCAATGTGATCTGAAATAAAATACCCAGAACAAAAGCAGGAAAATGTTCAGCCTGTCTCAGAGAAAAGCATTGAGCTGTATACTTGAGTCACTTGACCATTCCACAGCCAGAATTACTCATCACAGTGTATGAGACAATTCTAAGCAACTGGGAGAATCCTCCAGGATTGATTGTCAGTAAGGGGAGAAAACATCACCCTATTCAAAGGGCTATTTTAGCTAATCAAAAGAAATGCACTGTGATTTTTATACCATTTTATTACATAAAAAGCAAATTGAACCAAGAAAAGAATTGACAAAATAATCACTCTCAAGTGATTCCTGGAAAATTCACCTGATAATAAACCTAGCTGACAGTTAGGTTTACATGAGATGTTTTGTTTTGTAAACCCCTGGTTTTGTTTTTGTACTTTCAACTATAGCTGACATTCAATATAACATGAATTTCAGGTGTAGAGCATAGTGGCTAGACATTTATATAATGTTCGAAGTGATCCCCCCTACCCACTGGACACCATACATAGTTATGTCTGGGTCCTGGTTTAATCAATTCCTTATTCTTAAATTTAAGTTGTGGCTGCTTGTAAATCATTTTAAATTTCTATTTCTGGATTGATTAATAGTAGTATGGGTTATAATTTATAATTTAGTAAGTGTAACTTACTATCACTTTATAGTTCGAGCTGTAGTATAGGACATTATTGGTCCCAGGAAGCAAAACTTTTGACCACCTTTGAGTGGAGTAGGGGAAAGGCACGCATATTGGCAGGCCTCTCAACTACAGAATACTGTATGGTGCTGTACTTCTAACATGGCTCATCCAATGTACTTGTAAGAGAATATAATCTAAAACTGTTGTTGCCCAATAATCTTATCACAGACTAGTGTAAAAGTCAAGTTAGTGATGAAAGATTGCCTCAGATATATGCAATCTAAGTATCTCTCTGAATCAGAGAGCACAAAATCAAATGACTTCAGAGATTCACTACCTGGACGCTGTTATTTTTTTCTTAGTATTTTTTTTTTTCTTTATTTTATTGTTGACACCATTAGAGATGTTCCCATTTCCCCCTATCCACCTTTGCCCACCTCCACCCAGCCCCTTCCCTCTCTGGCCATCTATTTTTCACACTTTTTTCTAATTGATTTTACTGAACTTTGACTTGATACTATGGTGGGAGCAAATTTTTGGCTGAAGATCAGGGAGGTTTCTTTTTCTGTCACACTGAAATAATGACCAGCTTCTTTCTGTAAAGCAGTGGGTTTCTGTTCTCTCATAAAGCTGCTTTATTATTCTATTCAAGATATCATGAGCAGTGAGCAGATTATAATCCACACTTGTCCTCAATTCTGTGCTTGTAGGATCCGGCGTTTTGTTTCAGAAATACCAGTGCCTGCCCCATCCACTCCCTCAGCCACTGAGGCCGGCTTTCTCTGGGTAGGGTTCCACATCTTTGTTTTGTTGTTGGGGCTGACTGTGAGTAGTTCTGATTACTGAGTTTTGAACAGTGACCTGGAGTACTTATTACCAAATGTGAGGCCCATCAGTGCCCTGATTTTCCTCAGCTGTGGTCATTGCCAATTTTCCAACTGATGTCACAGTGAGGAAGACAATGACAATAGTCCAGAGTCACCATTAGACTCAAAGTGGACATGGAATGTCTTCTCTTTTTTCAAGCCAGTGATATTTTGGGAGTTTTTGTTGTATCCTATCCAAGCTTGAATCCTCCTACGCACACTTCCTTGCAACACTGGAAGAGTAGATGTAGAGAAAGCCATGCTCAGGCAAGCTCCCAGAGCATAGCTGCTTCCCAGGGCCAAGGTGATTTGGTTCCAATCTTTATAGTCAGGATGATTGATTATGATAAAATCCATATATATATATATAACACAAGAAGCAGGCTTTCTCTATTTTTTAATGATAAATAACTTTGCAAAGTAGAATTAATGCATTTTCGGGGGGAAATAGTATGATATAAGAATTCTATAGAACATATAATACTTATATTTCTTTGCATGCATTATGAAATATTTTTAGAATAAAAAAGACAAGGCCTTGCAGTAATCTAGCTCTGCACACTCAAATAATTTATCAAGCTGATCTCTTCCTGAATTATCATATGACAAGCAGGCAATGATCTCCTAGCTCACAAAAACACTTCATTTGTAATTAATGTAAGAATGGTGTTAAGGAGACTTGCATTGTACTTCAGAGGATAAAAATGTTTCCTTGATCTAATGTTGCTTCCGCAGAGCAACTAGTTTGTTTTTATTTGATAAATACAATGCTAGGAAGTTGATTATCGATTTTAGGATCAAACCCAAAAAGTATAGAGGACTTTACAATATGTATTTTGTGTACTGACTTGACTTTTTCCTATCAGATAAAAGTTAAAGAGGCTGGAATGTTGATATATAGTTATTCTCCGGTAGTGTGTTCACAGTTATGAATTTATAATGGTGCTTAAATAGAAGCAGCCTAATAACTAGACATAGAATAGTAGTTAAATTCATAGGCTCTGGAGCTAGGTTAGTTGTATTTAAGTCTTAGCTGCACAATTTGGTAGCTGTCTTAGTCCAGGCTGCTATAACAGAATAGCACAGACTGAGTGGCTTAGATGCAACAGAAATTTATTTCTCACAGTTCTGGAATTTGAGAAGTCCAAGATCAAGGTACTGGCAGATTTGGTGCCTGGTGAGGGCCCCTTCCTGGTTAATAGATGTGAGATCTTCTAGTTGTGTTCTTTGATGGTGGGATGGATGCGGGAACTCTCTGGGGTCCTTTTTATAGAGCACTAATCTGCCCTTTCATTATTCAGATTCAGTCTCTAATGGTAGCTACATGACAAGTTATTTTACTTAAGCAAGTTATTTTACTGTGCCTCAGTCTCCACGTCTCTAAAATGGGAATAGTTTTCTCAGTGGTTATGAGGATTAAAAGTCTTAGTTTTGGATAACTACTAAAAACACTTCAGTAGTTCTGTGGCCATTACTAAGAACATTCCCTGGCATGTTAGCTATTAAAACTAGTTCTCTAATCATAAATGGCCAGTGATTACAAATCACTCCACATAGTTCAATCAAATCAACATTATTCGAGAGCCTGTAGTATAATGAGCACCATGGTAGGTCCTATAAATACAAGGATGAATAAGACTTGACCCTTGTTTTTAGCTCATAGGATATAGTAGCCTAAAAGGAGAAAGGAGAAAGATATGTAAATGAATAGTAGCAGCACATTGGGTTAAAGTGAGTAATTTAAAATGGATCTTATCTGTCTTGATCATCTCTGTAACTACAACACTAAGAACAGAATTTGGATACATTAATGGTGTTCAGTAAATGTTGAATGAAAAAAAAAGTGAATGAATGCATGTAGTAAGAAAGGTAAGTTGGGAGCCAATCATGAAGGAGTTTATACACCATGAAACAGATTTTGGACATGTATTTAATGGGTAACACTGAGGAGAGATGGTTGCTTAACATAGAATTAGGGTTCCAACAGCACAGTGGATAATGGGACTGTTGGCAAGGTGATCCAGAAGGATGAAGCGAATTGGAATGAAAATGCCCAGAGGACAGACAGCAGGCAGTAGGGGATGGAAAGGTGACAATTCTGAATCACATGGGGAGTGTGTTATAGGTCATGAGTATGTTACGGATTGTTAAAGTAAGAACTGCTATCTCTATATAAAGTTATTGAGCCTAGAGTTCCAAACTACCCAGATCCAGTTTGCTGTACTTGGAGGAGCAGGGATGGCAGAGGAGGAGAAAAAGAGGTGAAATAGGTGAATGAGGTAAGAGGAGAGAATGAGGAAAGTAGGCTTTGAAGTCTCAATTGGGAGCTGTTTACAAGGAGCAGAAACCTGGCAGACACGAAGGATGTTTGCATATGTCTGCTGTCATGGAAAACATTCATTGGATTCATCTGGAAAGTAAACTTCTGATTTAATCTCTTTGTGTCATGTCACTATACATTCAGGTTGGTAAGGAACGCACACGTGCTTTATGACTCATACTCTTCTAGGAATGGTGTAGCTTGAGACAGGACCTTTGGAAGCAGAATTACATCTTCCAGGGAAGTATGTATTTGAAGGGACACGGAAATTTCTGTCATAACTGCAGAACTTATGAGATTCAAATTTATGCTTTACAAACAGATGGCCACTTAGCATAGCACTGGAATAAATGAGGGCATACTTCCCTTTGCTCGGTAGAGGTCATTCTGACCAGCAGAAGTCACACTTACGGTAAGATACAGGAGGCGATGCAGAGAGCTCCTTTGTTGGCATATTTCATATGTAAGTTGACACCATTAGAGATGTGAAGAAATAAGCTGATTTTGAGAGAAAATTATTAAAATCTAAGGTATTTCTCCAGAGAGTGAAACTTTATATGAATCATCATCTATGATTCATTCCTCCCTTGCATTTTAATATTTTACACCTTCATTCATCTGTCTATTCACTCAGCAAATATGTATACACATGCCAAACACTCTCGACATAGTGAACAAAATAGAGATGTCATCTGCCCTTAAAGAATTCACAGTTTAAGCAGAAAAACAAAACAAAATAAGAAATAAGCAATTACAATGCAACATATTCAGGTAAGCACAAGTGCCAGGGGATTTTTGAACAGATTTGGGCAAAGTCTAGCCTGTGACCTGAAAAGCCATCTGAGAGAGGTGGCAGAAAGGTGTTTTCTCACTGGATTTGCTTCTCCCTCCACCATAAGTTTTCCCCAAATATTGAGCTACTTCCTCTTTTAAACCACAACACATATTTGATCAAGATTTCCACTGACTGATATTGGACAAAAATAACTTTACCAAATATTAAAGACTAGAGGCCCGATGCATAAAGATTCGTGCAAGAATGTGCCTTCCTTCCCCTCCAGACTGGAGCCGCCTTTCTGCCTTTGCTCCATCCCAGAGCTGCCTTTCCTCCTCCCCATGCTGCCCAGAGGCCTGGAGCAGCTGGGGGCGATGCGGAATGCCTGCGTCATCACCATGGTGATGACACAGGTGTCCCGCCCCGCCTCCAGCCGCTCGGTGCCTGCATATGCAAGTTAACCCACCATCTTTGTTGGGTTAATTTGCATACGCACTCCTGATTGGCCGGTGGGCGTTGAGAAGGTCCGGCAATTTGCATCTTTCTCTTTTATTAATGTAGATGAGGAGAAAGGAAAAAAATACAGAAGATATAAGCAGCATTGAAATAGTCAAATGTCCAAAGTGTAAAGTTTTGTTTCCTATGGTAGCTACACACTGGTCCAAAGAAGTAAGTAGCGCATTTTTGCCTACATCTAGCCTCACTTTCTGCTTTCCTGGGACTATATCTCCTTGGGGAAGGGACATTTATTTCTACTAGTGGGAAAACAAACTTCTAAGTAACTGTCCATTTCCTAGGAAAACCTAAAAAACTAGTTATCATAAATATCTTTCATTATTATTCCTAATTCTTGGCAAATGAGATACTTTCCCCCACGTCTAATTGGCATACCTAAAGTATGCAATAAAATGAATGATCTCATGCTTATTCTACAAAAAGTAACGGTTTTAACTGAAACTGCTTACATATAACACTTTAGCTGTGTAATACATACACATATACTACAAGAAATGACACTAAAACTCAAAAGAAATTTTCATTCTTGAGCAGTTGCCATATATAGTAAATCACTGTCCAGTTAATCCGAAAGCAAGATTAAAGCAATTTCTACCCTGCAGAAGTGGTTCAGTGGTTGAGCATTGAACTATGAACCAGGAGGTCATGGTTTGACTCCTGGTCAGGGCACTTGCCTGGGTTTCACACTGGGTCCCCAGTAGGGGGCATTCAAGAGCAGCCGATCAATAATTCTCTCTCATCATTGAGGTTTCTATATCTCTCCCCTCCCTTCCTCTCTGAAATCAATAAAAATATATATTTTCAAAAATCCTGAACTAAAAGCAAAATGTTTTTCTGCTAAAAGGGGTATTATTGAAACAACTGGTGAAATGGGAGTGGGATTTAAAATTAGGTGGTGGTGTTTTATCAATATTAATTTCTTGATTTTGTTGGATGTATTAGAGTCATGTATGAGAGTGTTCTTTTTCCTTTAGAAAATACATGTAAGTATTTGGAGGTAATGGAGCATCATGACTGAATATTAGACTCAAATAATTTAGAGAGAAAGGCACAGACATAGAAATAGACATAGATATTATAATAGAGATATATAGACAAATGTAACCAAATGTTTACTACAGAAGTGGGAGTTCTTGCAACATCTGTAAGGTTAAAATCATTTCAAAATAGAACACTTTTTCATGAAGAAAATATGGAGCTAAAAAGGTAAACAGCATTATACTACCATGATGGTATATGTTAATGTGACTTCATACTTTCCAAGCATCCTATATAATAAAAGGCTAATGTGCAAATCAACCGAATGGCGGAATGACTGGTCGCTATGATGCACACTGACCACCAGGGGGCAGACACTCAATGCAGGAACTTCCCCCTGGTGGTCATTGCGCTCCCACAGGGGGGGTGCTGCTCAGCCAGAAGCCGGGCTCACGGCTGGCGAGCACAGCAGGGTGGCAGGAGCCTCTCCCACCTCTGTGGCAGCACTAAGGATGTCCGACTGATGGTCCGGACATCCCCTGAGGGCTCCTGGACTGCGAGAAGGTGCGCCGGGCTGAGGGACGCGCGCCCCCCCCCCCCCGTGCATGAATTTCATGCACCGGGCTTCTAGTTATACTATACTATCCTAAAAGTAAAATTGCATTTTATTTTACTTTTTTCCCATCATATGTATAGTCTAATAACTCATTTGAAAAGAAATTAACAAAAAAATTATGTGTTTTGATGTATGACTAATATATAAAACTTGCAAAGTTAATTACTGAAAAAATTCTTAAGGGAAATAAAAACATGTTGGTGTCATTTTCCTTTCCCCCCCAAGCGGTATATACATGCTATACTTTAGAATCAGACATTCGGTTTTATTCTCAATGGAAGTAACAATACAAGCCAATTTGCACTCTCTCTCTCTCTCTTCCTTGGCTAGGTATCATATGTCAAAGCTATTGACATTTGGATGGCAGTATGCCTCCTTTTTGTGTTTTCAGCACTTCTGGAATATGCAGCTGTAAATTTTGTATCAAGACAGCACAAAGAACTTCTGAGATTTCGACGAAAGAGAAAGAATAAGGTAAGTAATTAAATGCATTGGGTTCACTGGGATACCAACTTTCACTAAAAAGTGAATTTGTTATATATATAATTTAAATATATTTTTATTTATTTCAGAGAGGAAGGGATAGGGAAAGAGAGATAGAAACATCAATGATGAGAGAAAATCATTGTTAGGCTGCCTCCTGCACAACCCATGCTGGAGATGACCCCGCAACCTGGGCATGTGCCTTTGACTAGAATCAAACCCTGGGCCCTTCAGTCCACAGGCTGACACTCTATCCACTGAGCCAAACCAGCAAGGGCTGTTATATTTAATAGGATGTAAAGAGAGGAAGTGGATACTGGGGACTAAATGATATGATGTTCCTTTGGTTTTGTCCAACTGAAATTTAAGTTGTCAAAAATAGCTTCAGGAAGAAAATGGTGACATCTAGCTATACTGTTGACATGAGAACTTTCTCAACTTCGTTCTAGTGGATTTCCTGAAAAGACACCATTTTTTCCTTTCATTAACAAAAATGTATCATTTCTTATTTGCAATGTTAGAGGGTTTCTGGTTGTTTTACTTCACATAAGTCATCAAATATAGTGATTAAAGTTGTTTATTTTTTCAAATGAATTCTTTTGTTTCCATCAAATATTACCTATTTATTAACACTTCAATGTTCATATAGAACTAAGAGGTCTTTTTTGATGCATACTTTCATGTTTTAAAGACATTTCTTCTGAATTCCCATGGGAAACACAATATAGTGTTATTTTTGTCCATCAACCTAATAATTTAAACCTAGAAGAAATGTTATTTAAAACATCATTGGGAGACCACAGGAAGTTGTAGAAGTGATCTCCTGATTGGATTTGGATGTACAGAATGGGGTTGTTCCTCCTTATTAAGACTTGCAATGCCATCTCTTTTTAACCAACCCCTTTCCTCTTCTGTGTGGAAGAGTTTCTATTGGCCAGCATATTTACTTCTTTTAATGTCAATGTGCCAGCTAATATTTTGAAAGAAAGTAGAGTTTTAAGCAATAGAGAAATTTCATAGTTCATATATAGTGCACATTTTTAAGGATTTAATTTTTTAAAGGATTACTTCTGGTTTCTGAATTATTGACTATGATTTATAGATTCATAAAACCTTTCAAAGCACTAAGCAATGATCTCTCAGTGCTGAGCCTACTCAGTATTAGTCATCTTCTAAAGCAATAGCTTACTCAGGCTTGTCTAATTGACTCCCCAGAATCATCACTGCTCCAATAAATATCCAATTCAGTGCAGCATGGAAGGAACATCAGCATTGGGATATACTGGGTAATGCACTGGACAAAAAAACAACAACAACAATGTTAGATCATGCATTTGATCAAATTTTTATGAAAAGGAAAGCATATAATTTGTACATGAAAACGTATTTTGATGGGAGATTAATTCTTTTCATCTCCTTACCCTGACCTCACCCCTGTCAGCTAGTTTTCTTAGACTTTTCTAGCTCTTCCTCACTCCCCTTTTCATTCTTTTCCTCCCCTTATTCTGCCTCCCTTACTATCTGTTTGCGCCCCCTTTCTCTCTCTTGAGACCTGGTACTGGCTGAAACACTGTAACAGGACAAAATAGTACTGTATCACAGAGCTGAAGCTCTTGTCTTTCCCTTTAATGGTTGATGAAGGCAATTTCTCCTTCTAATCTCATTAATCATAACTAAGGCAATATTTATTTTCCCTTCTCATTTTTGTTTGCTTTTTCACATTTACTTTCTATTTCCCTACCTTTCTCTTCCTTTCTACAATTTAAAATGTATAACCATGTACTGCAAACTCTAGAAATAAATGAGAAGTATTACACATGTCTTGTCCACATGGGGGCTAAGAGCTTAGACATTTCCTACTCCCACCTCATATCCAACAGACACAGTATCCGGTGGATAACATAATAGACTACAAGTTTACTTGCTCAATTCTGGTTCCTCCTTTTAAAAAATTATCCTTACTGAAGCAGTTCTTTATTCAGTTTTACCACCTGTAAGACTATTGGGATACAAATATTTGACATTCCTTCTTTAGCTCAAAGAAAGACAGCAAAATTAATTTTCTAATAATTGGCACTCTAGAAAAATGCAGAAATGCAAAAATAATATCTTATTATTTTCTAATCACTATTTGAAATACACCATGTGCAAATATTGTAATTAAGATTTGGTGCAGGGAAAAAATAATAAAATCCAGGGTTTTGTTTTGTTTAGCTCATGTCATACTTTGGGAAGTGGATACATTGCATATGTGAAAATCTATTATATGATACATGATTGTTAAAATGGTATATGTAATTAAAACCAATTGTGAAATTATATTTAATCATGTATGCTTGATTCTCTGGTTTCTCAATCCCAGACAGAAGCTTTTGCATTGGAGAAGTTTTACCGTTTCTCAGACACGGTAAATTCACTTTCTTAACTCTAAGTGGGGGAATGTGGTCATCAGTAAAAAAGCAGAGCGCGTATTCTGCACGCAGGCAGTGTTTGGTGGGGAAACATCCCTTTGCGTATTTAAAGCCAAAAAACCACCATCCCCCTTCAGCTAAGAATACTCTTTTTTTCTAATAATTCCATTTGTCTTCCCTCACTCAGTAAGAGGATATTTAAATATTCTCCTTCATCTTATTTAACCAAGTTATTTGATCAGTCAAAAAATTTTAATATATATTAAACAGAAGTATTACATATACCTATTGTAGTCTCCATAAAAGAATGCTTTGACAAAATAAGTTTCAAAATAAATGGGAAATTTATTTATACAAAAAAAATTGAAAAGCAGCTCCTCTTACCAGAAAATAGAAATCTAAAAATCAGGCAAAAATAAAAAGCTTTGTTTTTTAGAACATATTCTGAATGTTAAGATATGTTAAGATAGTATAGTAAGTGAATAATTTTGGTTTTGATAGTGGCATCCATTGACATGTTTGATAAGAGATCACAAGGATACATGCATAAATTCAGTGATTGAATTTAAACCTACCAAAGCCAAGAATTTAGTCTAGGAAATCATATACAAATAGTCCAGTCTACTAAACTAAAATTTCTGAGAGAAAAAAAAAAGTATTTAAAAAAATCCTTTGCAGATGATCCTACCACATGCCTTAGTTAAGAATAGACATAATGTTAGATGAATGAACAATAGACATAATATTAGATGAATATTAAAGTAATCTGAATTTTATGGCAGATATCTACACCCAGTATTATTTTAAAGCACTGAAGTTTTCTTATATTATAATATATAATCTCTCAGCTCTTTCCTACTAAAATAGCATATTTGTTCTCAACATAGCTAGCTACTTCTTTTTTTACATGACCCAGTTACCTTTATTTGATTATTTTAACTGTAAATTTGAAATATTATTATTTTCATTAAATTTAAATAATCACATATAGTAGCCTCTTTGGGAGAGGTATGTATTTAAATTTCCAGTCACTAAACAGTTAATGCTTATAGGAGCTTTAGTATAAAAGATAAATATTGCTTTATTAAAAATGCAAAAAAAGAACTCTGATGAAAAAATCAGGTTTACCTCAGTAACAGTCAATACTGAATTATTTTTAAAACAAAATGATTTTCAAATAAATTTATTGAAAATTAAATGCATTCCATTTATTTTTATAATAATTGTCGTGAAATTTTTGGGTTAATCATTTTAACTTTTAAAAGACAATTTTCTGAACCTAGTAACTTTCTGGGTTGACCAAATTCATCACTAAAAAAAAAAAACAAAACTATTTGGAAACAGTTCTATCAATCTAAATCTTTAAATCAACATAATCAAAATGAGTCTAAAAGTTTATTCTATGCTCTTTCTTTTCATGACTACTACTGATTTACCTGAGATTTTTTTTTTAACTCTAATTTGTCAGAACAGGCAAAACACAATAGCCTCATTATAGAAAGTCTGTCACAGAAGGGGACCTTATACTGATGTAAATATTATTCCTATAAAAGTTTTAATTTGGTTCAGCAATGACTTAGGCATTGTAGACAATCTTTAATACCTTACTTTTTCCTCTATGAAGTTTCAAGTGAACCTTTTGTCTACTGTGAAAGAATAAAAGTTTGCTCTTGTGTGCAAATTTCCCCACCCCACACTGTCATAGCCTGCTGTGTGCACATTACCCACTGCACCTGGTCATACTGCCTATCTCCAGTACTGTGTATGCGTGGGTGTATGCATGGCATGAAAGTATTAGTTGCTTTTCCCTGTATGATATCATAACATTGGTACTGGAAGGTTATTGAGACATGCCAAAATATTTCTGAACATATGTGATTTGTTGAGAGATGTGGATGATATGGGATTGTTTAATGCATTTCATGTAGCTTCTTCTGCGTTGCAATATAATGTTAATGATGCAATGGCTTGCTGAGAGAAAACGCATTCACACAGTATTCTAGCACCTCCATCTTTCTACTTATTATGGTATTGACTGTTGTTTATATACACAGGTGAGATAAGCATGGACCATTAGTTCTAGATTTTGAAAATAATTACCAAGTTTATAATTTGCCAGACATGATAGTTATCTTTTAATAATAAAGATACCATTGACTGTATTTTGACCACCTGTACAAAAACATCATTATTTTATTCACTTATGTATTTATGTGTTATCTTACTTTAAAAATAACTCAAGGTGACTTTTAAGAATAATGAATAATTGATTTTCCTACCTTGTACATTTTGTCAGCTCCATAATCTTAGGACAAATACAAATATACATGTATTCTATTTTGGTTGAATGGATGGTGCTCCAAAGTTGAAAACAATTTGGCACCCATGTACACTAAATTATTTAATAGTTTTCATTATAGGTTGGTTTATGCTGTATTCCAGAGTATAAGATATTCTTTAATAGTAAATATTTCCTACAAATTTCTTTGTTACATATATAAAGACAAATCTTTTTCAGATAATTTTAAACAAATTCTATTTCAATGATTCTGATATATGAAGGTTAGAAATTCCATCCTCTCTAGTAAAACAAAAATTGTAAGAATTGAATTATTTTCTGAAAACAAATATTTAGAGATTAGGTTCAACAGAGATATTTTTAGAGCTATTCTGTCTCTGAAATACTTATTTAGAAAATAATCTATAATAATAAAAGTGTAATATGCTAATTAGACCAGACAGCTAAACGACCTTCTGGATGTCACTCCAGACATCCTTCTGGATGAAGCTGCCATGGCAGGGGCCAAAGCAGAGATAGTTAGGGGTGATCAGGCAGGCAGGAGAGCAGTTAGGGGTGATCAGGCAGGCAAGTGAGCAATTAGGGGTGATCAGGCAGGCAGGCAGAGGGGTTAGGGGCAATCAGGCAGGCAGGCAAGTGGTTAGGAGCAGTGGTCCCAGATTGTGAGAGGGATGTCCAACTGCCGGTTTAGGCCCGATCCCTCTAAACCAGCAGTCGGACATCCTCCGAGGGGTCCTGGATTGTGAGAGGGTGCAGGCTGGGCTGAGGATTCCCCTCCCCCGCCATGCACAAATTTTGTGCATCAAGCCTCTACTATTCAATAAAGTAACATTCTTTATTAAATCTAATTTCACATGCATTGTAGGGACTGCCATCTCAAAGTTAAGTAAAATACGTTTATAGTACTGCTTTTTACACATGCTATCTACTACATTATATTATTTCACTCCATTATTATGACTTGGCACTGAAATAATCTAGCATATTATGCTAGAAAGAGATATATAAATAATTTAAAATTATTTCATTGATTTCTTATTAATCTAAAACATAGAAGATTGAATTAAATTTTCATAATATTTCATGTGAAACATTCATTTTAAACTGACATCTTACCATTCAACAATCTCCAAACCATTTCTGAATCTAAATTCAATATGCCAAGCATAATTCATAACTAATTCAAATATCATCTATAATAAATGCAAGGTTTTCATAGGAGTGAGGTTTTAAAGAATTTTATACTGATAATTAACTTGCAACAATAAAGTATTTTAACCTCATCTATAATTGCATTTTTAAACACTTCTATTTTTAAATAATATATAAATGTATAGAGATGTATTAAACTGAATATTTTACTTTAGGCTAATACTTTAGAAAAACAATATTTTAATCATTCATGTTTTGTATCTTACCTTAGAATTGTCTAAGTGATTGTGATTTTTCCCAACAAAAATAAACCATTATCTAATTAGTAATTTTTTTCAAAATCCACACACTCGGAAATCATGTAACTGAAAATTAATAGCATTTCATATTTTCTCCATCTGTCACTTTCCTATTTGGCAATTAAAAGTTACAGAAAATTATTTTAACAAAATGACCTTTGGGATAATTTAGTTAACATTGTCATTGTATAAAAGCACCCCAAAATAATAAGAAAGAAAAAAAGCACCCCAAAGGTATCTACTAGGTAAGAAACATTAGGATAAAAATAATATATTCAATGCTGCCATATCTCATAGCAATTCACATAACACTCTTTGATTCTTAATGTTTATTTAGCACTCACTGACAGTCTTCATGCCTTCACCACTCCTTTACCACATAAGTTTTTTTTTGTTTTTGTTTTTGTTTTGGTCATTTTTGAGAGCTAAGAATAGGATAGAAAATTCTTACTTCTTATGTACATTATAGTTGATGAAAGAGATGAATGAAGCAATTCAACTGAATGGCTATATCTACACTTGGATTTTCAATCTATATCCCATTATGGGAATCAGTCTATAATATAATATATATATATATAAAGCCAGCGACTGAAATGCTGTAATGACTGGAATGACCAGTCACTGTGACGCCCACTGTGGCCAGCAAACCAGCTTGATTGGGGGGTGGGGCCACCGGCCAACCTCTCATGGTCCCTCCCCACAGCTGGTCCAACCCTGATTGGGCCCCGATCAGGGTGGGCCAACTGGCCAACCTCCTGCCATTTCCTCCTCCCAACAGGCCCAGCTCCGATCTGCCCCAATTGGGGCCAGGCCAGCCGGACACCACCTGTGCATGAATTCATGCACTGAGCCTCTAGTTCTCTAAATAAAACGAAAAGCACTTTGAATGTTTCACAATATGGTATTGATGCTTAATAAGTGAAACATTTGTCTCATTTCCAAATTTAGTAAAAACATGCCCTCCTTTAGAAAGAATTGTGCACTTAAGTAAATAACTTTTTACCTTCTTCAATGCCTACCCTTCTAACTTGATTGAAGCATATTAAGAGGATTTATTTGTGGGAAAATTAACTATTCAAATTTACTTTTATAATCAGCCATGTTCTTGAGCTCATTTTCAGTTTATTCTATTTAATTTCTACTTATACCTATATTTTTAGTTATAAAGTGCCTTAATTTTATGAACATTAAATATTGGTTAACACATAGTGTCAAAAGTTTTAAATGTCTCTCTAAACACCTTGCTTTTGGGCCTTCAGTTCATTAGAAATTTAAGCTGAAAATATCTCCAGAAAACAGAATTATATCAAAGGAATATTTTGAGCGATACTTGAAATAAAGAATATTTTTAAATCATTCATGTTTTTCATCTTACCTTAGAATTTTCTAAGTGATGGTGATTTTATTTATTTATTTTTTTAATTTTTTTAAAATATATTTTATTGATTTTTTTACAGAGAGGAAGAGAGAGGGATAGAGAGTTAGAAACATCGATGAGAGAGAAACATCGATCAGCTGCCTCCTGCACACCCCCCACTGGGGATGCGCCCGCAACCAAGGTACATGCCCCTGACCGGAATCGAACCCGGGACCCCTGAGTCTGCAGGCCGACGCTCTATCCACTGAGCCAAACCGGTTTCAGCAGTGATGGTGATTTTAAAAAATTCATTGAAACAAACATAAACAGGATAATTTTGTCACTGAGTTTACAAAGCAAAGAAATTAGTCACAAAATTGTTTAGCACTTTTTAACATAATAATCTAATATTAATGATGAGCTATTAGAAAAGCTTCAACCGTGCTTAAAATTAATGCTTCTTTGGCCTTCAGTACTTTGTGGAGTCTGGGATGGCCTGCAGTGGGAGAACCAGGTGCAGTGGGCTGGGGGTTTAGAAAGTGAATGGGAGGAGAGTACATTTCGCTTAAGACAAAGTCACCATCCTTGAGGATGGGCATCTTTTGTAGGCTGTTAGGGATAGAAAAAAAATAAATTGCTGCTTTAAGTGGAGCCTTTCAAAAAGAACCCAATAGGCCAGTCATTTTTTAAAACATGACCTTTGTGAGGTCTAGCGGTCCTTACTCTCTCTCTCTCAGCCTCTGACTACATGACGTCTGATCTAACAGAGCTGAGATCCTATTTCTGAAGCTATAAGATGACTCTAAGTGCCTCACCTAATGGGCACACCTGAAGCATTTGTGCTGTTTCATGGAACATATTGACAAGGCTAAAGACTTCTTGATTGCAGAAATTAGATTTGCAAAGAATTCTGTCATATAGCAAACCCCATCTATTGTGACAATAAGAGAGTGAGGTGTAGAGGGGCAAAGTGCTCTTTTCAAATGTATGCTGTTGGCTAATTTTCTTTTTGTTGTTGTTAATCCTCACCTGAGGATATTTTTCCATTGCTTTTTTTGGAGAGAGTGGAAGGGAAGGAGGGAGGGAGGGGGAGAGAGAGAGAAAAAGAGGGAGAGAGGGAGAGAGAAGGAAGCATCAATGTGTGAGAGACACATTAATTGGTTGCCTTTAGTACACGGCCTGACTGGGCTGGGAATGAACCTGCAATCCAGGTACATGCCCTTGACTAGGATTGAACCCATGACCCTTAGGTACATAGGCCGATGCTCTAAACTCTGAGTAATACTGACCAAGGCTGCCATTGACTAATTTTTAAGTGAAACACAAGTGCAAGGCCACTGCAGAGGAAGCAACTGGGTAGGTCTATTTTACATAGCACTTTAGAGCTAGTTTAGTTTCTGTGGATTTAAAATGCCTAATAGTAAAATGATTCAAGTCGGTATTCATATTTTTATTTTATATTGTGTAATTATGCAATTTCCATAATATTACAATTATAATGAACACAATATTAATAATATCATAGGTGTAATTTGAGTAACTTATTGTGTGTTTTATATATTTTCTCTCACCTTAAAAAAAACACACACAACAATACTGCTAGATAGTGCTATAATCTTGTTTGGTTTTTTTTTTGGAACTAAAAACCAAAAATCTGAGATCTAAGTAATTAAGACTACCCAGACTCCTGGCAATAAATGATGAAGTCATAGAATCACTTAACTATAATAAAACATTTTCATTTTGAATCCAATCTTGACTCAGAATTTAAATTTGGACCATCTAGTATATTTATGATTACACTAGAGGCCCAGTGCATGATTGAATCATGCACATGTAGGGTCCCCTACACGCTTTCCCTTTCGATCACGGGGACCTGGGTGCCTGTCCGCGGGTGCACCAGGCGCCGGAGGCTTCTGAAAGGCATCCAGCTCCCATGCTTTTGCTTTCGATCGCTGGTGTACCAGGCCTTTCAGAAGCCTCTGGCATGGCGGAGGCTTCTGAAAGGCCTGCTGCCTGAGTGGACAGGCACCCAGCTCCCACGCTTTTGCTTTCCATTGCTGGTGCACCAGGCCTTTCAGAAGCCTCCGGCGCTGCGGAGGCTTCTGAAAGGCCTGGTGCCTGAGTGGACAGGCACCCAGCTCCCACGCTTTTGCTTTTGATCGCGGGGAGCTGGGTGCCTGTCCGCTGGTGCACCAGGCCTTTCAGAAGCCTCCGGCACCGCGGAGGCTTCTGAAAGGCCTGCTGCCTGAGCGGACAGGAACTCAGCTCCCCCGCTTTTGATGGTCCCCAGGGCGGGATGTCAGCTCGCTGCCCCAGAGACCCCTTCTGTGCCGCAGCACAGCCATGGCGCAGACGCTGAGCTCATGCCGCTGCTGGCTACGCAGCTCAGCCTCCCTCCGGCCCAATCAGCTACCACGGCCACCCCGAGTCCCGCCCCCCCGTGCCTCCTGGGCATAGTGAAGGTACGGTCAATTTGCATATTTGTCTATTATTAGGTAGGATAAAATATTTGAAAATTATTTGCTATAGTACACACATATTTTTATTATGCAGACAATGTTCCTCAACCTCTTATTTTCTATTACCATTTCCAGGAAATAAATATTTGAACAAGATATTTTAATGAGGAAAGTGTTTTCATTAAAACTAAAGGTTTCTGTTTCTTCTACTCAGAAATTAATAGGAAAGCCATTGGTGATGAACTTATAAGTGACATCATATTCCAGGTGCTTTTGAAAACAATAATGTAATAAATCACATTATATGACATATTTATTCAAAGTCTCTTTTCTAACATATGCCTGTGTCTTGTAGTACATTTTAAAATGGATAAAGATACAGGTTGTATAGTCTTACATATAGCCTTACCTAGAAACAGCCTTACTTAAAAACAGGAATTGCTAAAAAAAAAAAAAATAATAGTTCAATACTAATGCAAAAACCGTTTCAAGGGTACACAGTATTTTCATGAGCTACCACTTAAAATGTAAATTAGAAAGTGTTAGAGGAATTTAAAAATTTTTTTACATCCTTACAAATTCAAGCTGATTAGGATAGCTGCATTGTGCCTCCAGGAAACTTTTGTTTCTACAACTTGACTGTGCATTGTAATCACCCACAAACCCTGTTGGACGTGCAGATAAGCGGGACAGCTTAAGTGCTAATGAGAAGGAATCTCTGCATGGAGACCTGGAAAACCAGTCTCAACAATCCCTCCCAGTGATTGATTCCAAGACAGGTGTTACATAGACCACAGTGCAAGAAACATTGGCCTTGCCAAGACTATCATCAGTGCATGCACATAGAATGATGGCAGTTTTACAAATTGTTGCCATTTTTTTTATGATGGACCAATGCTATTTAAAGATGGTTAAGTTTAAATTGTTCCAATGTGTCATTTTCTATTAAAACCAGTGCCCAAATGTGATGTAAGCTTTGTTCAGTACAGCACCATAGCCCTGATGATAGGCTTAAATACACAATCATACTTACAAGACAGAAATAATCTTTAATCTTGTATGTCATTGACTTATAAGAGAGATAGCAGATAAAGTAGCTTCATTTAACTAGGGGCCTTGTAGCTAAGCTACTCAGCACACAGGATTTTTTTCTTCCCTCACCTGCACATGGCATGAATGGCTTCTAGTTTAAAGAAATAGAAGCAGTCTCATAAGCAGCAATGATCCCTACAGCTAAAAAATGCAAATGCAATTGTGGACCAATGTTGTATCTCATATCAGTGAGCTGGACAAGATGTCTTAATGAGCCAATTAGTTAGGAATCATCTTTATTGCGCTAAGGTTCAGAGAAGATTACCTCTGTCAAATTCTGAACAAACACAAGTAGAAGTATTTCCTTTTTATATCCTTCTAGTTCTTTGTGTAAGTTATTTTTGTAGACAGCTGGTAACCTTGAGTACATCTCATATCTAGCAAACACCTGTCATATCTATACAGACAACTTGTAACCTTGAGTATCATATCATATCTATACAGACTCCTTTAACCTTGGGTATCATATCTATACAGGCACCTGGCATCAATATCAGCGTATCAGTTAGATGGCTAACTTGCAAGGTCAGACAATTAAGTTTATCTCTTCTATTATTCAAGCTAAAAAACAAAGTTATTTTACAGTCTAAAAACTAACAGAATTTCAAAACAGCAGAGAATTCTAAAACAGCAGTTTCAAACAGCAGTTTTCCCTAAGGAGGGATCATTACCATGCTTCACCCAGAGTCATTATATCAGGTAATACTCCACCCCGTACACTTCCCCCACCAGAAACTAGACACCTTTCTAAAGGCATTCCTACCTAAACTCACTCATATTCACTCTCATACACACTCATCTAGTGAACTAGCCAGCCGTCATGTCATTGTCATCCTGTCTTTAGTAATGCATGTTTTAATTGCTCATTCCAATTTCTCTGTAAACCATTGCTCTGTCAGCAGATGAGATATGTATGAGATGCCCTTCCTATGTTGTGTTCTTGGGCCATTTTATACACTGGTCATGTTTAAATGTGTTTCTTTGTCCAATGAGATCTATTGTAGGGGCCCAAACTGATATAAAATGCCTTGTTCCAAGCCATTAATAGTATTGTCAGCTGTGGCTTTTGTTACAGTGTAAACAAATCCCAAGATGGACTAGCTGTCTATTCTGCCAAAATCCATCACATCTTCCGGGAGCCATGGGCAAAGATCCTAAGTATTCCATCTGCCGGCTGTGTGTGAGTGCTTGTCAATGGGAGCTTTCACCCAAAGCAATTTTCAAGCAATTTTTTCTTTTGTTAATATTCAAGACAAGCTCTCATCACATTGATGCTTTCATTGTGCAACAGAGGAATATGCCATAGTTCTGTCCATTGCTGCATGGCCTGGATACCGCCATGACTACGACCATGGCCAGTCCAAGATATCTGTATGAGCACTCTTGTCTTCTTCTGAGCTAGCAACTTGAGGGCATTAAATGACCTAATTTAATTCCACCCTAAAACTTCTATTAGGAATTATAGCTCCCACCCTGGGCATCTTTGAATATCCAGATATTGCTCTGAGAGCAAGAACCAATTCTTCCCATATTGCCACGTATACTGTTCTCAAGTCAGCCCATTGTGTGGACTTTGCTTGCTCTCTTCAACTACAGTTATTCATTCCACTGCAGGTATGGTTTGAGTCCTGACCTTCCGTATCGGAGTTTCCATTGGTGAACCAGGTGGCCTGTTTTGCCTCAGTGGAAAGAGAATCATGATGTTTAGACCATTTTGGTAGCTCATCCAGAGGTTCCATCACTGGTTCATTGTCAGATAGGTATCTTTTCATGAACGTAATATACTTTGCCCGAGGTACTCCCCTTAACTTGTTTCTGAATATACCACTTTCATTTTATCAAGGATTTTAAATTAGAATGCCTTTTTATGCTGTAAAATTTTTAAAATTTACCTTTATTGTTGAAAGTATTACAGATGTCCCTTTTATTTTTCCCCATTGACCTCCTCCATCCTGCACCTGCCCCCCACCCCAGGCCTTCATCACACTATTGTCGGTGTCCATGGGTTATGCATATGTGCATATAAATTCTTTGGTTAATCTCTCCCCACCCTCCACCCACCCACCCACCTCCACCTTCCCTCTGAGATTCATTAGTCTGTTCCATGCCTTTTTGACATCACCTCTAACATGGTAGAAACTTTAGGCTTACATATAGTCTGATGCCCTTCAGATTCCTTCAGTTTGGGGGATTGATCCTTCTAGAACAAAAGAGAATGCCAGTAGCCATCATTCCAATACATTACCTGCTCACAGCATCAGAGAGTTTTCTAATCTAGAATCCTAGCAGCTACCTTAGGGAGCCTCTATTGAGCTTTCTCCAGATACTCCAGTCCACATGTATTTTAGTAGCAGATACCTCTGCAATGGATAAATTTTAAGGCTTCTGAGAGTCAGCTTGGGTTATGGCCTGCCTCAAATCTCTTGTTCCCCTTTCAATTTCAATCTGTCTTCTAGTCACTTTATATAGTGTGGCCAACAGAAATCCAAAATCTATCTGCCAGATTTCAGGTAGTATTACCTGAAAGCTGTTTTTCTCAAGTGGGATCCAGAAGAAACAGCAGTTTGCCCTTCACTGTTAGTGACTTGTCTCTAGTAGTTTGTCGAGGTTAAGGTTAGCCACCTTTACCTAGTCATGTGTGCCACTGCAGTTTCCAAAACCTCCCTTGACTTTCTCCTCGGAGAGGGAAACTATCATTTCTCATTAACCAGCTTACTTTTGACTGACCCGAATCAAACTGTTTCCAACCAGGTTGTGCAATATGCTGGAGAATTCGGGTTTCCTTAATGGGTGAAAGTTAGGTTATAGTTTGGGTCTACCCCACAAGAAGACACAATGTGTTTGACTTTTCTTAGATTGAGATTAAGAGGAACACGTTAGTCAAGTCTATAAAAGCCTACCAGCCTCCTTTGTCCTTCTGAAACTCTTGAGTGGTTTCAGAAGGCTGTAGGAGGTACATCTCTAGGGAACCCATGTAGTCAGCCTTCAGGGCCCATTTAGTTTTACATAGGGTAGACGCGAATGCTCTAGAGAAAATTAATGCTGCCACCACCATTCCCTTACTCAAAGCTGAGAGCTTTCTTTATTTGCCTGGAGTCTTATACTGTTTAATAGCTACTACAGAGGAAGGTTCAGGCAATTCTAAGGGCTCTTATTTTAATACTAAAAGCCCGGTGCACAAAATTCGTGCACGGAGCGGGGTTGTCCCTCAGCCCAGCCTGTACCCTCTCCAATATGGGACCCCTCAAGGGATGTCCGACTGCCCTAAACGGGCAGTCGGACATCCCTCTCACAATCCAGGACTGCTGGCTCCCAACTGCTTGCCTGCCTGCCTTCCTGATTACCCCAAACCGCTTCTGCCTGCCAGCCTGATCACCCCCTAACCACTCTGCTGCCAGCCTGTTTGCCCTCAACTTCCCTCCTCTGCCGGCCTGGTCACCCCTAACTGCCCTCTCCTGCAGGGTTGATCACCTCCAACTGCCCTCCCTTGCAGGCCTGTTCCCTCTTAACTGCTCTCCCTTGCAGACCTGGTCCCTCTCAACTGCCCTCCCTTGCAGGCCTGGTCCCTCTCAACTTCCCTCCCTTGCAGGCTGGGTGCCTCCCAACTGCCCTCTCCTGCTGGCCATCTTGTGGTGGCCATCCTGTGTCCACATGGGGGCAGGCTCTTTGACCACAGAGGGGCAGCTATATTGTGTGTTGCAGTGATGATCAATCTGCATATTACTCTTTTATTAGATAGGATAGAGGCCTGGTGCAGGAGTGGGGGCCAGCTGGTTTGCCCTGAAGGGTGTCCTGGATCAGGGTGGGGTTCCCTTGGGGCATGGGGCAGCCTGAGCGAGGGGCCTGTGGTGGTTTGCAGGCTGGCCACGCCCCCTGGCAACCCAAGCAGAGACCCTGGTATCTGGAATTTATTTTCCTTCTACAATTGAAACTGTAGCCTGGAGCGGAGCCAAGCCTGGGGCTCCCTCTGAGGCCAGCAGCCATTTCTGTTGGGGTTATAATTGAAACTTTGTTGCCTTAAGCGGGTGGGCCCGGCCAGGGTGTGCGGAAAGCTTTGCTTCCCCTGTTGCCGGCAGCAACCCTGGCCTGCTCTCTCAAGCTCCATTCTGCCGCCATTTGTTTGAATTTGTTTACCTTCTATAATTGAAACTTTGTAGCTTGAGTGGAGGCTTAGGCCTGGCAAGGGCAGGCGGAAAGCTTGGCTTCCTCTGTTACCTGGGAAACCTTGCTCTCTGTGGCTGTAACCATCTTGGTTTGGATTAATTTGCATGCTCGCTCTGATTGGATGGTGGGCGTGGCTTGTGGGCGTGACTTGTGGGTGTGTCGGAGGTATGGTCAATTTGCATATTTGTCTATTATTAGGTAGGATATCCAATTATATCTGGGCTAAGGAACAATTGCTCAAGATTAGGCTCAAGCCAGATTTGGCAAGATCATTCTTTCACATGTCACGTCACTGATTATACATTTAGCCAAAGATAATGCCACTTACTGGATATATTTTAGTCCCTTTTTTTCCTATTTGCAGTTTCTCCTATGACCATGATACCTGCTACCACAGCATCACTATGCCTCCTTCTCGGCCCCACCAGGTTCTCTTTTGTTCTTCATATAGCCTTCTCATTCCCCAGCAGCATTACTGTACATTGTGCACTGGCACCCAGCGATCCCCCAAAGTTATGTTCACCACTCCCGGATATTCAACTTTAACTGTAGTGTAGCCTTGAACCCCCATTCAGAATTAGGCAAGGAGATCCTGGCCTTCAAGTCAATGTTCTTTGTTTCAGCTGACCTAACGGATGGAGTAAATTCAGCAAGTCATATAAGTGCCTTTTGTTTCCATTCCCCACTGGCATCATCGGATTTAACTTCTGAGATGAAAGCAGCAGATTTAACAGGGGTTCTTAAGGGAAGCAGCTGCCGGAACTGGAACAGATTTCCTTCCTCCCAGCGGGCAATAACTGCTAGGAAATCTGTCTTAGTAATTCTGTCAATTTTCTTCTGTGTCTTAAAAGCCACCCAAAGAGAGCTAATAGATCCACCTCTGGCCATGACCTTTCTTCTGAAGAGCCCAGGTATTTTTTTTTCTTCCATCAGTAAAACCTAGCGTGGCAGCTGCAAAAGCAAATGTACCCACGAATTATATATGCCCTGCTGCCCCCCCAAAAAGAGAGCCACCTGGGGAACTGATGCCCGAGGGACTCTTCTAATCACAGTGTCTACCAGAGAGGAGGCCAGAGGATAAGGTTTGGGTAGGCTCATTTTTTAAATTATCGAATTGCTACTCCCCTAAAGGGCTATTCTATTTCACAGCAGTGAGAGAACCAGGCAGCGGCCTTCCTCAGTATAGATTCCCACCACTTAGGGCTTCCACCCACTCAAAAAAGGGTCATTGATTATATGCCTGCCAATAATTCCTGAATGGCAACGCTGCAGCAAATTAGGAGCTAGCATTCACACTAAACATTGCTTTTTGTGCTGCAGCATGCAAAAAAAAAAAAAAAAAAAATGATCAGCCTCTAGGTCAATCAACCTCATAATCCTGAAAAACATGGAGACCCAGCTCCTTTATATTGGAACTAGAGGCCCGATGCACAGATTCATGCACAGCAGGGGGGGTCCCTCAGCCTGGCCTGCGACTTCTCCCAATCCGGGACCCTTCGAGGGATGTCCGACTGCAGGTTTAAGCCCAATCCCTGGGCCTAAACCTGCAGTCTGACATCCCCCAAGGGATATAGCAGTGCACCATGCGGCAGGGGGCCAGGGAGGAGCCTGAGCTGGGGCCTGGCGCCACGCCACTCATGCTCATCCCAGCCCGCTGCGCCTGCCGCCACTCAGTAGTGCTGCTGCAGAGTTGGGACAGGCTCCTGCTGCACAGCTGCACTAGCCAGCCGTGAGCCCGGCTTCTGGCTGAGCGGCGTTCCCCCTGTGGGAGCGCACTGGTCACCAGGGGGCAGCTCATGCGTTGAGCATCTGCCCTCTGGTGGTCAGTGTGCATTATAGCGACTGGTTGGCTGGTCATTTTATTATTCTGGTCATTTGGTTGTAATGGTCACTTAGGCTTTTATATTTATAGATTGCTTTCTTCAATATGGTAGCTACCAGCCACATGTGGCACTATTGAACTCTAGAAATATGAAGTCTGAGTTGAGGTACGTTAAAATATCCACTGACATCAAGGACTCAGTAAGAAATAAAGAATGTAAAAGATCTCTTTAATTTTTACTTTCAGTAAATGTTTAAAGAATATTTAAGACATCCTGAGTTAAAGAAAATGTCTTACTAAAAGTAATTGTGCCTGTTTCTTTTAACTTACTAAACTGTAGCAAATATAAATTTAAATTTTAAAATTACACACATGGCTTCTATCTGTGGTTTACATTATGTCGGACAGGGCTGCATGATAGTTACTAGTTTCCAGTGCCACTTGCCTGGGGTTACAGAGGAGTGACATCAATGTTAAGTGCAATGTCCTTTTAAGTCCCAGCACCTCTGTTTTCATCTTGAGTGCAGGCCCTGAAGCTGCTTGCTTTCCTTGCTTTTGTTTCTCTTCCCCACCCCTGAGTGGTTTCAGTTTCAAAGATAATCAATTAATAGGAGACAAGGAATTAATTGTATCTTGAGCCACTCTCCTTTCCGTCCTTTCACCCTCGTTCCTTTCAGTTTTATTTTACTAATCACCCACCTACCAACTCAACAAGGTATGAGACTGTATGACTCATATTCAGATATAGTAAGATTTATCCTCAGTTATTTCCCAAAGAGCTTCTGCTACCTCAAACCCAGGGTGGATTAGTATCACATTCTCATTCAGAATTCCCTCCCAACCTTTGGAGTCTGCAAAGATCTGAGAGCCAGGTCAGCTTCTGTCCCCACTGCTGAAATTTGGGGGTCGAATGGTCAAGCCGTCCCTTCAGGCACCGTAGAATTTAACATAATATAATGTTCATTCAGTCCTACAGGGGCATGTGAGGCAGGCCTCCCATCAGACACAGCATCTTCCTCAAAGTGGGAGGCCTGGCAGGCACTCAAGAGCACGGCTCTTTTGCCCCTCACCCACACAACATGTAGATACAGCTGCCAGACAACAGCCAAGGCATGGCTGTGGTCCCCTTGACACAGAGAAGCCACAGCCTTTATTTCCCACCAAACCTATATACCATCTGGTCACGTAGGCCACTGGTCACGCATGGCCTCCCCAGAGCAGGTGCCTTCTTCACTGCGGATGAAGCAAACTCCACATTCCCCATTTAGCTGAACTCTATTGTTCTCAAGGAAGTGATGCTGGAAGAACCAGAAGTCCCTCTCAGCAGTCCTGAGACAGCCCAGGGCTGCTGGCATTAACCCCTTACTCACAGTCAGTTATGTGAAAAGATATGGTTGAGAAAAATACAGTTGTTCACTAAATATGGTCAATCTTAAATGATTATTTCTGTTTTGAGGTATGGGGGTCTCCAAAGGTTTGAAAATATGGTTGGAACAGATGGTTAGAAAGGTAGTAATTGAAGCAGGTGGTTACAATGTACAAAATTCCAGTTCTAAATTAAAAAAGCATTAGGCATGTAACGTACAACATGATGACTACAGCTAACACTGGTGTATGATATATAAGAAAGTGGTTAAGAGAGTAGATCCTAAGAGTTTTCCTCATAAGAAGAATTTTTATTTTATTTTATCTATAAGAGATAATGGATGTTAAGTAAACCTATTATAGTCATTTCACAATATATGTAAGTCAAACCATCAGGTTGTACACCTTAAACTTATACAGTGATATACATCAATTATTTCTCAATAAAACTAGAATAAAGGATAGTCAATAGATACTACTTTACTAAGCACAGCCACTAGAATCCTAAAATCTTAGCATTTTTGTAATCAAAAATTCAAAGCAAACAATAACATAGCCTTAAAATCTCCATGGAAGCAAAACAAATTGCCAGCACAAATGAACATTCTTATGAAGACTACTAAAAATCAAGTTCCATTTTTTGCAAGATTACAGCAGTAATTACATGGGATTTGGATCATCAGCTTTTATGTCATACCAGTTTCCTCAAAATTCAATTCCTTGTATATCTTCAGTTTTCCAATAATTATATGTTTCTGCTTTCAGGTGGAATTGCCTTACTTCATAATTCACCAGAAACCTATTTTATAATTATTACATCAACTTTGATCATCTTCTCATTTTTAAAATCCATTTTAATTTTTATTTGTTACTCTTATATTTTGTAATATACTATTCATTGACCTTCTACTTTCAAAACACAAAATATTTTTCAAGAGTTTGAGTACTTAGTTACTTTTATCTCTTGTATTACCATAAAAATTACTTCTATAAGAGGCAAGCTATAATAAATTTGTAAAATGTCATCTTTTAAACTTTCAATATTAGTGCAAAAAAATCAATTAATTGGCAGCCATCTACTGTTACAATCTAAATAAATTTGTCAAATTAAATTACTCATTAATGATTTTTATTATAAATTAGTAAGTGCCTTATTTTCCTATCATGAACAGTGTTTATTTATTACTAGAGGCCTGGTGCACGAAATTTGTGCAAGGGGGTGTGTGTCCCTCAGCCAAACCTGCACTCTCTCCAATCTGGGACCCCTCGAGGGATGTCTGACTGCCCGTTTAGGCCTGATCCCAAAACGGGGAAGTCGGACATCCCTCTCACAATCTAGGACTGCTGGCTCCCAACCACTCGCCTGCCTTACTGCCTGATTGCCCCTAACCACCTCTGCCTGCCAGCCTGATCACCCCCTAACCACTCCCCTGCCAGCCTGATCGATGCCTAACTGGTCCCCTGCTGGCCCGATTGCCCCTAACTCCCCGCCCCTGCAGGCCTGGTCACCCCTAACTGCCCTCCCCTGCCAGCCTGGTCGCCCCTAACTGCCCTCCCCTGCTGGCCTCATCATCCCCAACAGCCCCCCACTGCTTGCCCAGTAACCCCTAACTGCTCTCCCTTGCCAGCCTGGTCACCCCCAACTGCCCTACCCTGCAGCCCTGGTCCCCCCAACTGCTCTTGCCCTGCTGGCATGATTGCCCACAACTGCCCTTCCCTGCCAACCATCTTGTGGTGGCCATCTTGTGTCCACATGGGGGCAGCCATCTTTGACCACATGGGGGTGGCCATCTTGTGTGTTGGAGTGACAGTCAATTTGCATATTACTCTTTTATTAGATAGGATAGTTTTATTAATAGTTTTTCCTTAAGTTTATATTTTTCTTTCATGTATATGCATAGGGAATTCTCTTCAATTTATAACATTTAAATGATAAGTAACAATTTTTAGAACATAATAATTCATAATTTTCTTTAACATGAAATAAACTTTTACTAAATTTCATTAATAATTTCAACTAAATCAATGCACTTGAAAAGTAATTGTATATAAGCCAGAATATGGGACTATTTTATAGTCTGCCAAATGGGTTAGTATAATACATATGAGTAGCATTGAGGATAACAAAAATCAACCAGAGTTATTGAGCTAAACTGTATTTTGAAACAAAGTAACATAAAAGTGTAGGAAATAAGCATTAAAATATTTGCCTCCATGAAAAATGAAAATTCAGTCAATGATCCTGGCATGTATTTTTCCCTCTGACATCATATTTACCCATTTAGACACATAATGTAAAAAATATTTAGTCTGTGAATATATATGACATAATACCCAATAGATTTTTTTCTTGCTCAATTTATTTAGATATTCTAGCAATATATAGACAATACCAGAATTGTTACTTTTCCATTAAAACATATAATTTGAGAGTTTTATATTTCTTAATGGACACATGTCATGCACGTTCAATCAATAAAACTTGAGTGGGGAATAAAGCAACTCATACTTATAGACTTGTCTTTTCATTTTAATAATGTTAACATTTATCATGATAAAGCTTAAGTTATGGTTCCAAATTGCTGTTAATTATGCTCTATTTTATGACTAAAGTGTTTTCTTATGTTTTTCTTATGGCAGGATGATGAGGTAAGGGAAAGTCGATTCAGCTTCACAGCCTATGGCATGGGACCGTGTCTGCAGGCAAAAGACAGTGTGACCCCCAAGGGCCCAAACCGTCCTGTCCAGGTAATGCCAGAAAGCCCCGATGAAATGAGGAAGATCTTTATCGACCGGGCCAAGAAGATTGACACCATCTCCCGAGCCTGCTTCCCATTAGCCTTCTTGATTTTTAATATTTTCTACTGGGTTATCTATAAAATTCTTAGGCATGAGGATATCCATCAGCAATGAGATTAAGTCTCTGAGGTCATGCAAGTGCAAACAGTCAATTCAAAAGGAAGTGTCATCACCATAGGGGTGTGTGTGTGTGTGTGTGTGTGTGTGTGTGTGTGTGTGTGTGTGGTGTACAAATGATGACCATTGTATTAAAAGGCATAGAGGAAAGTATTATAATTTGCTATTCAAAGTCATGAGGCAAATTAAGATTCTTTTAATGGATACCAAATATATATTTATGTATTATAGACATTCTATTTCATATTGATTGATTTGCTCTCTCATAGTAAATCACATAAGTGGAAGTATCACTGCCAATGTGTTTGTATGTTATATAACGTCAAATAATAGCACATGTGAAAACTCCTTTGGATTCCTTTATTTTTAATTTAATAATAATCTTACAAAGTAAAATTTGCACAATGAACTTTATACCAAGAGAAAAGGGAAATGTTGAAGATAAATTAGTAGCTTGAGGCTTTAAAATATTTTCTTATACTGTAGTTACAGGTAGAAAAATAATAAGTTAATTAAATGGAAAACTTGTTTAATAGTAATGGAAATTGTACATACTAATACTACCAGACTAACTTACGTAATAACAAAATTTCAAATTAGATTAAAATACAGAACTTTTATTATTTAGATAATAGCTTTACTTGTTTAGAATATTACATTTTGCTCTTTGGAAATTTAAAACGAATGGCTCAAGAGATCACATTCTATAAATATCTACTTTTCTTAACTTTATATGTCTTTGAATGAAGGTGAAAATACTGAAAACAACATTGTTGTGTTTAAATAAGTGTTTTAGCTATGTATCTATGTGTTTTTAATTATTGACAAACACTAAAAAATTCAAGCCAGTACCCTTGTTTTGTTAGATTTTTAATAGCTGCTTAATTGCCTGTATGTAATTATGTTTAATGTTTTGATATAATTGAACACAGTTCAGTAAGATTTTTAAATTTTAACTTAGAATGAGACTTTAAAACTCAATGGTATTATAGTATTTACATTTTGATAAAAATGAATTTAATGAACATAAAATTGGATTTGTGAGAGATTTTTAATAATAAAAGTTTTCCCATCAAAGTTATATGATTTCAAACTCCTAGCTCCAAATTTAAGGAGGGAAGATTTTAACTCTAAATTATAAAAATAAGTTATTTCTATAAAGTGAGGATTGACAGTTTATATAATTGTGAATCAATTATTTTAATATATAAGCCATTCACTGGATGTGAATAATTTTGAATAAAATCTTTACTTAAAATTTATCAACAACCCCATGGAATTATTTCAACTACAATGGGGCATTAACTCATTTCGTGCAGTGTAATTAAGTACAACTATATAACAGAGTTCTTGGTTAAAATGAACCAGATTCTGTTTATTTTTCAGTTTTGCTCTTTTTGTATTATTTTTATCATTAATATATTTTTAAAGAGCCCTGGAATGCTTCTTAGATGTGCATGATTATTGGTCAGATTCACTAAATGGGAACTCAGTGTGCCAAATTACTAACAGAGGAAGGTTTAAACATTAAGAAAATGATGAACTCAGAATTCCGAGGAAAAAATAAGCCAGTTTTGAACAAGGTGGCAATCTTTTCTGACCTTTAACCATCTCAAACTAAAAGTAAGAACTGCCATTTAAAGCTAAAAATTTCTCAATGTTTTTGAACTCTGGTCTATCCACTTCTACGTTTTAAAAATAACTTTTAAAAACTAATGTATGTTCAACAATTTTTGTAACTAAAAGGACAAATTCCCCTTGCTTATAAAAATTTAAAACAACATTAGAAAAAAAAATCATCATCTTTGCCACTAAATGTAAATGCCACAGCTGAAAGAAGTTAGTACTACGTGCTTTAGTTATTTTGAGGACTGTGCACCTAAAAGTTAAACACATGCAGCTAACGAGGTGGCCAAGTGGTTAAGGCGATGGACTGCTAAAAGTTAAACATATATACTTCTTCATTTGGTGTAGGTGAAACAAAAGCACAGAAATATTTTCTTGTATTAAAGATAGATTAGAGCAAGATACTTTGTTTGTATTCTCTGAGGATAAGCTGGGTAGCTTAAAGTAATGATAAACTACATTGTCTTAATATGTCTCTGAAATACTTGAATACATTTTTCTATACTTTATACGTCTTATTTCAAAAGTTCTCCATCATTGCTTAAATTAAGTGAATTCTGTCAGAAGCAAACAGAGATATAATGAATTTTATGACCCAAAAGAAATTCATGGGCATTACTTATGTTTATATTTGAGAATATTAAAAATGTCTTTTCTAAACCTAAAACTTGGAATGTAAAAATACTAGCCATGAGACAAATTATCAGCAGGGGTCTTGGAATGGTAAGGATCTATTTAGAAAGTATTTGCTTAGGTATATAAACATATCATTGTCTTATCACACTAGGAAAATACTATGACAGCCTTCACTCATATGGCCACAGTGACAAGGCTGTATCCAAAAATTTTAAAAGAATGTGCTCCTGCCCTGACTGGTTTGGCTCAGTGGATAGAGTGTCGGCCTGTGGACTCAAGGGTCCCAGGTTTGATTCCGGTCGAGGGCATGTACCTTGGTTGCGGGCACATCCCCATTAGGGTGTGTGCAGGAGGCAGCTGATCGGTGTTTCTCTCTCATCGATGTTTCTGACTCTCTGTCCTTCTCCCTGCCTCTCTGTAAAAAATCCATAAAATATATTTTTAAAAAAAAAAAGAATGTGCTCCTTCTAATGAACATGTCTAGATCTTTTCAAACTAGAAAAGTACATTATAATTAGCATCCTGAGGTAGTATGTGCCTGAACAATTTCTGTGTCAAACCTAATATTTCAAATTGAGCCAATGAGAAAACTGTTAATATTGAGAAAATAAAATGTGTGCATATACACTAATTACCCACACATAAGTTGCAATTCTAATATGGATATTTTGAAATATTTTATCTTTTCTTAAATATATTTTTATTTATTTCAGAGAGGGAAGGAAGAGGGAGAGAGAGATAGAAACATCAATGATGAGAATCATTGACTGATTGCCTCCTGCAATGGGGATTGAGCCCACAACGCAAGTATGTGCCCTCACTGGAAATTCAACCGTGACCTCCTGGTTCATAGGTCAACAACGCTCAACCACTGAGCCACTCTGATCAGGCTGAAGTATTTTTAAATAGCCACATTAGAAAATTTGTAATTTTTGTATAGTACATGAAGTTTATTTCACTTTTAAAAATAATTATATATCTCAACCAATGAAATATATGGTTCCATAGTATATGAATTTTTAGGAAACCTTATGCCTTAGTATATATATGACATTGTTCTGTCTTTCCCAATCATTAGAATTGAAGTTCAACTATACTAAGGCCCTAAAACTTCTTTTTATTACTTAAAATAGATTCCAGAAAGAAACCGTGGAAGCAAGAATGCCAGAGTCTTTCAATTTTTTATTTTCTTTTTAAACACATATTTTTATTGATTTCATAGAGGAAGGGAGAGGGAGAGAGATATAGAAACATCAACGATAAGAGAGAATCATTGATTGGCTGCCTCCTGCACACCCCCTACTGGAGATCGCCTGCAACACAGGCATGTGCCCTGACTGGGAATTGAACCTGGGGCCCTGAGTCCACAGGCTGCTGCTCTATCCACTGAGCCAAACCAGATAGGGCAGCCAGAGTCTTTAAAACTTCTTCAACCTTTCTGGATGTTTCTCCATAACAATTACTCACCTGGAGAGCCCATCCACCTCCTAGCTCCTGTATTTAAGGAATCATTATGACTGTTCTATTATCAATTTTTAGTCTTGTTCTGTGAATATATTCTAATAATCTTCACCTGAATTTTGAATTATAATTTTTGAATTATAAATTTTGCTTTAAAATCTAAATAGCCCTAAAATATGAATTCATATATTGGGTTTATGAATTTCTAAGATCTTATGGAAGATAATGGAAATTTTAGAAAAATAAAGGGAAAAAATAAGCCAACATATTTCACAAAAGAAAGTAGGTTGTTAACTACTCTACCACTCTGTGTGATATAAGTAGTTATGATTTTAAGAGAAAAATAGGGCTTTCGTGCCATCATCTTTTTAAAAATATACTTTTCTGTTTTTAACACAATAGACCTCAACCTGCTAGTCACTTTGGAGAACTGAGTATTATATTGATAGCTCACTTTTCCTTTCATCTATAAAGTACACAGTACACATTCCATGAAGTAGATTCAAGGGAATATGAGACTGGCCCATATTAAAAATAGAAAATACTCTCAATATTGCATGTAAGAAATTGGTAACACTTAAATTTGCAGGTGTGTCCCCTAACAAGTGAGAGTAAGCACTCTAAGAAAGTAACAGAATGAAAACATGCTGGAGTCCTAGACCAATCAACCATTAACCACCTTGAAAGTCATATCTCCTACTCCAAAATAGATTCTACATATTTTGCAACATAGATAATAAAGCAAAAGCTTTCAAAATTTATCAGCATACATCACCTGTATTTCTCATCTAGTTGATGACGAACTAGTAAAGAAAAGCAGCCATTCCAAGTATACGGCATAAACTTACACATAACCTGTCAGTATTTATTAATGCTGACAAGGCAAAGACTACAAAATAATTGACTTGATTAAAGCACATTAAGAGAATAAGTATGGTTTCCGCCCACAAGACAGTTTCATTTTAACAGTGTATTCAAGGCAAATATAATCAATGGAAATATAATCTATATTAGTCAGATATGGACTTACTAACTCAGAATTTTTGCATCTTTATCATTGCAAGTTTGTCTTTCGAATTGTACTCACCTATTAAGCACAGTTTCTGGTAGCCACATCTTGTTTGTTAATTTGGGTATTCAGTTTTTGGACTAGATTATTTTATTGCCTGTGTTTGACTTCTGGACTGAGTTACATGCTATCAGAGAGGTATTGAAACTTTTAGCACCATTAGCTCTGACAGACTATAAATTTACTTGCATTGTCAGTTGCTGACTTCATGTGTATTTCAGGTAAGAATTTAGTTGCAAAATTGGCACAATTCTTTTAGAGTGACAAATTTCGATGTCCCTTAAAAATGTACCCAAAATTGTTTGTTCTGCTCAAGAAATATTAAAGGAGTTTCTAGTGCAGTTTTTCAAACTATTTTGACAAGATCACTTTCTGTAACTGAACCTGTCTGAATAATGAGCAATGGAATGGTCCAGCCATAAAGATTAGAATTCTAGAGAAGTCTGAAATTTGGAATATAATGTCAGCCAAGTGTGTTCTCCACAATTCCTTCATAAGTTCTTATTGCCTCCTCTCTCTGAGGCCACGGTGCCATTCATAAGCACTGCAGGAGTTATCATGTCGATTTCATGATCACGGTGTAATAGAACCTTTAACTAAACACGTCATTCTCTCCAGTTTCCATGTCATATTTTAGACCTTGAAGTTTATCAGCTCATCCTTTGACATTGTAAAGAGATGCTAAAAATGATAAGAAGACTTACAGCTTGGAGCTATAAGACAATTTGGTGCTGTTTAATACAATATTTTAGAAAATAAAGTGTTTATAGATAAACACACAAGCTCCTTGTCGGTTGAGTGCAAATGGAATACCCATAATGCCAGCTGCACTTTTATTCTTCCTCGGCAGATACGTTGATTTCTATTTTCTTGTCCATGTACTACAAAGAGTGGCAAAATAAAGCAATCCCATTTTATTCTCACTGTTTCATAAACTCTTCATGAATAAATAATCAGCATGCAGGAAGAATTGTAGTAATTTAATTAAATTTAAAATTAAACGTGTATCCCAGCCCCCATTCCTCTCTAAAAACATACTGATATTAACAAGTAAACTTCCATAGGGAGACAGCTGCTGTTGTAAATACTTAAAAAGTGGAGGTATGCACATTCTTCATGACAAAGATGTTTGCAGCCCATGCATAAAATATAACTTTCTAGGATCTGAAAATAACTGGGGCAGGAAATTATTCTGGAGAAGCTTCTCCCAGGAATCACGCCAAAAGAAAGAGAAATCCTGAACTGATAGCTGGGATTGTCTCACTTTTTCCCTCTGCACTTTCCAGCTTAATCTGCCTTCATCTCTTTCCTTTTTCCTCATACACACACACACACACACACACACACACATGCACGCACACCTTATTAATGGAATAAATTCTTCCAAATTGAAAATGCAAAATAATTCAATTTTCTGGACAAAGGTCCATAATTCTGTGGTAGGTTTTGCAATATAAGAGGGAAATGTGAGCAGTGCAATCATTTGATTTGGCTATCTCTTAATTACAAAGCCATATTTTGCCTCAACAACACATGAGTAAAGCTCCATGGATCAAACTTTTTTCCAACTATTAACAAAAGAATTCTAAAAATCTACTTGGACTGTCTTTGAAGAATGACTATTTGTCAAACGGTTCCTCTACAAGACAGCTACTAATAACTAGTAATATTGGATGATTTTGTAGTGTCATAGGCAGTTTTCTCAGTATTTTTATGGTTACACATAAGCAAAATAAGAAGAGAATTTTAAAGGTGGTGGAATATGATTTTTAAAATAGTGGTTCTGGATTCTGACTGTACATCAGAATCTCTAATGCATTTTTTTAAAATATATACACGCTGTGTTCAATGTAGGAAGTTATGATTCAATCATTGATTAAACAAGTGTTTGTAGAGAATCTTCTACCCACATGGCACTGTTCTAAATGTTGAACTTAGTATGTTTGGAATAAGACATGACATTCTGGACTATCGACAAAGTTCCCCAAGAGAGAACAATTGATGTGAACATGTAAATTTATTTTCTGATAAGGCTTGATTTAACTCTAAACGTTTTATAATTTTTCCTTCTTCAAATTCATTTTAACTTTCTCCCATTTATATCCTTACAATTGAAGATAAATATTTGAGGTGTTTCAGTTCAATGACAGAATCTTTACCATTACATTCCTGGTAAAAATTACCCATATTCTCATAAATCTCTTAGGGAAACAGGTAGTTTGTTACTCTGAGGGCAGCCTGCTCCATTGTGACATAGCTCTAAGTGATTTTTTTAAAAGTTTCTCTTCATCAAGAAATGACTTTTACTTTATAAATTCCAAATAACTCCACTCCCTTAAGACAACACATCAAATATTTATTCATATCTGCTGCCTATGTTTAGGCTCAATCAATACCCTTTTCAATCCCTTATCTCTAGCTTTATTCTTCTTTAAGCTATTCATAAATGTACATCAAGTGTTAGACAATGATGAAATATTTTCAGGTTGATAAAATAATGAAATATAAAATCATTTATAAGGTAAATATAAATTGATAAAAATTTCTATGCACATTATTTGCAGTACATAACTTTAAATATCTTCTTATAAAATAGCAATACTTTTAAATTCAGTATTTAAAAATATATTTCAGCCCTAGCTGGTTTGGCTCAGTGCATAGAGCATAGGTCCGAGGACTGAAAGGTCTCAGGTTTGATTCTGGTCGATGGAAGGCTCTATTCCCAGCCCTGGGTGGGACGTGTGTGGGAGGCAACCAATCGATGTGTCTCTCTCACATAGATCTTTCTCTCTTTTTCCCCCTCCTTTCCAGTCTCTCTAAAAAAAAAAAAAAAAAAAAAAAAAAATGGAAAAATATTCTTAGGTGAGGATTAACCCCCCAAAAAATGTATTTCACAATATGAAGATATAGAAAACCTTACAAAGTAATATTAATTAAAAAAAACTATAAACCAAATGTAATTTATATTTATAGATTAAAATTTAATAAAAATATAATGATTTCACTTGTTTTATTTTAATGGTTGATTTCTCTCCAGGGTAGTTTTGGCAAAGATGCCCTCAGGCAACCCCAGTTACATACACATTATCCAGTCTGGCTTGTTACTGTAAATGCAGAGGTGAGGAACTGTGGGTTAAAGGCCAGGAAAGGGTTTGGATATAAGACTGTGTTTGAACATGCTTGAATAATTTTGTATTCCTCCACTTTCAGCTCTATGAATTATGCAATGGCTGTTCCTTAAGTTTATATTTTAACGTATGATAGATGATGGTGATGCTGGGGAAAAAAATAGCGTGAAGTAGCCTGCCATTCTATGAACATTATATAACATTTTGTGGAAAAGAAAATGAAAAGAAAATGTGCCATATATTTTTAATGTACTACCATCTTCATATCGTATACAGTGATTTATTATTCATGAGCCAAGATGTTTAAAAGACTACCAAAAAAAGCATTGCTATTTTATGGTGTTATTTTTCTGTAGATTTAAAACATGTCTTCCTGAGTCTGTTGTCTGTATGTCTTCCTGTCCAGATGATGTCATATTTTTTTAGGAAATTATGCTGAAAGTATATTTAAAAATTATGCATGATTTTAACAACTTGTTTCTCCTTATATTATCTTTAGTCCAATTCTGCAACTAACAAGCTCTTTAATCAGAGTCATTAACTTATATACAGTATGTGGCATTTATCATGTAACTATAGATAATTTGATCAAAAACAATAAAAATTAATGCTTTTCAATAATATGAAATATCTCTCTTGTCTCATTTTTTTTATAAAGAGTATATTTATCAAAGGATCATGTTGTTTTCTTGGCAAAAGTCATAGTACATTTCTATCCTGATGGAAACTATTACATCTAGATTATAAACCAGTAATATATGTTTCAGAGAAGCCTTAATATATACATTACTAGAAGCCCGGTGCATGAAATTCGTGCACGGAGGGGGGTTGTCCCTCAGCCCAGCCTGTACCCTCTCCAATCTGGGACTCCTGGAGGGATGTCCAACTGCCCGTTTAGGCCCGATCCTGGTGGGATCGGGCCTAAACGGGCAGTTGGACATCCCTCTCACAATCTAGGACTGCTGGCTCCCAACTGCTTGCCTGCCTGCCTTCCTGATTACCCCTAACCGCTTCTGCCTGCCAGCCTGATCACCCCCTAACCACTCTGCTGCCAGCCTGGTTGATGCTTAACTGCTCCCCTGCTAGCCTGTTTGCCCCCAACTTCCCTCCTCTGCCAGCCTGGTCACCCCTAACTGCCCTCTCCTGCAGGGTTGATCACCTCCAACTGCACTCCCTTGCAGGCCAGGTGCCTCCCAACTGCCCTCTCCTGCTGGCCATCTTGTAGTTGCCATCTTGTGTCCACATGGGGGCAGGATCTTTGACCACATGGGGGCAGCTATATTGTGTGTTGCAGTGATGATCAATCTGCATATTACACTTTTATTAGATAGGATAGAGGCCTGGTACAGGGGTGGGGGCCAGCTGGTTTGCCCTGAAGGGTGTCCCGGATCAGGGTGGGGTTCCCTTGGGGCGTGGGGCGGCCTGGGCGAGGGGCCTGTGGTGGTTTGCAGGCCGGCCACACCCCCTGGCAACCCAAGCGGAGGCCCTGGTATCTGGAATTTATTTTCCTTCTACAATTGAAACTTTGTAGCCTGGAGCGGAGCCAAGCCTTCTGCTCTCTCCGGGGTGGCAGCCATTTCTATGGCAGTTAATTCACCTTCTACAATTGAAACTTTGTAACCTTAAGCAGGTGAGACCGGCCAGGGTGTGCGGAAAGCTTTGCTTCCCCTGTTGCCACCGGCAACCCTGGCTTGCTCTCTCAAGCTCCGTTCTGCCGCCATTTGTTTGAATTTGTTTACCTTCTATAATTGAAACTTTGTAGCTTGAGTGGAGGCTTAGGCCTGCAACGGCTATGGAAAGCTTGGCTTCCTCTGTTACCTGGGAAACCTTGCTTTCTGTGGCTGTAGCCATCTTGGCTAGGGTTAATTTGCATACTTGCCCTGATTGGCTGGTGGGCATGGCTTGGCTGGTGGGCGTGGCATATGTAGCGGAGTGATGGTTAATTTGCATATTACCATTTTATTAGAGAGGATTATAGGAAAAGTACAATAAGGTGCATTTCTACTGGGATAGAATGAGAGGAGATGTGTTACTATCTAGAAAAGTGACTTGGCATTATTGTGTTTATTCTTTTTGTTTATTTGAAAGCCTTTTCCTTAAAACCTGTTTTTTAAATAAACCACTTTTACTTAACTGGCCCATAGAGACCATTTCAAAATGGAATGTTGGATTGCTTTTTTTTAAATATGGAATTCCAGCTTATTTTTTTCTTCTTCACAATTAGATGATAGTATAATAGTAAAGGTTAAGGAAAAAAATAATACATAAAAATTCAAGAAAATGTTTCAATATAGTATATGATAACTTGTCTCTCATTTTTGGAATACCTGTAATTTATGTCTTTTTATATTTGTTTTTTTAAATATATTTTATTGATTTTTTACAGAGAGGAAGGGAGAGGGATAGACAGTTAGAAACATCCATCAGCTGCCTCCTGCACACCCCCTACTGGGGATGTGCCCACAACCATGGTACATGCCCTTGACCAGAATCGAACCTGGGACCCTTCAGTCCTCAGGCCAACGCTCTATCCACTGAGCCAAACCAGTCAGGGCTGTTTTTATAAATTTATTGGCTGCATAGGTTCAGGAAAATTCATAAACTGAGAATTCCTTGCTAAGCTGGCATTATGATTTTCCTTGACAAGCTGGTCCTTTGCTAATTGAGTTGCACTTGAATGATTCATATCATAACATTAGCAGAAATTTCTCGACTGACATGCTGGCAAAGAATTAGGCAAGTTCATCTTTAAGTATAAGAGCTAGAGATATTTATAGGTGATATGTTCTTAAATGAAATGTATGCAAATAAGCATAATGTGATTATTGCTTATTGGTAAGCTATGATTAATTTTTACTACCATGGTTTAAAATATTTATTATTCTCATTATACTCATCATTTTCACTAAATTCATTGGTTTTTCTAATGTGTTTTATCACAATTTATTCTTGTTGACAGCTGCTTTTTTAAAAAAAATTATATATTTTTAATTGATTTCAGAGAGGAAGTGAGAGGGAGAGAAACATCAATAATGAGAGAGAACAATTGATTAGCTGCTTCCTGCACACCCCCTACTGGGGATGCAGCCCACAACCTGGGCATGTGCCCTGACCAGGAATCAAACCATGACCTCCTGGTTTCTGAGTTGACGCTCAACCACTGAGCCACATCAGCTGGGCAACAGCTGTTTTCTTTTTGATAATCTGATTTTCTATATATTACTTACTTGTAATTTTGCACATTTACATTGTTAATTACACAGAAATATTAAACTGGAAAGAGGCATAGTTACTGAACTGTAGTATACTATAGTTATTCAAATATTTTTGTTTTTCTATTTCCTTATATTTGACCTGTGTGTGCTGTCTTATCAAGTTATCTCAACAGACACTCTACCCAACAGTGTACTGCTCTACAAAATTCACCCAGTTAACAAGGGTAACCAGAAGCTGGGCTAGGAAAGAAGGCTCATTCATACTCCATTCTGTGACATGAGGAATGATTGTCTGAAAATTTTTTCTCAAAACAATTAATACTAGATAGAAATCAAATGACTTGTGTAGCTTAATGGCTCTTGGTTTTCCAAATAGGTCTCTGTTTTTAAGCCATCCATAAAAAATTATTCTTTCAATATTTTGAATTGATGTCAGATTCTGTTTCCTTTGGGAGGAGGGGTAACTAAACTCTTATAAATGATCAGTTACAGAAATAATTTTCTTTATAGATTTATAGGGTCTTTTTTAAAAATAATTACTTCCACCTAAAAAGTAATTTTGTACAGATTGACCATGCTTGAAATACTTATTCTATGAAAGATCATTTTTATGAATGTAACCTTGTATTTCCTAAGTGACTAAACAATAAAAGGAATAAAACATAAATAGGCAACAAGGTGAATTTATTCACGTTTCCAAATTTTCCAAAGTGGAACATCCAAAGTCATGGATTATTTCTTGAATTGCCAGTTGCTGATATAAGATTGATAATGGATTATTGAATCCCTTGAAAGAAATATAGTTTTGCTCTGTTGAATTGTATTTAATAAATGCCAGAATGGACACTAGAAGTCTACCTGGTGATAATATTGTTATCTCTGGGTGCTTTCTTTGCTCTCCTCATTATCATCAACAAATCTTTTTGAGTACCTACTCATTAGGCCATGAAAATCTCAAGGAGAGCAAACAGGAAGGCTTCCTCCACCTTCAAGAGCAAAGCAAGGAAGGAAATAACATCTGTAGGAACCATAAGTCATGGACTTACGCATACTTTATGTTAGTACTATTTTTAGGTAATCAATAACCTCTAAACAATACTCAATCTTTTCTAAAATTATGGAGTTTAAATTGGTGTGTTGCACATAGTAAATTAAAATATTTTTTCAATTCAGGTTATTGATTTTTTCCCTTTTTGAATTAAAAAATAATGAAAAATGCAGATAATACATTCTTATAATTTACTTTGAATCTAGAAAATATCCAGTTCTTGGTATGAGTAATTGTTTTCTAGATAATTCTAGGGACTTGTTTGAAACTAAGGGTGTACAGCATGTCATTGTGATTTATTTTCTTATATGATGGAAATCTTTCAGTATGTTCTGAGTTAGTAGTTGTAACACTTATTGAGGATAACAAAAGGTTGGGCAATCTCAGAAAATAACTCAAAGGACAGAATAATGATAATAAAATAGACAATTGAATATTATCTTTTACATTCTGTAGTTAAAATTCTGAGTCATAAAAATCAAATTTTTTGGTCAGTTGGAATTTAAACATGTTAATAATGGCATATGAGCTTGTCATATGCTGTTGTATAAGAATAGAATATATAACACATATTAAAAAGTACCTATGTTTAGCAGAAATAACATCTATGTAACTGTTAATAAAAATACACTAATTGTATTAAATAGTATCATATTAAGATTATTTTTAAAAGTTTCCTTTTAGAAACTAAATTATGTTGCCCAATAAGTAATAAGTTATATGAACATATTTTGCTGACATTTATTTTATAATATAAAATAACTTTTTTCATTTATCCTAATATTTTTATTAGTTAACTTTCTCACAGATAATATGAAAATGATATTTCTAACCTAACAATTACTCATACCAAGAACTGGAGTTTTTCTTAAATTGTCTGTAAGTTAAACATTTAGATCACATTCATAACACATATGAGACTATTATATATTCAAAAATTACACATTCTTTTACCTTATAAGTCACTCTGAGCCTAAACCACAAGATGGCTCCCTCTTATTGGTTTGGGAAGTGTACTAGTAAATGTCATCTAGAATGATGAGGTTATTTTCACTAATGATTGAGAGCAATACTGTGGCATAAGAGTGTATGAAAGTGAAAAAAACATTATGCAAGTCAATATAATCCCATCCTTTAAGAGCTTTATTAAATAGGGCTTTCAGGGAAAACTTACTCAAAACTTTTATTTTACAAGTAATGAAATGGAGCCTAAAGATACAAGGCCATTTTACTCAATACTACTTACTGATCCTAGCAACTACTAAAGCCAGAGTTCCACTCTCAGTTGGTCTTTGTTCTTGATCTTTAAGTGGATGTAATAGGGCCAAGTTTACTAAGGTCATAAGTTATAATATAAAAATTAACATCTTCCTATTTTCCTATAAAGTTTAAGTGAACTATATCCTGAAAGAAATGCAAAGTGTAAAAGAGTGCAAAGTATGAAATAGAAATAGAAAAGAAATTTCAGTGTTATAGAAGAAAATCTGCTATGGGTATTCATTTTGTTGTCCAGTTCCATTAAAATGTCATTAAGGATTCTTGGTTGAAATGCATTCTCTCTTGGGCTAATTTAAAAAGTATAAATACAGGGTCGGCATTGCTGAGCATATATGTTAATTTTGAAATCAAGAAAATATTGCACAAGTCCCCTCATCATTTATATCCTAACTAAGTTCGTGTTCCACTTCCCTGTGTTTTATCTTATCTCAACTTTGACACAATTGACTGGAATCCGAAAGGTTGGAAATGCTTGATGTACAGACAACTTTACATGAAAGAAGAGACAAAGAGAGTTCTTACTTAATCTCTCCATCATCCCAGCATATGAAAAACCTTCATCTTAAAGCAGACATAACAATTTAATTCCCTTGACTGACTTTACTGGCTACAAATACTGCAGAAGATATAGTCCAACATGTCAAATATTTAAAATAGATAACTTATGGGCAATTAAAATATGTCGTCAAGATGACTGTTTTAGTCCAAATATCCGTCATGTTGTTTGCCTATTTCAATGTATGATTTAAAATCTATATATTAGTCCAGCCAGTGGGGTCAGTGGTTGAGCATCAACCCATGAACCAGGAAGTCACCAGTCAGAGGCATGCAGGAGGCAGCCGATTAATGATTCTTTCTCATCATTGATGTTTCTATCTCTCTCTCCTGCTCCCTTCCTCTCTCTGAAATCAATAAAAAACTAATAATAAAATTTATATATTAAAAAATAAAATAAAATCCATAAAGTCAAAGAAGCAATAATAGCTTAATTGTTATTTAAACCACAAAGCAAAACTGTTAATTTAGATGTTTTCTTTCACTATTTCTTTCTGGCTTTTAGTATATGGCTAAATTTTATACTTAATGTTAATTTCTATTTAATAATAAAAATAGAACTATTTTAATTACACATTTAAAACTTGCATTTCATGCAAGAATCTTTAGTTTTGAAAAGTATTTGTATAGAATTAGTTTATTTATCTCCATTCTATGTCATTCCAAAGAAAAAGAAAACATTATAAGTCAACTATTATACATGGTCAAATGATAATTTAGAAAAATTATAAATAATTAATTTACCTCTTCAACTTTAGAATAAGTGAACACTAATGGAATTGGCATCAACCTTAAAAGACAATGATAAACCTGCTAAAATTACAGAGAACCATGAATCAGAGAAAGTGAACATGTGATCTTGATTACTCACCCTATGTCTTTCTTTAAGTGTGTTTATTCTTCAATAAATTAATGATAATTTTATTGCTTCATGTTCAATATATTTATTGATAATAAAATTCCCTTAAGATACTGTTGCAGTTTATGAATTCTACTTATCAGGCACTTTCAAAACCTGAAAAACAAGCACATATATCAAACCATCATCATGGCTGAAATAAATTGCAAGAGTTTTCAATTAACAAAATAATTTTTATATGACTCTGAGGAGTTAGAAACTATTACAATAAAGTCAGGTTGAGTTTAATTGAAATGTTCCAAGAAAATATGTTGTCTTCCTTTGCCTCTTCTAAAAAGCAAGTGAGAGATTTGCTAACATTTGCAGAATGTTTCCTTGGTAACAGTTTCATACCTCAGGGAGTAAATTCATAAAGCACCTACAGCATTTCAAACATTTTAATTCTATTGCAGTAGTGAATTTCAATGCAATATGTTCAACTTTTTTTTTTTTTTTTTTTTTTTTAGCAAACATTGCTTAAGTGGGACTACTGGGTAAATATCAAAAACATTTGTGCAATATTTGGGGATCTTGATGAATTATATCAAAATGCAATATGTTGAAACAAAAATGAGGAGAAGATAGATCATATTCAAAATAAATTTTTAAGTAATTTTGTGTTTGGTGTCTATCCCTGTTGTAAATTGAAGAAGTAGAGTGAAGTCAACTAGATGTGTATAGATCTCAAGTACCCACAGATTTTCAACCATTTTGCTCAAATCCACATAATATAACAACAAAAAAAAGATACAAAAAAATATCTTCAGAGAAAGTGAACATGTGAGCCTGCAGACTGAAGGGTCCCGGGTTCGATTTCAGTCAAGGGTACATGCCTGGGTTGCAGACTCCATCCCCAGTGGGGGGGGGGGGGGGGCATGCAGGAGGCAGCTGATCAATGACTCTTTCTCATCATTGATGTTTCTATCTCTCTCTCCTTCTCCCTTCCTCTCTGAAATCAATAAAAATTATATTTAAAACAAATGTGTACTTAAACACAAAGAGATTTACCATGTAACGAAGGTAAGAATAATATGGAAACATTCTCAGTTATATTGTACTACAGGCCCGATGCACAAAATTCATGCAAGGGGCTCGGCCCCCGCTGCCATGGTGGCTGCCTCTGCCTTGGCCTCACTGCTGCAGCTTCGTCCGGAAGGTCATCTGGTCTAATTAGCATATTATACTTTTATTGTTATAGATAACAAATTATGTAAGTCATATTTCAGAAGAATTACTATAGTACCTGGAGGCTAGTTATGTTATGTCAATTCACTCCTGTGACTCAGAGCTTATGGCATATAAAAGATATGTTAATACATACATCCCTCTGAGAATTACTGTGATTCACCATGATGTTACTGTATACAGTAACATGTGATTCTATAATGATTAATTAAAGATATTAAGGAAGAGTGCTTATTACCTTCTGATATAATTTGTGACCAAAGTGATCAGCAGCATTATCACTTCATCACATTACATTTATAGCCCCTTAGTTGTCCATACTGGTGATGATATATATTAAATACTGAATAGAAACCCTGTCCTTGAGAAAAGTAAAATTAATTAGGAGGTGCAAGATGAATACTAGTAATTACACAGAACACAAAGGGAATTCTACAAGTGCCTTAAAAGGCAGCATAGAAAAATGGTGAAAAACATGAACATAAGAGTCAGACTACCTGAATTAAAAACTTGATTGCACCGTCTACTAGTAGTAGATAGTACTATTGACATCATCTAATTCAGGGAATTTTTAAAAAGTTTTTTTTAACCTTCATTTTCTGTAAAATTTAGATACTTTGGCCCTGGCTGGGTAGCTCAGTTCGTTAGAGCGCTATCCAGATATGCCAAAGTTGTGGGTTTGATCCCTGGTCAGGGCACATACAAGAATCAACCAATGAATGCATGAATAAGCGCAACAACAAATTCTCTCTCTCCTCTCTCTCTCTCTCCCTAAAATCAATAGATACTTTTAGAATTGTCATAAAAATTTACTGAATTTATATTTGTAAAAAAGAAAATAACTTTACAATAATGCCCATAAAATAGAAACAGCATTTTTATTAGACTCTCAGACTGCAAGGAACAAAGGCACACTTGTATTCATTCAGGTGATAAGGGTCTATTGTAAAGGGACTAGAGGCCCTATGCACGTGCAAGGGGCTCGGCCCTCGCAGCCCCCGCCATCTTGGCTGCTGCCTTGCAGCCCCGGCCACTTCAGGGCCCCACGGCCCCCGCCCCCACCCACTGGTCATTCCGGAAGGTCGTTCTGGAAGGTTGTTCTGACATCTGGTCTAATTAGCATATTAGCTCTTTATTATATAGTATGAAGAACATTACAAACATAATCTTGGCCACTGGCATATAAATTCCACAAGGTAAGAGCTCTTCTGTTCATTAACAAATCCTCCACTTAGAGTATGCACTTGGCACACAGGCACTTGATAAGTATTTGTGGAATGAGTAGTGAGTGAAGCACTGCAAAGCCAGTATTACTGAACATTGGGAAGCCATTAAAAATAGGCACTGTAACTCTTAACCTGGTGACACCCTCACAGCTGGCATGCACTGCTTCCTACTCTCAGCAGCTCACTATTTCAAGGCTATGGACCTCAAACATGTGCTTTCTTTACTTCTTCAACTGCTGAGTGTTCCCTAGCTTTTGCTCTATGCATAAAGGCTCCTCTGGACTTGTCATTTCTCTGCAGTCTTTCAGCTTCTGCTTCCACTACCAACTATTAACCTCCTCAGTAGGTCCCCTAGTCAACCCCCCACAAAGCAAGAATTTAGTTTTTTCAGCTAGTCATATTCTAATATAGTCTGCTTCTATTGGGCAAAGTTTTGTATCTAGGTTACCTCATAATCTGTTCACCACTTCATAAATTGGACTAGTTTGGCTTAGATAACTATTCCTGGTTTTCATTAGCTGTGGCCAAGATAAGAATGTCCTCTAGTATAAAGATAGTATAGGTCATGTAATCTGTGTGTAAGAAAACTTAAAGAAGGTATAAGAATAGCATTAATTTGGAAGCTTCCTAGAAAGAGACTATATAAATAGCAAAAAGCTTACTTGTCTTATCCAAGACAAATTTTTAAAAAACATTATGGTTTCATTTGGGAAAGAGGGAGAATCCCAAAGTATACTACACAATAATGTCATTGGTGAAATACAATCACTTACATATAAAGGAATCCTAATATATACAAACCCAGGGTCCATAACGACCGACTGAAGGCTCAACCAAACACCAAAAGTCAGTCATGCAATAAGTGCTGGGTTGCCGTGGCGACTCAGCACTAACTGCTGAGGGGGCTGCGGATCAGGCCTGAAGAGAGGCCCAAAGAGAGAGGCAGGGTCTGATCCGCAGCCTCCGTGGCAGCTGTTGATCAGCCGTTGCCCCTCTCTTTCTCTCCGGGCTTCACCAGCAACTGCGCCTCTGTTTCTCTCTGGGCCTCCATGAGGGCTGCTGATCAGCCCCACCTCTCTGATCAGGCCCAGAGATAGGCCTGGAGATGCTGACTGGCATAGAAACCAACCAATCAGAACCAAATTGGCCGGCAGGGGAGGGCAGTTGGGGGCAAGATCAGGCCAGCAGGGGAGGGCAGTTAGGGGTGATCAGGCAGGCAGAGGCAATTGGGGGCAATCAGGCCAGCAGGGGAGAGCAGTTAGGGGTGAGATCAGGCCGGCAGGGGAGGGCAGTTGGGGGCAATCAGGCAGGAAGAGGCAATTGGCGGCAATCAGGCCAGCAGGGGAGAGCAGTTAGGGGCGAGATCAGGCCGGCAGGCAGGTGAGCAGTTAGGAGCCAGCGGTCCCAGATTGTGAGAGGAGGTGGATGTCCAACTGCTGGTTTAGGCCCGATCAAGTGGGCCTAAACCAGCAGTCGGACATACCACAAGGGGTCCCCGATTGGAGACGGTGCAGGCTGGGCTGAGGGAACCCCCCCTCCATGTACGAATTTCGTGCACTGGGCCAGTAGTCCTATATAATAAAACCCTAGTATGCAAATCAACCCAACAGTGGAATGACCATTGGAATGACTGGTCAGTATGATGCACACTGACCACCAGGAGGCAGGCGCTCAATGCAGGAGCTGCCTTGTGGTGGTCAGTGTGCTCCACTCAGCCAGAAGCCGGGCTCATGGCTGGTGAGTGCAGCAGCGGTAACGGGAGCCTCCACAGCAGTGCTAAGGAGCAGCGAGCTGAGTGGTAAGGAGCAGTGAGCAGGCAGGCGGTAAGGAGTGAGGGGTCCCGGACTGTGAGAGGAATCCCAGACTGCGAGAAAGATGTATGCCAGCTGGCTGAGGCCCCATCCCCAGGGAAAACGGACCTAAGCCGGCAGGAGGACATCCCCTGAGGGGTCCCGGACTGTGAGAGAGCGCAGGCCAGGCTGAGCCTCCCAGTGCACAAATTTCATGCAATGGGCCTCTAGTAGTTTATAAATAGTTCAACCACCAGGAGTAGTTGTAAGAGGGATGAAACATCCATTTAGAAGGATTTATCCCATTATTCACCAGTCTGTCACCAAAATAAAATAGGATCAGGTAAAACTGTATGGAAGTAACATCAGATGTCATGGATTCCAAGCTGTTTCCATACTGCAGGTTTTAGTCACCCCACACTCAATCCAAAGGGTTCATTCTAAAAAGAAAGACATAGTTCAATCATGTCCCATCATTCCTGAAAATTTCCCAGTGGAACTCTATGACTGACAAAGTCCTTAGAAAGACTTTTATGGTCTGGAAATCTACTACTCTAGCACTGTCTCTTACCTGGGGCCTATTAATATTTTTTGCTCCAAACATACTAATTTACTTACAAATTTCTAAACCTTATCATATTTCAGGGGTACCTCTGTACATGGCATTCTTTCTGACTGATATATGTGATTAACATCATGTAACATTTTTACAATATTTAGTTCCCCTTGGAAAACATTAACAAATAGATTATGGAAGCATACTAAATATAATAAACTCAGGCTTTTCTTCTGGACTGTTTTTCCTTCCAAAATATTCTTTGTATACATCTATCATAATAGCTATTCCCTTTGCTATCATTGTTTTCTTCTTGGTTGTCTCTCAAAATTTACTGAGAATTCTTTGAAATTATTTTTTTTAAATTTCTCTGTGTATGTGACTAACACATATTGATTAATAATACTCAATAATCCTCTGATCTATATGTTTCTGTCTCTCTCTCCCTCTCCCTTCCTCTCTGAAATCAATAAAAATATATTTTAAAAATAGTAAATATGTGCAGTTTACTGTATATCAATGATACCTCAATAAAGATGTTAAAAAACTTTATATATATATATCTATATAGTTATATATAGATATATATATACAAAATTTTCAATATGTTTTAAACAATGTGCTTTGTTCTTTGATTCGACTGAGCATTTAAAAACATTAAGCAGACTACAAATGAGTATATGGCTTTTGTTTACCTTTCTAGCAAAATGCAAAACAAATTTAAAGAGAATATAATGCAGAATAAATTATTAAACCAATCTCTTAGTGATGGCATATCCACAACACACAACCTGTATTGGTAGATATTTATTTTACTTCCATGAGGTTTTCGTTGTCATTAGGACATGCCCAGTTGCGTGCAAGCCTCCAGAAGCTCATGACTTTAATCATGCTGACAAATCATTGTGAAATTAATTGTGATTCTGTTTGAAATGTAAAGTAGGAACATTTTGTACCAAGTTGAGAAAGCCTTAAGCCAACTCTAATATATACCTTAGAGAAACTATGACACACTTGTTTTTAATATTAAAAATTAAATATGATGTTCCTTACCATAACATTTCATGTTACTTTTTTTGTTTTTTGAGATAGAACAGGGTGCGGTTTTTTTCATAAAAATTATAAAAATTGAATGAACAATAGGCCATTTTAATTTTAATGTATAAACATGAGAAAAAATCTGTTTATTATAATTCCAATGATTACTAAGAGAGACCAAAAGACTGCAACTGGAGATAGTTGAGAGAACAAATAAGAATTCAAATGCTGAAGTCCATCAGGATTGATGCAGACTCAGTGGCACCATTTACTTAGTAACTCTATGACTGACCACTCCATGCCTTAGTTCCCTCAGCTATAAAATAGGGTTGTGAAGTATAAATGAGATCATGTACATACTGAACTTAGTCTAGTGTTAAAATGGTAGTGTTGTTTTTGTTTGTTTGTTTTAGCAGATAGATTATGGAGACAAATTAAATATGTATAATAGATAGAAAAATATTTTTATTTAAAAATGTTATTAACATATTTGTTCATTCTTTTTTAAAAACATTTCTGGGAGCCTGTTCTATGCCCTCTCTTATGTATTTCTATAAAATTACTGAAAATTTGATGACAAGACAGTTTTCGTTCCCAGGTAGTTTATGATTCATGTAGAACATACGTCACAAACAATGAGATTGCATTGTAACTGTGACTCCTTAAGCACACAGACCATGTATTTTCATTTACAACACTATCTGGCACAGAGTCCACACTCTAAAAATATTTGTTGAAAGAAAGAAGGGAAAAGAAGAGAATGAGAAGAGAGAATGAGAACAACTATTAAAGAAGATACATTTAAAAACGCATCTAAAATGAGGGCCTGCAGCAGGGTAGGTACCAGGTAGAGAGGGGCGACTGGAGAGGCGGGGGGAAGAGGGGACATCTATAATACTCTTAACAATAAAAATTTGTTAAAAATGAATGAAAATTTTAAATTGCCTGGGAAGGAAAGATGATATTTAAAGTGAGTTTTAAAAGATGAGGTAAAGCACTTTCTCCCTTCTTTCCCCTCAGGAACTATGCATGCTACTTCTTGACTTCTTTGGGCTGCCCACTGAGGGGTTGAAAACTACACCAATCCCTGTGCCACGATCCAGGAAGTGAGTCATCACTCAGGCAAACCTTGCAGGCTGAAACCAACATCTAAGGTGAACAGGAAATCAACATCTGGATAAATATGAGAACAAAAGAAAATGAGAAAACAACTAAACTGAAAAATAGATAATAATGTGAATAAGTAATAGTCAAAGCAAAAACACAAAATGAAGGTCCCTGAAAGATATGTCACATATGCAGACATGGAGTAGTAAAGTAAACAAACAGATAGAAAGAAATAAAGGACAAAGTAAATAAACAAAAAGAAAAATAGGAAATCCACAAAATTTGGGAAAACAAACAAGTGTGTAACACTAGTATTAAGATCTCAATGATTGAGATGCCTCTTTGTGAACTTCCATCTGATTTACCCCATTTGCTTATTGCTGGGATAAGTGTCTGTCTCATCCATGGTTCTTGTAATGAACACACCTCAAATCAACACTCCCTACACACACACACACATACACACACACCACTATGGCTTACACATAAAAAGAAGTAGTAAAACAATAAAACCTGTTCCAAGAAATAGACTGGGACACCTTAACTTGCTTCTCTCCTTGTCTCCTTTGTCCTACAATTCTTGGCTTTGAACCTACACTTTCAACAATACTTGCGTCTCTCTGGTTCTTTGGTTCCAGTTATCTTTCACCTTTCCAGGCTTTGACATCCCGTGAAGTTCTCCCTGCAAAAGAGAGTCCCCACATTTATATAACTCAAAAGTAATCACCCTGACAAGTCCAGTGTTGCATGTCAACTGTAACTTTTTAAAAAGAGAGAATGTCCAGAGTCTTCCACTGGCTGAGCTCCCACTTCCATTCTGCTTCTGCATCTCATCTCTTTACTTGGAAAGTTCTAGAAGGGCTAATCTAAGTCATGATTCTGGGAGCAAGAAGATGAGAGCACCTGGCTCAGGTGCAGGAATGGACCTGCTGAAAGGGAAGCTAACATCAAGCAGACCTGGACAACTCAGACTACTTCTGCTGCTCCAAGTAAGTGTTTATAAATGTTTGACTTGGTGTATTTTAGATGACTTTACATGTAAGCCAATGAAAAGAATGACTTTTGGATGGTTACTGGAAAGCAGTTTAATGCCCAGTGTTCCTTCTTTCTACCATTTTACCAATGATATAAACATCAGTGAGTTCAAGAAGCTCGGGTACCTGCCATGGGCCCTGACACTTTATGAGAAAATGGCCCCAACAATTTTTTTTCTCTTTTCTCTTTAGTCGCTATGGCCTCTGCAATATGATTTTTATAAATCAGAAGGAAACTGAAAACCTAAAGATAGAGGGAGGCACTAGTAACTATATATACTATACTAGTCAAAAGTAATTTTACATAAAGAACAACTTATAAGAAAATCCAGCCATCTCTATTGTGGTTGACATGAATTCTGCTTTAAAAGTGTTCTGTACAAAAAGGTAAGAAATGATGACAATAATAGTGACCATTTTTTAATTCTTACTATTGAAAGGTATTGTACTAGTGTTTAAAAACATTATCTCATTTAATCTTCATGATACCCAATGAGATAGATATCCAGACCCCAGTGTTATAGACAAGAAAATGAAAGCTGTTAGAGAAGTTAACTAAAATGCTTAAGATAACACAGCAAGAGCATTTATGAAAATATATTGATAATCAATATGTGTAAAAGTCAAGGTGCATTAATAAAAGGAGAGAATTTAAATTTGTGAGTTTAGATCAGCCCAAAGATTTCATTCATTAAGTTTATACCAAGGTTCATAGATCTGCTTAGCTGTGAGTAGGATCTAACTGGCAAGACAGTTTCTCAAAAAAGAGACTTAAAAAGAAATAAAGACCATAATATTGAATATCACCATCTCCTCGTAAATATTAGAATGTTACCTTTCACAATTACTGATTCTAGTTAAGTTTGTTCTTTTAAATCAAATATTTATTGTATCCTCCCATGTGACACGCATCATCCTATATCCTGGAGATGCAACAGTGCATAGGGAAGCCAGTGTCCCCTCTATCATGGAGCTTGCATTCTAGTTGAGGAAACATAGATAAATGAAATAATCCCAACTCAGGATCAGTGATACAAAGGTTACAAAGGGCTTAGATAGGAAATAAAAGGATGGGGGTGCCAGGAAAGATATTTCTGAGCATGTTCAGAGGTCTTCAAATGTTTTGGTCCATCCAGCCTGCATCTCAATGATTTGTGAGCTATTTATTTTCTATGCTAAGAAATTTTGGACAGACTGTTCTCCAAGGAGCCTATTCTACTCACCATCGAGATAAGACTGGTTACTTTTCCCTGTAAGAGTGACTGACATGAGGATGAGCCCATAACCCAAGTGCGGACTATCAGAATCTGATACTTTAACAAGGAAGACGTTCCCATGTTTGTGGAGTTGCTAAGCTTGTAAGAAGTGGGCTGTAGTCACATTTACAACTTAGAGGGAATTTTTCTGAGAAATAAGAGAGAGAAATTGAGCCCTCAATATCAAACCCAGTTGTGACTAAAGCCACAGTCACCTCTGCACATTTCAATGTGGGGCCAATAAATTGCCTCAACATTGCTTAAGCCAATTAGTTTGTCATTGCTTTCTGTACCATTATTCATGAAAGAGTCAGGAATTATTCATGGGTGAGATTTAAGCTTTGGCATGAATAATGTGAAGGAAAGAGTAATGAAGAATATGGACAAAACAGCATCCTTGGCAGAGAAAATGGCATCTAAAAACTTTCTGAGGTAAAAAAATAAATTTGTATGTTCTAGAAATTAATAACTGTTATCACTCATTAAGAGAAGACAACTCAACAGGCCCACCATGATTGACAAAAGTCAACATAATCCTGGAGTCCCCTGCCAATAAAAGAACAAAGCAAATGAAAAATATGGGTAGCAGGGTAAGGAAGGAAGGGATAGGAGTGTTATTTGTAAATATTTTGTCTTCATCAAAAAATTTAAATATATAACCTATTAGAACAAATAAGAGAGTTCTACAGGAATTCTGGGGGAAAGAAAAATATGAAGTGGAGTATTTTTACACATTAGCAATAACCTATTAGAAAATGTAATAATATAAAAAATATTCTACTTGTGATAGCATCAATAAATATAGTGTTTCTAAGAACAAAATTAATAAAATAAAAAGGATGTAAAACTGCTGTACAGAAAAATTATAAAATCTCACACATGGACTTAAAATAAAGTTTAGACATTTGGGGAAAGGCATTGCTAATGAATGGGAAGACTTAACATTATATAAATTTTAATTTCCCCTCAAATTTATCTATAACTCAAATGAAATTCCAATCAAAATATCCAGGGAATTTCCCCTGAAGCTGCTGTAAGGGTGGCAAACTTACTCTCCCCTCTTAGGGTCTCTGACTGGGCCTGAAAATAAATTGACATAAGAGAGATTGACCAGGGAAAAGTACATACACATATGTACATGTACACGAGAGCCCCCAGAGGAAAATAAATACCCAAAGGAGTGGCAAAACCTAAATGCTTCCATAACAGATTGAACTAAGTGTGGCAATTGTATTTAAAAAAAAAAAAAAAAAGTAACTAAAACATATGGGGAGGCAAAAGGAAAATGAGTTATTATAACTAGATCTGTTTGAGAGTAGAGGAGCTTTTGTGTCCCATTCCCCATGTCAAATTATGAGTAGGGTGATGTGTATTGTGGAGGATCACCCAACACCAGCACAGGGCTTCTACAGCAGAGTAGAACAGCAGCCATGACATGAAGAAACCAAGAAGAAAAAAACAGCATCTCTTTGGCCCTTGATTTCCATAGGTTCCATGTGATCCCTTCCATAAAGGGGATCTAGGCCACCTATGGGGAAAGCAGAAAGGTGGAGAGCAGAGAGGTGTCACAGTAGTGAGCAGTGAGATGACCTTGCAAGCGTCTGTGAGGTCTAGGTACCACACAAAGGAATGTGGATAATAACATAAACATGATGGAAGCCACCCAACTATTTTTCAACAAAATAACAAGGTTACATTTTGATGTAGCTTTCCAAATTCTCCAATTCCAGTTTGCAGCTTCATCATCCACATCTTATGCTCTAGTCATTCTTTTTTTAAAAAAATATATTCTATTTATTTATTTATTTATTTATTTATTTATTTATTTATTTATTTATTTTACAAAGAGGAAGGGAGAGGGATAGAGAGTTAGAAACATCGATGAGAGAGAAACATCGGTCAGCTGCCTCCTGCACACCTCCTACTGGGGATGTGCCCGCAACCAAGGTACATGCCCTTGACCAGAATCGATCCTGGCACCTTTCAGTCCGCAGGCCAACGCTCTATCCACTGAGCCAAACCGGTTAGGGCACTCTAGTCATTCTTATTTTTGAATTTGCCATACTCTTCATGCCACCATGTTATGTATAAGTTTTTCCATTTCCTGAAAATTCCTTTCATTTCCCAACTGGCCAGGCATTATTATTCTTTAAACTCAGCTCAGATCCCAACTCCTATCGGATGTCTTCCATGACACACCCTCTCCTAGTTACCTCATCCTTTACCAGGGGACTAACTATAGTTTCTCATCTGGGTTCCCCAAATCCCTGCAATTATTTTTAATTTCTCTTTTAGCACTTACAATGATGCATTGTAATTGAATGTTTTCTTGTCTGTTGGCCTTAGACTAATCTCGCTGAAGACAGAAGTTCCCTTTTATCTCTTGTTAACCAATTCAACTCCAACAGAAATCCCCAATTTGGGGTGTGGTGAAGAAGGAAACTTTATACAGTGCAAAAACAGTTCAGTAATGATACAGCATGGCTGTGAGGTGGCCCTGGAGCCAGGTGGCTTTAGAGCCAGGCCCCTCTGTAGCTAGACAGCTCTGCTCTGCTCCTGGGTGGCCTGCTCCCAGACAGTCCGCTTTGCCCTGTGCTGTTCTGCTCTGCCCAGTGAGACATCCTCAGTGTTTCAGCTCCAGACAGGGGAACAGCAATCTTCAGTGAAAAGGGAGCTAGCTGACTTATATAGACAGAAGTCCTGCCCCTGGTCCCTGATTGGTCTGTCCTCATAAATGAGGACTCCAAGTCATCAGTTTGATTGGTTCAAAGGGCACTTTGCTGATTGGTCAGAATAGAGCCACTCTGACTGGTCAGTGAAGAAACTGATGAGGATATGTCTATGCAGTTCCAATTGGATACAAAAGTCTTAGACCTATTGGTTGAAAGAGGATTACAGGATTTCCTTTATAAGGGCTGGCTCTTATAGCAGGCACACAGTGCAGGCCGGCAGCTCCATGCAGGCTTCTCCCTGAAGTACAGTTGGCATGAGAGGCCTCTATGTAGAAATGGTTGCCGGCCTCTAGTGTTTGTTGTTCTCTTTTGTATATATATATATATGTTTTATTGATTTTTTACAGAGAGGAAGGGAGAGGGATAGAGAGTTAGAAACATCGATGAGAGAGAAACATCCATCAGCTGCCTCTTGCACACCCTCTACTGGGGATGTGCCCGCAACCAAGGTACATGCCCTTGACCGGAATCGAACCTGGGACCCTTCAGTCCACAGGCCGATGCTCTATCCACTGAGCCAAACCGGTCAGGGCTGTTTGTTGTTCTCTTGAACCCAGTTAGTGACAAGGGGCCCTTTTTAGTGCCTATCTTCTTTCTTAGGGTCCACTCTCTATAGAATCAGCATCTTATGTAATGCCTGGCACACAGTTACCACTCAGTAAAGGTTTCTTGAAGGAAGAATAAATGAAGGCGCAAAAGTGGGTAAGCAGGCCCACCTGATTCTAACCACCTGCAAAATCAGAGCAGACTTTTACTTGGGAGGTGGCAAATAGGCCTTAGAATTCTATAATTTGTTTCAGGGTCTCATAAAAACCGTAGACCAGCTCACAAAAGAAATATGTATAGATCTCTAGACATACCCATAAACACATAGATATATAGACACACAGGACAAGTATATATAATTTTGAGAAGTCAATTAACAGGATATACTTTTTAAGACACTGTCATTTTTTTCTAAGTGTTTAAACAGGTATTTGATATGGAAAGTCATCAAATATAATCTTACATTAACTTCCTCATAAATAATTGATAGTTCTGCCATGTCAAAAGATGTATACACTGTTATGATTAAAAAACACCTAACCATCATTCTTTCTTAGAGATTTTTATTACACTTGTTTTAAAAATATAATTCAAAATATTCATAAATAGCAACATACATATATTAACTTAGTATCTAGAAAAAGGATACTAAGAATTATTAAAATAATTCTCTGGTAATAGAGAAAATTGGGATATTAACACTAATGTATAATAAGATTCTTCAAAGCACAGTTTTGTATGTGTTACAACCTGGTTAAAAAAGGGAAGAGATGCCCTAGCTGGTTTGGCTCAGTGGATAGAGTATCGGCCTGCAAATTGAAGGGTCCCAGGTTTGATTCCAGTCAAGGGCACATGCCTGGGTTGTGAACTTGATCCCCAGTAGGGGGTGTGCAGGAGACAGACCATCAATGGTTCTCTCTCATCATTGATGTTTTAATCTCTCTCTTCATCTCTGAAATCAATAAAAGTATATTTTTTAAAAAGGGGAAGAGATTAATTTTTCTTCTCTTATTAAAAATTAGAGAATGGTTCCATTTTGTGCTAAATAAATTTAAAACAAATTTGATCTATTTTCTAATTTCTGAAAATACTCAGAAATAGAATAAAATAAATGAACTTGGGATTTTAGATTCCAAATGAACACAGAAATACATATTTTGGAAAAAACATTCATACTCATCTTCATGTTCCTTACTCCAAGTACAGGGGTAAAATACTGATTCTAAGGTAAAAGAAAAGATAAATTTCCTGTTACCTTTCATTATAAACTCCTAAGATGAAATGATAAACCATTTCAAATAGGACATTATGCAGAAAACTAAAATAATTTATAAAATAAGTAATGGAGTTCTTAAAAAGCTCATAATTTAAAGAAAAATAACAAATTATAAACATGCAATATAAAATATGTATATGCACAAATTCATATAATATGAATATGCATAAATAGCAATATACATATATTAACTTAGTATCTAGAAAAAGGAGAGTAACTTACTAACAGACAAAATTAATCTGGCAAATACTCTTATTTAAATATTTTTAGACTTGGCTAATAAAAGCCATAATAATTCCACATCTATGAGAGTAAGTCCAGTATCACTGAATACCTGTATGATAGCCCAAAAGATCTGAAAACTATGTAATAAGGGCAGCAAATAGATACAAAGAAATTTATAATAGCACAATCCAACTCTCTTACAGTGTATTTCAGATAAAACTCAGCAAGGTTCAAGTTTATTGGAATTTCAAGGCATGCATTCCAGAGAATCTTTTGTATATAGTACAAAATGATTGCATTAGGAGTAACTTCTTACAAAACAAAACTTCATTCTATGACATTGTAAGAAGCAGATGTGGCAACATCTTGAAGCCATACACCTTCAGAACAATACATACATGGCAGGGCATGGCTGTGCATCAAAAATAGAGTACAGATGTTAGCCAAGTGACATATAAAACAATCTCAGAGTGTATGAAAGAGTATGCATTTCAAAAATGAGAGAAATAATTATGGGCTCTGGTGATTAGAAAAGACTTTAAGGGTCTGATAGAAACTTGAGTCTTGAAGAATGGAGAGTTAAGGAAACTAATATTTAATAAGCCTCCATAATACATTGGGCACTGTCCCAGGAATTTTATAGGTCTTCTCATTTTATCTTACAGGAATTCTATGAAGTCGTATTTTCATGCACATTTTACACATAAGTCAGTGAGGTAACTGTGCTGACAAAGCCAAAGAGACATCATTTGGACCTTGGTCTGTGATGCTCATGCCATTCCTTCTCACGGGTGAGACTCACCGGTGAAGAGAAAGGTTGGCTCACAGAAAATACCCTACGTAAAAAGGAGCGATTCACTGAAAGGTAAGGTAGGATGTGTGTGTAAGACTTAGGAAATGGACCAGTGAAATTTTGAGATTAAATAAAAGCAGGATCTCCCAACAATGTGTGCTTCGTATTATTGCTAGAGTTAAATTCCCAAAGTATGCATCCATTCGTTCATTCACCAAATATTTGTTAATAAATATTAAGTACTGGCTCTGTACCAGGCACATGCTAGCCATTTGGAGACATTATTTTAAAAGTCAGACAAAAATCCTGCTCTTGTGGCTAACCAAAAGCCATAGTAAATAAGCTGCCTAGTCTTTTAGGAGGTGATAGGGTTTAAGAAAAAAAAAATTAAAGGGCAGATCTATCATATTATTCTATTCCCTCTAGATATGTGATGATTTTCTGGAAACAAAAGAATAACTTTGGAGCATGTTTTCATAGTAAGGCTTTCTATGACTCACCTTAAGTAATACTTCTCTTTACGCCTCCTCCAAAACCACCCTGAAAAAAAAAAAAAAAAAATCAGACCAAGAAACTTTAAATCTTGCCAAAATATCATACAAAAAACTTGCTCATATTGCTTTTTCCACCTGAGAGAGTATTCAACTACTAAGATTTATTGAAATTCTAGCCATCTTTTAAAGCCCCATACAAATATAGCCTCTTTTTTTTTTTAGATACAAAAAATTTATAATAGCACAAGCCAACATTTTAAGGTTAAAAATTAATCTCTCTTCATCTTCTGCCTCCTCAAACAGATAGTAAGTTTTTCTGTAAGTGAATTGGTAAAGACATGGTAAGACTGGAGGTCAAATTTTGAAGGTTCATAAAGGCCCCAATTAGGTGTCTAGGTGCTTGCCTCCTACATAGTAACTTGATATGACTAAAATATATTTCTTTGTGGTTTATGAAACTGTGTTTAGGTGAAATAAGAAACCTTATAAAGTCAAATGTGTCCCATTTTTAAAAAATCTAAAAATAAGTAATGGAAAAATAAATAAAATATATACCTGAAGGAGCAGAAGTAAATTACATCATTCCTCAGAGTCTGAGAAAGAAAAAATAAGCTAAACATTTCAAAATCCATAGAATTCTGACAAACTCTTCAAGCCATTGAACTCCACACAATGTCTTCCCCTCAAGACGTGATTTAACCCTGATCATGTTTATCAGTGCTCTCCTTTCCCTCCCTTTCATCTCTAATTACTTTCAATGTTTTGGAAAGTGTAAGAACACACAGTCTAAAATGGATAGACAGAAATTGAGTAGAACAAATTCCCATAGAAACCAATAGGAGGGAAAAGAATATGATTCTTCATACTCTGTCAAATTTGTCCCTTTGTGTATCCCCAGAGTCCCACAAGTCTGCTGCCCCCATACTGCCAAACTCAGAAACTTGGACCAGAACTTGTTTCCATGTTTGAGAAACCACACTAATGAAAAAAGCTCATTAAAATAATTGTGTTTTATAATTTAGATTTCAGTAGCAGCTAGCTTTATTCTTAAAATAGGTTTATAGCTAACATCATAGAACATAGAACAAGAAAAGTAGAATAGGGTCAAAGGGCAGGAGAGAAAACATTTCAAGGACAAATATAAATGATAATATTTTAAGTAATCAAATTAGAGAACCTAGATAATTTCTAACCATGTTAATATTGATCAGTTATGCTTTTTTTTTAAACATATCTCACTAAGTGCCAATTTCTATTGTATTTCTCTTCCAATTTTTAGTTCTTGTATTTATCATGTGTACTTGATAACTATGAAAAATAGGATAAGTGGAAGAAATTTTCAGGAATAAACTAGATTCCTGGGATGGGGGTTCAAAAGCCCAGAAGATGCCAATATTCAATGTATTTGAATATATTTTTAAACGTGTTGGGATGGGAAAGAAATGAAGCAAGGAGGGACAAAAGGGAAGAAACCTGAAAGGAAGCAGAAGAGGGATGGAGAGCCGAAGGGAGGAAAAGGCAAGTAGGGAGGGAGAAAACAAGACTGAGAAAACAATCTTCTTGGAAGTGAAAATTATTTAAGCTTTTTGGCTTTCTTTTCAGCATCAACCATATTATTTCACTTTAGAGGTTAATAGGAAAATACAGTAAAAATATAAAGCATTAAGAAACAAAGAAAAGCATCAGCAGAGGAACTCTGAAACTAAGCAGAAGCTCTTTATTAACAATAAAATTTTAAAACTTATTATTTAAGTAAGAGGCAAACAAATGTGCAATTGTACTTTTTTTGGTCTCAAACCAAAGCTGCATGTCCTAATCCATGAGCCCTGTAAGGAGCATTGACAGGTACCAAGGGCCCCTCATTAAGTCCCATTATTCCAGGCCTTTAACTTTGTACACAAAGGGACAATTACAACTGATTTAGATTTTCTGAAGATTTAAGGAGATTATTCCCTGACAATTTTTTGTTTAGTTTCTGAAACTAAAATGGTACTGTTGTGTCCAAATGTAAAAAAAAATATATGAATTAACAACTTAAGGATTTATTCTTAAATAATTGGGGATACTAAAACCTTTCTGTGGACCAAATTGTTGAAAGACAAAAGATAAAGAGTTTGACATAAAAAGTAGACACTGAAGTGTACCAGTAAATGCCACCTTAAAATATGCCTCCTTGGCAAATATATTATTTTGAGCTAAATGCCAAGGAGCACCAGCAAACTCTGGAAAAGCTTTAGAAGGAAATTTACATTTGTAAAGATGTCTCCCTCTCCTGGACCAGGAAGAAGAGGGCTCTTAAACAACTCTTATCAGAGGAGAAGGCTCTGACTTAAATCTGCATAACAGAACTTGCTAAACAACCTTTGTTTACCCTACTTTTCCTAGCCACCTTCCCATAATTTGTGTCCCTCGCCCAGAAGCCCCAAATCCCAAAGCCCCTTTCTTTCCCTTTGTTTCCCTTTGTTTAACCTAAACTGAGATATAAACCAAATTCTAACCACCCATTTGCGTTACTTATCACTGGAAGCTCCCATGTGTACACATGTGATGCACGTGTTAATAAAATGCCTGTTTGTTTTTTTCTTGATAATCTATCTTTTGCCAAAATGTATAGGGCCTCAGCCAATGAACCTAAGATGGGTAGAAGAAAAAGACATTTTTCCTTCCCTGCAAAGCTAAAATGAGAAGTTCCACAATCATACAGAAGAATGCTCAATTCTTTTTAAAAATGTATCTTTATTGTTGAAAGTAATACATATGTCCTCCTTTTTCCCCCATTGACCCTCTCCACCTCACTCCCATCCTCCCCAGGCCTTCATCGCAATTATGTTTAATGCAAAGGTAGAAAAGAGCTAACTATGAATTTTATGTATTTTTTTATTTTAAATTTTTTATTAATCCTCATCCGAGAATATTTTTCCATTGATTTTTAGAGAGAGTGAAAGGAAGAGATAGAGGCAAAGAGAAACATCGATGTGAGAGAGACACATCGATTGGTTGCTTCCTGCATGCACCCCGACCAGGGCTGGAGAACCTGCAACCAAGGTACATGCCCTTGACCGGAATCAAACCTGGGACCCTTCAGTCCACAGTCCAACACTCTATCCACTGAGCTAAACTGGCTAGGGCCTTACTATGGATTTTAAATGTAATCTGACCCATAAGATTACATCCTTTCTAGCAGGAATTTGGAATTTCGGAGATAAAAAATCTAGTTCCTAATTTGAAAAAATGCTATGTCACTGTGAGCCTGATGGACTATATAGTAAACTCTAATACAGTGCATATTAAATGATAGTGAAGCTTAACTACAGATGGAAGTCACAGCAGAGGCAAAAATAGGTAATAACACACTAAAAAAAAAAAATAAAAAAAAAGGCAGTTATAGCTTGACCAGTGTAGTTCTGTGATTGAGCGTCAACCTATGAACCAGGAGGTCATGGTTCAATTCCTGGTCAGGGCACATGCCCAGGTTGTGGCTCGATCTTCAGTGTAGGGAGGGCATGTAGGAGGCAGCTGATCAATGATTCTCTCTCATCATTGATGTTTCTAACTCTCTCCCTTCGTCTCTGAGATCAATAAAAAGTAAATATTTTTAAAAAGTCATAAAGCAGTTATTTACACCCTAGCAGAAAATCAGACAAAAAGGTAAATAAAAAACAAATTGCAAATCATAAAAGAGTTATAATTTAATATGTTTGAATATTTAACTTGTATTTCTGGAGGATATTTTTGTTTTTTATTATATTTTCCTGCCAATTTCCTTTTGTGCAGCTGTCCTTCCTTTGTTTATATAAATTTATTGTACCTCCCAGGAAAGTTCTTTACAACATTAAAAAAGAGTATACACATATGTATTCATTCTAACTTGTTCAAAACAGACAAATTTCCATCTTTCTATACAGTTCCTTTGTGTAATTTATTAAATTTGGAGTAAACAACCTCATCCTAGAAGACTCATTTTTCTTGTCTCTAAGTTTGAGTTGGAGATTTTCCTGTACATATTTGCTGTCAGACAATTTGTGAGAATAGTTCAGCAAAAACATTTTTCTTTTCCAAACCATCAACTGTACATACCTTGGAAGTATAGTATAATAGAAAGAGCACAGATTTGGGAATGACACAGACTTAGGTTTAAATTTCATAATACAAAGCCTTTTGGAGTTTCATTTCCTTCATTTTGAAATTGGAAATATATTGCCTATCTTGAAGTTTGTAGTAAAGAGCATAAAGTTCTTAACACATAGCAAGTAAATAATAAATAGATATGTTATTATAGTAAATCCCAACACTTAACAAATTCTTTTTTGCTTATCTCCACACCAAAGGAAAACACATTCAAACATATATACTTACATAATACTATATAAATATTTTCTTGGGTCATGTTGTAAATATTGCAAAATGCAAGTACTTATGCTGGCAAAGCAAATCTAAGTTTATTATATTTTGAAATAGTGTTTATTGCATTTTAATAATAATCTAAATAATAATATAAAATAAATCTAAGTTTGTTACATTTAGAAATATTGGGTCTTAGAAATGAAATAGTCATCCTAAACTACATAACATGCTATGAGCACTAAAACAATTGGTTTTAAAATAGGAAATATGGCCCTGACCGGTTTGGCTCAGTGGGTAGAGCACCGGCCTGCGGACTGAAAGGTCCCAGGTTTGATTTCAATCAAGGGCATGTACCTTGGTTGTGGGCACATCCCCAGTAGTGGGTGTGCAGGAGGCAGCTGATCGATGTTTCTCTCTCATCGATGTTTCTAACTCTCTATCCCTCTCCCTTCTCTCTGTAAAAAAAATCAATAAAATATATTTTTTTAAAAATAGGAAATATGAACAGGCCTTAAAACCATGGACAGAACAACTTGTTAAATAATGTGAGATGGTGGTCCAGATGCTCACTCAATGGGAGAGAACATATTTTTACATCCAATATTTCAGCGTTGTGCAAATCCATCACTGGAAGGTAACTAGATTAATGTTTGGACAACAGGACAGATCTAAAACTATGGTAATCATGGACATTTAGTTTGCGAAGGACCATAAATAGAAAGCAAAACAATGCAGGTTAACTCTCAATGGCTCTTAGAGCTTACCCTAATAACAATAAAGCAAATTGCTTCCCACAAGATTCTGCAGTGTTGTCAAAGATAAAGCTGGAGGCTAGTTAAAGGCATAAAGACAGGTTTTGCTTAGTGATAAGCACTGCAGTAGGAAGAGTTCAGTGTAAACTGAGCTTTATTTCGATGTACAGAGGTGTGCAGAGGGAGAGGAAGTAAGCAGAGAGGGAGAGGTAGGGAGCAGAGGCCCTCACAGTGTGTGTGGGTGGGGTGGAGGTGCAGGATGAAAAAATCACAAAAAGCTGAGTAAGAGGTCAAGGTCAATGCTACTAGGCCATCTGTGCCTGCTAACTAACAACTTATTGAAGCCAGGTTCCTCCCACAGAGACTAGGAGACAGGGGCCCTATCCTTCCTGATGATTGCATTTCAAAGGAATGGCTTTCAAGTCCTTGAAAAAGACTGTCCTTGGGTATAGGAGATACATATACATCTCCAAGGGACAGAGGAAGAATTTACAATAGTAAGTTTGTTTTGGTTAATAAGTGCGCTAAGACTGGGCGGTCTGGGGCCTGTCCTCAGGTGTTAGCTGGGACAAGTGATAAATTGTTTTGGCAGCCTGGTGCTTTTCCACACTGGAACTCAAGGGTCTGGGTCATCCCTGGGACACTGCCTTAGGCTGTTAGAAGCCATGTTGGAGTTTGGTCAGGGAGAGAATCTTTGTCAACTATGACAAGGTAGCTCTATCTATTTGAGGACAGCCCGTTTCAGGACCTATGTTCACCTGTGGCAAAGTGGTGCACCACTCATTTTAGCAAGCTGGCCAACAAATCCAGGCCATAGTTTACAGAGAGGAATAAGCAAGAAAAAAAAAAAAAAAAATGGGCATAAGCACAACAAAACAAAAACTATCCAGCCATCCTTATGGGAAAGAAAAGTAAAACAAAAAGGACTCTACCAGTTATGTGTTTATGGAATCAATTTTGTGTGTAAAATTATTCTGCTGTTCCGTGGGCCACGCAGAGGTAAATAGATCACAAGTCCTGCATTCAAAAGTCTAACATCCAAGAATGCTTACAAATAGCTTTAATATGAAGTGGCATATGATAAGCAACGATGTGACCACAGGCATGTGTCCCACAACTGGATAGTCTTCAGCCTGACCCCATCTAACAGCCGGAATGTAAGTTACACCTCAGAGGTATTCCAACCAGAAGTAAGGAAGCCAGGCTTTCACGAATTCTTCTACCCAACAGTCATTGTTTACCAGCAGCCAGCACACCCAATAGTACATTTCAATGCACTTCTCTTCTCTGCATCTGCTGGCAAATCAGCTCCAGTAGCCTCAGGGCAGTTCTCTAAAAAAGGAGTCCTGGATACTGAAAACACACCTCAGGCACCTCCCACTTCTCAGAGAAAACATAAACAGATATGCTGGAAGTCAGGGCAGAGCAGCAACTTACCCAATAAATCCAGGATATTTATTACAAAGATTGGCCAGGAAAAGTGGTGACCAAGGTTGTCAATGCTCATCAATTAGCAACTTTTATTTTTAACAGTAGTTCTAGCACTCACCCTACAAAATACATGTGTATTGGAAGACATCTCCATATATGTATACAGAAAACAGTTCTAATACTGAGATTGCTGCATGACAGGGAATGTACATTTTTATTTTTGTAGCTATTGCCAAATTGTTCACCAGAAATAACAGCACCACGTTAGCCTCCCACCATTAATGTATCAGAATGCCTGTTCACCAACATCCTCACCGAGTTATCAATTAAATAAGTAGATTATCAATCTCAGTAGTTTTGTCTATCTGAAAATAAAAAAAAAAAAAAAAAAAAAAAAAAAAAAGTTGTTTTAATATTTACATTTACTGATGGAATGGTTGAACATTTTTTTATGTTTATTAGTCTTTTGTATTTTTTCCCTTTAAAATGCTTCATCATATTCCTTGATCACTTTCTATTAGTTTTCATTCCGTCATCACTGTATTATAAATCAGCTGCAGTTCAATATGTCACCATAATTTTAACAGGCACTTGTGTATTTACTAACAGATATGGTATACTTGTCATTTCCTATTGTTGACTCTGAGAGGGAATATACCTGCCAAAAGGATTCCTTCTGGTTAATCAGATTCATACTCAGAGTCCAGCAACCATTGTTTACAGAGGCCTCTCATGCACACTGCATATCAGGGGAAAGCAGCAGACTGAGCTGTGGAGGCTCCTGCACTGCATTCCTGCCCATCCCACCCCAACCTGTGAAGGAAACCATATTTGACCACGGGGCTGGGAACTGCCCATCAATCAGAGCTGCACAGCTATATTCTCATTTACATCTTTACCAACCAATCAGAGCATCAGAGCAGCTCCTTAGTGACCAATGAGAACACAAGATTCCAACCAATCAGAGCATCAGAGCAGCTCCATAGTGACCAACGAGAACACAAGATTCCAACCAATCAGAGCATCAGAGCAGCTCTCCTTAGTGACCAACGAGAACACAAGATTCCAACCAATCAGAGCATCAGAGCAGCTCCTTAGTGACCAACGAGAACACAAGATTCCAACCAAATCAGAGCATCAGAGCAGCTCCATAGTGACCAACGAGAACACAAGATTCCAACCAATCAGAGCATCAGAGCAGCTCCATAGTGACCAACGAGAACACAAGATTCCAACCAATCAGAGCATCAGAGCAGCTCCTTAGTGACCAACGAGAACACAAGATTCCAACCAATCAGAGCATCAGAGCAGCTCCATAGTGACCAACGAGAACACAAGATTCCAACCAATCAGAGCATCAGAGCAGCTCCATAGTGACCAACGAGAACACAAGATTCCAACCAATCAGAGCATCAGAGCAGCTCCATAGTGACCAACGAGAACACAAGATTCCAACCAATCAGAGCATCAGAGCAGCTCCTTAGTGACCAACGAGAACACAAGATTCCAACCAATCAGAGCATCAGAGCAGCTCCTTAGTGACCAACGAGAACACAAGATTCCAACCAATCAGAGCATCAGAGCAGCTCCTTAGTGACCAACGAGAACACAAGATTCCAACCAATCAGAGCATCAGAGCAGCTCCATAGTGACCAACGAGAACACAAGATTCCAACCAATCAGAGCATCAGAGCAGCTCCTTAGTGACCAACGAGAACACAAGATTCCAACCAATCAGAGCATCAGAGCAGCTCCATAGTGACCAACGAGAACACAAGATTCCAACCAATCAGAGCATCAGAGCAGCTCCATAGTGACCAACGAGAACACAAGATTCCAACCAATCAGAGCATCAGAGCAGCTCCTTAGTGACCAACGAGAACACAAGATTCCAACCAATCAGAGCATCAGAGCAGCTCCGTAGTGACCAACGAGAACACAAGATTCCAACCAATCAGAGCATCAGAGCAGCTCCGTAGTGACCAACGAGAACACAAGATTCCAACCAATCAGAGCATCAGAGCAGCTCCATAGTGACCAACGAGAACCAAAGATTCCAACCAATCAGAGCATCAGAGCAGCTCCATAGTGACCAACGAGAACACAAGATTCCAACCAATCAGAGCATCAGAGCAGCTCCATAGTGACCAACGAGAACACTCCATAGTCCACCAACGAGCATCAGAGCACTCCTTAGTGACCAACGAGAACACAAGATTCCAACCAATCAGAGCATCAGAGCAGCTCCTTAGTGACCAACGAGAACACAAGATTCCAACCAATCAGAGCATCAGAGCAGCTCCTTAGTGACCAACGAGAACACAAGATTCCAACCAATCAGAGCATCAGAGCAGCTCCATAGTGACCAACGAGAACACAAGATTCCAACCAATCAGAGCATCAGAGCAGCTCCTTAGTGACCAACGAGAACACAAGATTCCAACCAATCAGAGCATCAGAGCAGCTCCATAGTGACCAATGAGAACACAAGATTCCAACCAATCAGAGCATCAGAGCAGCTCCTTAGTGACCAACGAGAACACAAGATTCCAACCAATCAGAGCATCAGAGCAGCTCCTTAGTGACCAACGAGAACACAAGATTCCAACCAATCAGAGCATCAGAGCAGCTCCGTAGTGACCAACGAGAACACAAGATTCCAACCAATCAGAGCATCAGAGCAGCTCTCCGTAGACCAACGAGAACACAAGATTCCAACCAATCAGAGCATCAGAGCAGCTCCATAGTGACCAACGAGAACACAAGATTCCAACCAATCAGAGCATCAGAGCAGCTCCATAGTGACCAACGAGAACACAAGATTCCAACCAATCAGAGCATCAGAGCAGCTCCATAGTGACCAACGAGAACACAAGATTCCAACCAATCAGAGCATCAGAGCAGCTCCATAGTGACCAACGAGAACACAAGATTCCAACCAATCAGAGCATCAGAGCAGCTCCATAGTGACCAACGAGAACACAAGATTCCAACCAATCAGAGCATCAGAGCAGCTCCATAGTGACCAACGAGAACACAAGATTCCAACCAATCAGAGCATCAGAGCAGCTCCATAGTGACCAACGAGAACACAAGATTCCAACCAATCAGAGCATCAGAGCAGCTCCATAGTGACCAACGAGAACACAAGATTCCAACCAATCAGAGCATCAGAGCAGCTCCATAGTGACCAACGAGAACACAAGATTCCAACCAATCAGAGCATCAGAGCAGCTCCATAGTGACCAACGAGAACACAAGATTCCAACCAATCAGAGCATCAGAGCAGCTCCATAGTGACCAACGAGAACACAAGATTCCAACCAATCAGAGCATCAGAGCAGCTCCATAGTGACCAACGAGAACACAAGATTCCAACCAATCAGAGCATCAGAGCAGCTCCTTAGTGACCAACGAGAACACAAGATTCCAACCAATCAGAGCATCAGAGCAGCTCCTTAGTGACCAACGAGAACACAAGATTCCAACCAATCAGAGCATCAGAGCAGCTCCATAGTGACCAACGAGAACACAAGATTCCAACCAATCAGAGCATCAGAGCAGCTCCTTAGTGACCAACGAGAACACAAGATTCCAACCAATCAGAGCATCAGAGCAGCTCCATAGTGACCAACGAGAACACAAGATTCCAACCAATCAGAGCATCAGAGCAGCTCCGTAGTGACCAACGAGAACACAAGATTCCAACCAATCAGAGCATCAGAGCAGCTCCATAGTGACCAACGAGAACACAAGATTCCAACCAATCAGAGCATCAGAGCAGCTCCATAGTGACCAACGAGAACACAAGATTCCAACCAATCAGAGCATCAGAGCAGCTCCATAGTGACCAACGAGAACACAAGATTCCAACCAATCAGAGCATCAGAGCAGCTCCATAGTGACCAACGAGAACACAAGATTCCAACCAATCAGAGCATCAGAGCAGCTCCATAGTGACCAACGAGAACACAAGATTCCAACCAATCAGAGCATCAGAGCAGCTCCATAGTGACCAACGAGAACACAAGATTCCAACCAATCAGAGCATCAGAGCAGCTCCATAGTGACCAACGAGAACACAAGATTCCAACCAATCAGAGCATCAGAGCAGCTCCATAGTGACCAACGAGAACACAAGATTCCAACCAATCAGAGCATCAGAGCAGCTCCTAGTGACCAACGAGAACACAAGATTCCAACCAATCAGAGCATCAGAGCAGCTCCACAAGACCAACGAGAACACAAAGATTCCAACCAATCAGAGCATCAGAGCAGCTCCATAGTGACCAACGAGAACACAAGATTCCAACCAATCAGAGCATCAGAGCAGCTCCATAGTGACCAACGAGAACACAAGATTCCAACCAATCAGAGCATCAGAGCAGCTCCATAGTGACCAACGAGAACACAAGATTCCAACCAATCAGAGCATCAGAGCAGCTCCTTAGTGACCAACGAGAACACAAGATTCCAACCAATCAGAGCATCAGAGCAGCTCCATAGTGACCAACGAGAACACAAGATTCCAACCAATCAGAGCATCAGAGCAGCTCCTTAGTGACCAACGAGAACACAAGATTCCAACCAATCAGAGCATCAGAGCAGCTCCTTAGTGACCAACGAGAACACAAGATTCCAACCAATCAGAGCATCAGAGCAGCTCCATAGTGACCAACGAGAACACAAGATTCCAACCAATCAGAGCATCAGAGCAGCTCCTTAGTGACCAACGAGAACACAAGATTCCAACCAATCAGAGCATCAGAGCAGCTCCATAGTGACCAACGAGAACACAAGATTCCAACCAATCAGAGCATCAGAGCAGCTCCGTAGTGACCAACGAGAACACAAGATTCCAACCAATCAGAGCATCAGAGCAGCTCCATAGTGACCAACGAGAACACAAGATTCCAACCAATCAGAGCATCAGAGCAGCTCCATAGTGACCAACGAGAACACAAGATTCCAACCAATCAGAGCATCAGAGCAGCTCCATAGTGACCAACGAGAACACAAGATTCCAACCAATCAGAGCATCAGAGCAGCTCCATAGTGACCAACGAGAACACAAGATTCCAACCAATCAGAGCATCAGAGCAGCTCCATAGTGACCAACGAGAACACAAGATTCCAACCAATCAGAGCATCAGAGCAGCTCCATAGTGACCAACGAGAACACAAGATTCCAACCAATCAGAGCATCAGAGCAGCTCCATAGTGACCAACGAGAACACAAGATTCCAACCAATCAGAGCATCAGAGCAGCTCCATAGTGACCAACGAGAACACAAGATTCCAACCAATCAGAGCATCAGAGCAGCTCCTTAGTGACCAACGAGAACACAAGATTCCAACCAATCAGAGCATCAGAGCAGCTCCATAGTGACCAACGAGAACACAAGATTCCAACCAATCAGAGCATCAGAGCAGCTCCATAGTGACCAACGAGAACACAAGATTCCAACCAATCAGAGCATCAGAGCAGCTCCATAGTGACCAACGAGAAACACAAAGATCCAACCAATCAGAGCATCAGAGCAGCTCCTTAGTGACCAACGAGAACACAAGATTCCAACCAATCAGAGCATCAGAGCAGCTCCTTAGTGACCAACGAGAACACAAGATTCCAACCAATCAGAGCATCAGAGCAGCTCCATAGTGACCAACGAGAACACAAGATTCCAACCAATCAGAGCATCAGAGCAGCTCCATAGTGACCAGAGAACAAGACCAACAAGAGTGATTCCAACCAATCAGAGCATCACAGCTCCAGTGACCACGAGAACACAACCAGAGCATCAGAGCAGCTCCATAGTGACCAACGAGAACAGATTCCAACCAATCAGAGCATCAGAGCAGCTCCTTAGTGACCAACGAGAAACACAAGATTCCAACCAATCAGAGCATCAGAGCAGCTCCATAGTGACAACGAGAACACAAGATTCCAACCAATCAGAGCATCAGAGCAGCTCCATAGTGACCAACGAGAACACAAGATTCCAACCAATCAGAGCATCAGAGCAGCTCCATAGTGACCAACGAGAACACAAGATTCCAACCAATCAGAGCATCAGAGCATCAGAACACAAGATTCCAACCAATCAGAGCATCAGAGCAGCTCCATAGTGACCAACGAGAACACAAGATTCCAACCAATCAGAGCATCAGAGCAGCTCCATAGTGACCAACGAGAACACAAGATTCCAACCAATCAGAGCATCAGAGCAGCTCCATAGTGACCAACGAGAACACAAGATTCCAACCAATCAGAGCATCAGAGCAGCTCCATAGTGACCAACGAGAACACAAGATTCCAACCAATCAGAGCATCAGAGCAGCTCCTTAGTGACCAACGAGAACACAAGATTCCAACCAATCAGAGCATCAGAGCAGCTCCTTAGTGACCAACGAGAACACAAGATTCCAACCAATCAGAGCATCAGAGCAGCTCCATAGTGACCAACGAGAACACAAGATTCCAACCAATCAGAGCATCAGAGCAGCTCCATAGTGACCAACGAGAACACAAGATTCCAACCAATCAGAGCATCAGAGCAGCTCCATAGTGACCAACGAGAACACAAGATTCCAACCAATCAGAGCATCAGAGCAGCTCCATAGTGACCAATGAGAACACAAGATTCCAACCAATCAGAGCATCAGAGCAGCTCCATAGTGACCAACGAGAACACAAGATTCCAACCAATCAGGACAGTGCTATTTGAATAATCAAACTGCAAATTTGGATCTCATTTGCATAAAAATGGACAGATCAATTATTAAAACAGCAAAGATTACTGTAAATGACTCCCTATTCATTTTAACCACAGTGCTAAATTGTAGACTCATAAAGCAGCTAATGCATGATGGCAGCAAAGAAAAATTGTTTTAAAAGGTCCTTAAGAAAATTAAGACAAGATTCAAATAGGAACTGCCAATCATTTCACACTGTGCTCTCTTACTATTTTTGTTAATCCTCACCTGAGGATATTTTTCCATTGCATTTTAGAGAGAGTGGAAGGAAGTGTGGGGAGAAAGAGAGAAAAACATCCATGTGAGAGAGACATCAATTGGTTGCTACCCCAACATGCCCAAGCTGATGCTCTAACCATTGCTCAATGGCCAGGGCACACTGTGCTCTCTTTTTGTTAATATGCCCCTGCTCCCTCAATTGTGCAAATGTCCCTATTGTCAGAAAGTTCTTACTTCTTTTGTTTTTTATCTGTCACTTATTCCTTAAATTAATTGTTATCAAGAATCTAGTAGATGCCAAGCACTATTGGAAGCATACTGATCAAACAAATAATACCTTCCTTCAAGTTGCTCAGTGTGATGAGGGAAAGAGACAAGGAAATAAAATATTAAAGTATGCTGTATTAAATTCTATGAAAGCAGTTAGCTGACGGGGACAGAGCAAGGAGGAAAGAATTTGAAAAACCTTTTCAGGGAATGTCACAGCACAGAGCTTTTTCAAAAAATTAAGAGAATTACCATGTCATTAGCATCTCACTTAATGTATGTATCTAGAAAAAAATGAATCACTGTTCAACTAGATATCTGCACCCCCATGTTCACTGCTGCTTTGTTCACAGTAGCCAAGACATGGAAACAGCCTAAATGCTTGTTGATGGGTGACTAGATAAAGAAAATGTGGTATATATGTACATTGGAGTATTATAGAACCATTAAATGAGGGAGAAGAAAAGAAGGAAATCCCACCTTTTATGACAACACGGATAAACTGTAAGGGCATTATGCTAAGTGAAATAAGTCAGACAGAAAAACATCAATTCTGTACGATCTCACTTGTGTGCTGAATCTAAAGAAGCTAAACTCATAGAAACAGAGTACATTGGTGGTTTCCAGGGGCTGGAGTTGAGGAAATTTGGGAGATGTTGGTAAAAAAAATGCAAACTTCCAGTGTAAGATGAAGAAGTTCTGGGGATCTAATGTACAGCATGGTGACTAGAGTTAACAATTCGGTGTTGCATACTTGGAAGTTCCTAAAAGAGTAAATCTTAAAAGTTCTCACCACACAAAATAATACAAAAACATAGTAGCCAGGTCAGGTGATGGATGTGTTGTCTAATCTTATTGTGGTGACCATTTTGCAATACATACATGTGTCAAATCATCATATTTAGATCTTAATTAAACAACGTTATATGTCAGTTATATTCAATAAAGCTGGGGGTTGGAATTGGAGAAAGAAAAACCTTCCCAAGCTTGAGAATTATCAGGAACTATCCAGCAAAGGAAGAAAAGGGCATTGTTACAGGCAGAAGAAAAGGCAACAACCCAGGAAACGAGGGGCAACAGAGAATCACAAGTAGCTGGACATGGTACAAGGCAGAAAATGTTGTTACAGGGCTTGTCAAAGACATTATCAAACTTTTACTTTCAAAGATCACATTTTGCCAATTAGAAACAAAACAAATATGAACAATGTTCAGCCATCCAATGTAAACACAACTCTCAAAGTCTAAGGAAATCGCTTCAGACTCTATATATTGGTCTCCTGTCTTGACTTTGCAAGGGATTTGTCATGTGGATGGTCGCTGCATTTCTGCAAGAAATTAATTCTAGAGACCATAGTGGATTTTTCCAAGGACTTGCTATCTCACAAAATATCTAGGAGTGCTGAAAACTGAGAAAAGTGTTGAGCAAAACCACACGCCTTAACTTGAGTATTGACCCCTAGAGTTATTTCCATTTTTTTCTGTCATAATGTACTCATATGATGTCCTCATTTTTAAGTTCTATGTTTTGGGCACTTATTTCTTACTCTTTAAGTGCTCACAGTCCAATCAACTGAGCAAAGCCATCTGACAAGGAACGGTTGCCATCCTTCAGTCAATACAGATCCTGCATTGCATAATGCAGCTTTTCAGGCAGTGCCCTTTTCCTTACAAGCCACACCCAGGCTGTATTATGACTCAGGAGAGGAGTAGTTCAAACTCGTCTAACATGACAACTAAATAACGCAACACAAGTAGGAAAGGTAGCAGAAAATGTGGCAGAATTGGATATTTTTAAGCTGTTGAAGGCTGCTTCATCTATTTAACCTTCTCCACGTATTTGGTGAGTTCTACAGGTTGACAGAACAGGTTATGAAAGCCTGGTGCTGTGGATTCTTTCAGATGATTGATAGCTGTGGCAGCAAACATTCCTTATCAGATTGCTTTGGCACATGTTTTCTGGAAGTGACGACTAGCTGTGAGGCATTACTAGAAATGTTTGCTACCAGGTACCTGGATGAGAGCATAAGAAACTGAGAAGACTGTCAATCATCCTGACTTGTCTAAAATGGTAGAGCAATTTATTTAGGTCACTGAGGCCACATGGCCATGGAATCTCTGCTTTGAAAACTGACTCCAGAATAAATGAGCAGAAAATTCACGCACACAAAAATAAAAATTATAAATAAACACATAGATAAATGTACATCCTCATGGTCAAGTAAAAGGATGTAAACTTGAAACAATGATATGGACTATTTTAGCCCATACTAAATAGGGCAGATGTTTTAGGTTACTTTTGTTCACTAATGTATCCCAGACTCTAAATAAATATTTGGTGAATGATTGCAAAATCGCAGTACTCAAATATTAACTATCATGTGGTGAAACCAGAATATTCACACACTGTTTGAAGCATGTAAATGAAGTAATTCTTTTCAAATATGTATCAAAAGAAATTAAGATTATCTTCACTATGATTTAGTAAACCTTCTCCTGGAAATTTTATTTTATGGAAGCCAAAGAGCTTCATGTATAAAGCTGTTAATATTAACAGTATCCATTAGAGCAAAATCTCATTACAAATTTACACATCTCACTCTATAAGAATGTTCAAATCCAATTATGGCTCATCAGTTAGGTAAAATATTACATATGAAAAAATAATTATGAACTGATTAAAAATTATTATAGAATAAGGAAATATGTATTTTTTTAATTATATGTAATATTTTTGCATATGGATAAATGATGAAAATGAATGTGAAAATAAAAATTTTACTTAGGAATCTTTAGTTTATTGATACATTTTTAAAATAAAATAATCTTTAGCTGTTTTACATTATTTTTTAAAGAGATGAATGAGAAATTGATATCCTTCTGCTTGTTTTTCAATTACCATTGATGTACAGAAATATATTTGTTTCAGGTATAAACCATAGTGATTAGACATGTATATAACTTACAAAGAGATCACCCAGATAAGCTATCCTGCTGATTTTAATTTTTATGTATCATGTTTAAAATTGTCAGTCTCCATCTCTCATGCAATCGGTGAGGGGATGGGGATGACGGGAGGGTTTCTTCCAGAAGGAATCTTGTTTATGACATAGCTATGATGGAACCATGTACCTACATGACATGTACATGCCAGGACACTACAAATGGAGAAAAGGCTGAAAAAATGGACAGAAAAATTATATCCTCTTTATCTGCCACATTGGAGTTGCAAAGAGTGCCCGAGTTCTAACTGGATTATCTCTGAGTCCCTCTTTTAAGCCACAATACATGCAATGAAAAAAATATGCTCTCACCTGACTAAATGAAAATGATATAAGTAACCCTCTTGTCAATAAGACAGGGTGTGCACATCTCACTGTCTCTTCCACTGATTTGGTACCAAGGAGTCAACTTAGGTGACTAGGGAAGTTATCCCAGAAGCCCAAAAGAGAGCGTGACCATTCCGTATTGCTCCTGATGGTCTCAGTAAAGCTCACTAAGATATGGACCTCACACTTGTGACTTAATGAAGTCTATGTTGATAGTTTTTGCACAGCTGGTTTTTCAGGTGATGGCATCTTGAACAAAGTAATTTCATAATGTTAAGGGCATTTTTCCTGAGCAAATGATGTACTCAAGGAGTGAGTTAAGGAAAACCAGAACCCAGAATATTTCCACAATTGTGAGCAATAAAACAAAATTTTCTTGGTTAAGGTCAGACATGAGAATTATAGTTTTGTATTATTTGGAGAGTAATATAGGCATTTTATCACAAGCTTATATATGCAAATGTCTGTCTCTTTCAGGGCTTAAATTATATAGGTGGTAAATGTTAATTGAATATAATAGATGATTGAGTAATCAGTCTGGAAGCTATTTTTAATCAATATTAATATGATGGCTAAGTATAACATAGGGGCAGTAATGAAAGGTCTTGATGTCTTTTAAAAATTAGTGTTTTTTATTTTAGAGACACTAAAGTGAGGGCAAGTGTCTTAAATAATGAATTCTTTCTTATGAAATAGCTGAATATATAATTCCACTTAAGATAAGTGAGGAAATGGCTTAACATGGCAGACTTACATAACAGGGAGGCAATCTGGATATTGGGGCTTAGCAATTTGCAACAAAGAAAAAAGATTGAAAATGCCACATGTCTGCTGTCTCAAACTGTCCATACTTTATCAAATTTGATCAGTTTAGTTCTCTGGAGAGTACTTTCTCTCTTGTTAACCCATGTGAATGCTAAGCTTTAGTTGGGAACTCATTCTTAAATCTCTAGGGACTCTCGAGCACTAGTTTTGACATTTGCAGGATGGAAAATTGTAGCAAGGGAATGACTATCAGCTAGTGAACCATGACTCACTCAGACTTACAACATTACTCTATGGTTCTAGTCATGTGCTGAAAATAAACACTGGAAGCTGACCTAGTTAGTGGTGGCCACAGCCCCTGACCCAGGCATATTCTTGTTCATTATGAGGAATGCCCTTAGATGGGTCCCCCCATTGGGAAAGAATGCCACTGGGTGCCAGGCTTCCTTTAAGTAACTTATAATGAAAAGGTTATTTAAAAAGAAAAAGTACTATTATATCATTCTTATTCATTAATAATATGTGAATGTGACAAATCCCCCCAAAAAATGAAATAGTAAAGAAGATTTTATCATTGTACTGCTAATCTGCCTTTGCATCCAGCTTTTAACTAGGAGTGTGTGTGTTCCTTCTTCTCACTTCAATATATTAAGCTTTGAGTACGGGCGGTGTGCTCAGTGGTTGAGCACCAACCTGTGAACCAGGAGGTCATGGTTCGATTCCCAGTCAGGGCACATGTCCGGGTTGTGGGCTCAATTCCCAGTAGGGGACATGCAGGAGGCAGCAGATCAATGATTCTCTCTCATCATTGATGTTTCTATCTCTCTCTTCATCTCCCTTTCTCTCTGAAATCAACAAAATGCTTTGAAAAGGCCTAATTACCTTGGACAGTTTCATATATGCTTTCCTCCCTCCTCTAACACACTGGTATCTCTTACTGCAAAGCACATAAGGATGGTGGCCTATGTTGCCAACATCTTTGTGGAAAATATTACCCTTCCAGAGGTGTAACATCCCAGAGCATATAAAACACCAAGATCCACATGCGCCGAAGTGCCCACTACGTTGTCTTTTTTGAACCAGACCTATGCTGTGGAAACCTTTGGTAGAATTATTAAAATCACAAACTCTGGATTCAGACAGCCCAGGATTTAAATCCTGACTATGCCATTTGTTAGCTGTGTAGGGGTTGGCAACTTGCATAACCCCCTGACCCTCTGCTGTCCCATCTATAAATTTCAAACAATGCTGATTAAATGATACCTTATTATCAAAGTGTTCAGTGCAATGCCTGTCACTTAGCAAATACTGATAAATAGTTACTATTCCACTGAGAAACCAAGGGAAATGCACCTTTAACTATAGATCAGATCTGTCGGTCATTGCTCTATAGATCACAGATCAAATACCACACTTCCTCTTCATTTTCTTTCTCAACTATAGCTTCTTAAATCACTTAATGTATAATAATCTCTTGGGGAAGGCACAGCTTTCAGACAGCCTTGACTATATCATGCTTTCAGTTTAAGAGACTGAACCAACCCTGATTAACAAAGTCTATAGTTTTAAATTCTTGAAAACCAAAGACAGAAAATTTGAGATTATTTTGGAAACTGTTTGTGACAGAGGGACAAACTACTAAAGAGTGATGATCTTCACAATATGTTAGGTAGAGCCTGACTACCTGGGTTTGAATCTCCGCCCTGCTATTCACCCTCTGTGGACCTTGGAAAAGTTATTTAAACCTCTTCAAGTTGAGCCTCAGCTGCTTCACCTACAGAATGAAGTAACAATGCTTCTTACCTGGATTCAGGAGATGTACTTACCATATTTTTCTATGTATAAGATGCCCCCAGAGGAGAAACCAAGATGGCGGCATAGGTAAACACCTATACTGCTGCCTCGCACAATAATTTCAAAACTGCAACTGGAAGACAGAGCGGACATCGTCCAGAACCACTAGAAAGCTGGCTGAGTGAAAATTCTACAACTAGAAGAAAAGATAAAAGGACACTGAGACCCAGAGGAGCTGTGGAGGACAGAGGTGCAGAGACCCGCACACGCGGATAAGGCAGGCGGCTGAATACACGGCTGGCTTACTTGGGGTGCTCAGAGAGAGAGGGCAGCAAGCACGCAGCTAGCTTCCTCATTCACAAGGGAAACAAAACCTCCTGACTGCACTGAAATCCAGTTCTGGGTGAGACTTTGAATACCCAGACTCATTCGTGGAGAAACTGGACTGTCTGGCAGCAGGCGAAACTCAGGGCAGCCTTCTCTCAGAGGTGCGTGCAGCCATTGCCTCGGGACACTGAGACACAGGGGCCTCGTAGGGCAGGGCTGATGGGAAACCAAGGCTGTCTGCTCAGCGCTGAGACTCCGCCCCATCCAAGCTGAGCACAGAAGCTCTCCCAGCGGAGACACAGATGATCCTCACAGCCAATTGGCCTGTAGGTCAACTCCCCCCAGAGATATTAACAACAATATAGGCCAGTGATGGCGAACCTATGACATGCGTGTCAGCACTGACACGTGTAGCCATTTCTGATGACATGCAGCAGCTGAGGCGGCCACATGTTGAGGATGAAACATTTGCTGCTCCTGAGGATGAAACATTTGCGACTAGAGTCTTGGAGACTCCAAGACTCTAGTCGCAAATGTTTCATCCTCCCCTATTAGACACTCTGTGCCGGAGGTCTGTAGGCCAAAACAACAGAAGTCCGGCACAGAGCGCCTAGTTCTGGGACTTCCTGTTAAGCCCGGATCTTTGCCCTCACTTCCGCCGGCAGAGCAGGGAGCAGAGGAACGCAGCGGGGGACGCATCGCTGGGGGCCCTGCCATTACCAGTAACCAAATAACAGTTAACCACAGCAACCATTATCTACTGTTCTGGGGTGTCATGGATTTCTAATACATCATTACTGAGATAAGTGAGGGGGAGGCTGGGAGAGGCGAGGGTTTGTGGCGTGCTATGGGTGCCGTTTCCCACCATTAGAAATAGTGGCAGCCATTTTAATTCACATAAGGAACACCATCTTGCTCCATAGTGCAGACTCCATTTTACCACTATTACTGTTGTGCATCCTTATTAACCCCTATTTCTGCTTATGAACCCTGCCCTTTCCTAAAAGACAGTTATATGCACCATTTTGTGGTTAGTTAGGCTAGTTAATCCCTAATTGCCTGCAGGCCTAACAAGCTATCTAGAATTCTATCTTCTGACACTGCCCCCCGATGGAGAACCCAAAAAATAAAAAACTAAGGTTAAGTAAAGGAAGTGGTAGTAGCAGTGGCCAACCCTTTCAAGAGACATGGACCGAGATGTATAGCTTTATAGAAAAAAATGGCAGATCATTTTGCGTTCTATGTACTGAAACGGTAGTAAGCAGAACGTGGAATATAAATAGACATTTTGAAACTAATCATTCCCAGCTCTTGGAAAAAAGTGAGGACGAAAGGAAGGAATACATTTCCAGGCAGCTACACCTTTATAAGAGCCAATCTAATTCCATCCTTAAATTTATGAAAGGCTCTACAGATTTAACATCTGCAAGTTTGAGCATTGCTCACTCTAGAGCTCAGCATGGAAAAGCGCTCAGTGGGGGAGAATTTATTAAAGAAACTCTCCTAAGATGTGCACCAGTTCTATTTCACAATATGCAGAATAAAGATGCAATTATTAAGAGAATATCTGAGTTACCACTCAGTAGAAATATCATAAAAGACCGAATAATGAGACTGAACACAAACGTACAACATCAATTAAAGAGAGACATAAGGAAGTGTAAATATTTTCGATCTCTCTTGATGAAACTACTGATGTCACATCACATGCTCAGTTGGCCATGATTGGTCGATATTCTGATGGTCTCACAATGAGAGAAGAGTTGATAAAGTTAGTATCAGTGTCAACAAGTAAATCAGGAAACGAAATATGTAAGGTTGTTATACAAACATTTCGTGACCTAAGCATTGATATCTCTAAAGTTGTGTCAGTGACAACAAATGGGGCATCAAATATGGTAGGGAAAAAAGTCGGATTTGTCAAATTGTTTACAGAAGCTATTGGACATCCGATTGTGCCTTTTCATTGTATTATCCATCAGGAGGCTTTATGTACCAAGGCAGGATTCACTGACTTAAAACGACTTAATGTCAGTTGTTACAAAAATAGTTAATTTAATAGCTGCTCGCCCCCTTCACAAGTGAGAATTTTCGGCACTTTTACTGGAGGTTGATTCCACCTACAGTGGACTGCTGATGTACAATAATGTAAGATGGCTGAGCCGAGGCAAAGTTCTTAAGCGCTTTGTGGAGTGGTTTGAAGAAATTAAGGTATGTCTTGACGATAAGGATCTGGGAAACTTTCCTCAGCTTAATGATGATAAGTGGGTCAACACCCTGATGTTTTTTACAGATCTCTCTGTCCATATTAATGAACTGAACTTAAAGTTACAAGGTTTTGGCAAAAGTATTGGCGTTATGTTTGGATACATAAAAGCTTTTGAAAGTAAAGTTAAAATTTTCAAGCGAGATGTAGAAACTAAAACTTATAAGTATTTTCCTCGAGTAACAAAGTATTTTGAGAAGGCCAGTGCAGCTGTACAAAATGAAATGGAACTCTTGCATATGAAGTACCAGCATGTTTTAGACTCATTACTTGACCAGTTTAGTGATAGATTTAGTCAATTTAGAAGTCTAGAACAGACCATGAAAATAATTAAGTATCCTGATGTAGTAGTCTACAGTAGTTTGGAATTAAATGGTTTCCAATGGATGCAAATTGATGATTTGGAGATGCAACTTGCAGAATTTCAAGACAGTATCTGGGCTCAGGTGTTTGTTGACTTGAGGTCAAAGCTTGAGAATCTGGAAAGGTGCCGCTTGGAGAATCAAGAGGAGTGCCACTACGAACAGGAAATTTGGAGTGCCTGGAACCAACTACCAGACACTTTTAGCACCCTGAGAAATATAGCAATGGCTTTACTCACAATTTTTCCCTCTACATACTTTTGTGAGGCCTTATTCTCAGTGTTAAATAATATCAAAACCAACAAAAGAAACAGATTGACAGATGAAGTTAGTAGCGCTTGCTTGGGCCTGAAGTGTACAAAATACCAACCTCCAACTGAAGATTTAGCCAATGAAATTCAGCAACAAAAAAGTCACTAATAGGCAGGTTAGTTAAAGAATTCCGCCCCCCCCCCTTCACTTATCTGAGTTCACGGCACCCCACACAAGCTAAATAATATTAAGACCAACAAAAGAAACCGACTGATGGATGAACAAAGAAGTCACTAAGCAGGTAAGTTAAATATTTAGTTTTTGGTTTATTAAATACAATTATATATAACAATTATACATTTATGTTATTTAAACTATAAATATCGCAAAATAATGTTTTTTCCTCAAAGTGACACACTACCCGAGTTATGCTCAGTTTTTTGGCAAAGTTTGTCACACCAAGCTCAAAAGGTTGCCCATCACTGATCTAGGCTTAACTACAACAAGACTGCACACACAGCCCACAAAAGGGCACACCAAGAGTGTCCACCTCAGGTAACTGGGGAGGCTGACCCACTGAGCCCTGCTAGGACACCTAGCACACAAAGCCACTCCATCAACTCAGGGAAGCAGCCAAACTGTGGAGACAAAGAGGCAGGCCACAAATGAAGGAAAAGGAGGAAAGTAAATGAATGGATATAGAGTTCAAAACCACGGTCATAAGGTTTTTCAAGAATTTCCTAGAAAAGGCTGATAAATTTAACGAGACCCTCAAAGATATGAAAAAGGATCAACTAGAAATTAAGCATACACTGACTGAAATAAAAAATATTATACAGAGACCTAAAAGCAGACTAGAGGATTGCAAGAACCAAGTCAAAGATTTGAAATACCAAGAAGCAAAAAATACTGAACCAGAAAAGCAAAATGAAAAAAGAATCCAAAAATTGAAGATACTGTAAAGAAGCCTCTGGGACAACTTCAAGTGTACCAACATCAGAATTATGGGGGTCCCAGAAGAAGAGAGAGAGAAAGATACTGAAAACCTATTTGAAGAAATAGTGACTGAAAATTTCCCCCACCTGGTGAAAGAAATAGACTTACAAGTCGAGGAAGTGCACAGAACCCCAAACAAAAGGAATCCAAAGAGGACCACACCAAGACACATCATAATTAAAATGCCAAGAGCAAAAGACAAAGAGAGAATATTAAAAGCAGCAAGAGAAAAACAGTTAGTTACCTCCAAGGGAGCACCCATATGATTGTCAGCTGATTTCTCAACAGAAACTATGTAGGCTACATGGGAATGGCAAGAAATATTCAAAGTGATGAATAGCAAGAAACTATAACCAAGATTACTCTACCCAGCAAAGCTATCATTCAGAATTGAAGGTCAGATAAAGAGCTTCACAGATAAGAAAAAGCTAAAGGAGTTCATCACCACCAAACCAGAATTATATGAAATGCTGAAAGGTATTCTTTAAGAAGAGGAAGAAGAAGAAAAAGATAAAGATAAAAATTATGAACAACAAATACGTATCTATCAATAAGTGAATCTAAAAACCAAGGGAATAAAAAATCTGATGAACAGAATAAACTGGTGAATATAATAGAATCAGGGCCATAGAAAGGGAGTGGACTGACAATTCTTGGGGGAAAAGGGGGGTGGGGGTGTGGGAAGAGACTGGACAAAAAGCGTACACCTATGGATGAGGACAGTGTGGGGGAGGTAAGGGCAGAGGGTGGGATAGGAACCTGGTGGAGGGGAGCTATGGTGGGAAAAAAGAGGAACAATTGTAATAATCTGAACAATAAAGATTTATTAAATTAAAAATAAATAAATAAATAAATAAATAAATTAAAATAAATAAATTAAAAAAGATGTCCCCATGTATAAGATGCCCCCCACTTTTCCAACCCAAAATTAAGAAATCAATATTTTGAACATGTTGCTGGTTTTCTTCTTAAGGCCTTCTTCTTTTTGGCATGTCAAGGAGTTGTTCTTCCTGTTTTCTCCACTGTCTGATCATACACTCAGTGGGAGGAGGCCCAAATTGTCTCTCTGCAGCTCTATTTCCAGGCTCTGTTGATAGCTGATTACATTCAGTTTGAATTTTGCAAAGTAAGATTATCGCTTTCTGGTATTTATCTTTTTATTCTGTGACATCTTTATAGACTCAGAACATTCCAGTCCCTGTGGAATCTGCACACTCTCCACCTCCACCTCCAATTATGGCATCAGCTGACATCAGTAACAATGAGGCTCTTAATTGGAGGAAGCCTATTTGACAATGTATGGGCAGCTACCTCCTCAGCTGACTTTTGTGTATAAGAGGCCTCTCTATTTTCAGTCTAACAATTTTAGAAAAAAATAGTGTCTTATACATGAAAAAATATGGTAGCTGATACTGATTGACTTAGAATAAATTTGATACTCTAGATAAAATGAGTGTCTATAGTAATATTATCTAATGTCTAATGAGACAGTGACCTGATTACAAAAATTTTAAAAGAAATCTATCAGTATGCCTAAAAAAACACATTCTTGCTCATAACTTTACCCCTCATTGAAAAGGGGAAAAAAGAATATAACCCTGCCTCAGTGATGGCTCCCCTGGCTTTTGACTTGCCATCAATGGAGGATAGGTGTCCAAACCATTGTCCAGTCCATCCATGTGAGCACCCTGAGGCCAGAGTATGGACAGGGAAGTACCCTATGGCACGATGGCAATCTCCTGTCTGCAACTGCAGAAAAGATGGGGAAAAGTGAACTCAATTCAACATGTAGTTTATAACAGCACAGGGGCTCTCCTGTCTGAATCAAGTTAAAATGTGCAAGAGTGCCAAAACCGGTTTGGCTCAGTGGATAGAGCGTCGGCCTGTGGACTCAAGGGTCCCAGGTTCCATTCCGGTCAAGGGCATGTACCTTGGTTGCGGGCACATCCCCAGTAGGGGGTGTGTAAGAGGCAACTGATCGATGTTTCTCTCTCATCAATGTTTCTAACTCTCTATCCCTCTCTCTTCCTCTCTGTAAAAAATCAATAAAATATATTAAAAAAAAATGTGCAAGAGTACACTGAGTTGACTTAAAATGTCTTTTCTGTGTCATCAGCTGAGTATAAAGCTTTCTTTTTGGTTTTTCAGGGTGGGACAAAAGTTGGTTTACAGTTATGAATAAATGAGACACAGTTTATTCTTGTATCATTATTTATTAACTAGAGGCCCAGTGCACAAGATTTGTGCACTTGGGGGGGGTGTCCCTCAGCCCAGCCTGCACCCTCTCCAATCTGGAACCCCTTGGGGAATGTCCGACTGCTGGTTTAGACCCGATCTAAACCGGCAGTCTGACATCCCTCTCACAATCCGGTACTGTTGGCTCCCAACTGCTCGCCTGCCTGTCTGCCTGATTGGCCCTAACCGCTTCTGCCTGCCAGCCTCATCACCCCCTAACCACTCCCCTGCCATCCTGATCTATACTTAACTGTTCCCCAGCTGGCCTGATAGCCCCCAACTGCCCTCCCCTGCCAATCTGGTCCCCCCCAACTGCCCTCCCCTACAGGCCTGGACCTCCCCAACTTCCCTCCCCTGCTGACCTGATCACCCACAACTGGTCTCCCCTGATGGCCATCTTGTGCAAGGGTGTGACGGTCAATTTGCACATTACCTCTTTATTATATAGAATTAATGTATCATTTTCCATATGAACAACTGTAAACCTACTTTTGCAACACCCTGTATTTCAGTCAAACTTCCACTTAGGTAATAAAATGATATTATTTAGCATTTTATTTAATAACACTAATTTAACCAACACAAAAATTGTAATATATCCCACACAATTGTAATATATCCCACTGTAATGTGTGTATATATATATATATATATATACATATATATATATTTATTTATTTATTTATTTATTTATAACTATATATATAGTTATATGTGTGTGTGTGTGTGTGTGTATATATATATATATATATGTATATATATATATATATATATATATATATATATATATATATATAGTTATTAGAGTACTGCCAATTAGCATACCAAACACCCTATGAGAGCTCAAGTATTATCTGATGCTGATGTTAAAGATTAAACTCTGGAATGCCCCATTCAAAATCAGTTTTCCATGGCTGCTGTTTCATTTGTGATGATAATGTAATTTGGTTTTGGAATACATGGCAAGCACCATGGTACAAGAGGTCAAAGTAAGTTTCAATTTTTGTTTTGGAAAGAGTCAAGAGGAGGATCAGGAAGACTAGCTTAATAAGTCCTATTTTTGTGGGCACATTTAAGTTTATTTTCAAAAATCCATGGAAACCCTTCTTGGAAAAATCTAGTCAACAAGTTCAATTTCTCTTAAGAATATATTTAGTAACTGGAAGACTTATTTTTTTAATCTGTGTGAATCATATGTATATCATACATAAGACCAAATTGAAAGTAAATGAATTTATATGTTTGTGTTTAACTTAGGGTTGAAGCTGACCAATAAAATCCATTAAAATAACATTTTGGCAGTTTGATTCAAATGGAGCAAGTGATAAACTGACAAAAACAGATTTTGTCAATCCCAGGTCACTACAAAGTAGGCAAATGTCTGTTTTAAATAGACCCTACTGAATCAAAATTAATTTTTCTTAGACTTCACAAAATACACTTCTTTTCCATACTCTGAATACAGTTGGAGATGATAAAATGCAACCAATAATGTTGTCTTCCTTATACTTCTTTTAACACCACTCTGGTTACGAAATCTAAGAGTCTCTGAGGAAAACCTTCATAGAATTTGTTTTTCTTACCTCAGGCTCTCTCTACCTTTACTGGAATTTCTTGGTTTCTGTTTGTTTACATTTTCCTTTCCCAATCACATTGAGCTCATATAATGACCGCACTGATATCCTGCCCCTGAAATCCACTGACTTCAGAGCCCCCACTGCCATGTTTTATTATCCACAACAGTAAATTACCGCATTCCTCCATAGGTCTCCAACCAGGCAGATACAGACGCAGAAAGTGAAGTCAGGCAGTAGAACAACCCTGAAGCGCCCCTGCTCTTTTTCCAGTTTCCCAAGATTGAATGAAAGAAAACACCAACTGCCCTAGCTGGTTTGGCTCAGTGGATAGAACATCCAACCATGGATTGAAGGGTCCTGGGTTCAATTCCAGTCAAGGGCACATACCTCAGTTGCAGGCTCAATACCCGGCCCTGTCAGGGACCATGAGGGAGGCAGCCATTCGATGTGTCTCTCTCACATCAGTGTTTCTCTCTGTCTCCCTCCCTTCCACTATCTCTAAAAATCAATGGAAAAATATCCTCGGGTGAGGATTAAATAAATAAATAAAGAAATAAATTAAATAAAGAAAGCACCAACTCCACTAATGAAAATACATTAGCAACTCTGGCTAATTTATATTGACTAATTTCATTACTGAGTTCCACACTATAGGCTCCATTCCTTTTATCTTTGCTATCTTTGGTAACAATTAAAAAACATAAACCCAAAAAGTGTGTGAACAAAGATATTCATAGACAACAGGAAAAAGTGAAAAATCTTGTTTTCTAGCAAAAAGCATTTGAATAGAGTATATAATTATTGTCAAATATATACTACATATACTATTTGTATAATATTATATATAGTTATGTTATATGTTATGTCATTAAAATATTTACATAAGATGTTTATTCAATAATTTTTAAAATAGTACAATGAAAAAAATTGTTTTCACTAAGATTACAATTATGAAAAAATATATATACACCAAAGCAATCTGAAAGGAATAAACAAATAGGTTACTTCCTGGGATTGCAAGTAATTTTCCCTCCAGCTTGTAAGCATCATTTTGTGTTATTTTACTGGAAATAAACAAAGAAATGTAGGAAAACACAACTCACTTTATGTATTTGTAGATCAGATTTAAACAAAAAGTTAAAAATTTCATTTAAGAGGAATAATCACAAAAGTTTTCAGTAAGTAGAATGCATTTTGCTTACTTACTCTAGATAAGCAACTGGTGGTCAAGCCTGACCTTTATATTCTTGTGTTTATTTACCCATCACTGATCCATGTAATCCTGCCCTCCTCTGCCAGGCTGCCAAAGCCTGGCCAGTTTCTCTTCCATTTGTTCTCCAACAAGTTCTTATGGCATCTTGGTCATGGAGGTGGTTCATATGAGGGAGTGAGACTAGGTCTGGGAAAAGTCAACACTATTCCTGGAAAACTTTATCAGAAGGCCAATGGTACCTATCATTTTTATAGGTGAATGAAATATCATTGTTTAAAATTACTAACTTCCCGTTGTAAGAATCACTTGGGGTTCTGGTCTCCCAGACCATAGAATTCCTTTGCCCAATGAGCATGGAGAACATTTCCTCTCCTTTGGTTTTCTCCCTAAAAATGTTTTCATTCACATGCCATCAAATTTTAATAATTTCTTTAAAATGAAATGGAAACTGTTCTGTCCCATAATAACAGTCTGTTTAAGCTGCTGTAACAAAATACCAGAGACTGAGTGGCTTAAGCCATAGAAATTTATTCTCTCACAGTTCTGGAAGCCAAGTCCAACATCAGAGAGTCAGCATGGTAGTTTTCAGCATGGTGAGAGCTCTCCTCTTGGCTTACAGACAGCTGCCTTATCACTGTGTCTTCATACCACTGGGAAAGAAAATTCTCTGGTGTTTTTTCTTTAAAAAGCACTAGTCTCATCATGAGGATCTCACCCTCATGACCTCATCTAATTACTTCCCAAAGACCCCATCCTTTAATACCATGGCATTGGAGGTTAGAGGTTCAACGTATCAAGATGGAGAGGACACAATTCAGTCCATAGAACCATCAAAAACCCTGATTTTGCCTGGCCGGTGTGGCTCAGTGCTTGAGAATTGACCTATGAACCAGGAGGTCATGGTTGGATTCCTGGTTGGGATACATGGCCTGGTCGGGTTGCGGGCTTGATCCTCAGTGTGGGGTGTGCAGGAGGCAGCAGATCAATGATTCTCTTTCATCATTGATGTTTCTATCTCTGTCTCCCTCTCCTTTCCTCTCTGAAGTCAATAAAATATATTTTAAAAAACAAAAATGACCCTGATTTTTACCTTTGCCATTTTTATTTTCTCAACTTTAACACATTTTTAAAATAAAATCCAAATCTAACTCAAAGGTTTCTGCACATTAGTAAGTATCAATTACCTGGCTCTTTTTCATGTAGACGTTTGGCCCTTTATTTTCCAGAGAACACATCCATATTTTCTGCTACTGCTTTTTCTGAGTGCATCAGACAGGGTCTAGTCTGGAGAGATAAATCTCACTAGTTATTTAAAGAAAAAATAATTTTAACATACATAATTTTTAGATGTGAAGTTATTAACTAGTTAACAGAAAAGTAAACACAGAATTGGAAGGTACCATGGGGGTAGCAGGAAAAAGCTAGAAAATAAAGAAGATAGGTTGGCATTATTAAAATTTAACCTAGAGTAGGTATTCCATGAAGGTGAAACTTCTCAAAAACAGGCGTTTGCTGCTAGACTAATAGCACTGACTGTGAGCTTGGAGAAGAGATTCCTGGGCTGGCACCCCAACTTCTGCAGCCTGGCCTCCTGATGGCTGGTACTGAAATCAATGACATGAGATGTGATGAGCTGGTTCTTTCTGCAAGTTTTGGAAAAGCAGCAAAGTGGATTCAGCTGCTGCTTTGAGGAAGAACTTGTGCCACTAGGGTAAAGGCTGCCATTAGGTTGACACTCACAGGAAAGAAAGGCTAATGGGAGGTACAGGGTTGACTCCACATGGAAGTGATTTAGTAGGGCTCACCATACGGCCAGAATTGCATTTAGAAGGTAGTTTAGTTCTCTCCTGCACATAAAATAAACAAAAACGCAAGGCCACAGAGTTCTGGAATATAAGCCAAAATTGACATGGTTTTGGCCCAGATTTCCAGACACAGTTATCCACCATAATGGTCAATATACTTTTTTTATACTACTAGAAAAGATTCTCAGTAACTATTTCATCTCAAGTAAGGAAGCTTCAGATTGAATATTCCAAATGGCTCAGACTTTTACATGTTGTAAATGGAAGCCAATTTAAAAGCATGATTATCAGAGAGAAAAACCACCACAAATAATAAAATACCATCTTCATGTGTGAAATTATTGAAATTTAAAAAGCAATAGGACACCTGTATGTCCCCATTTGGAGAAGTGTCTATTCAGGTCCTTTGTCCATTTTTTAATTAAGTTGCTGTTTTTCTTGGTGTTGAAAACATGTACGTTCTTTGTAAATTTTGGAAATTAGCCCCTTACCAGATGTATTATTGGCAAATATATGCCCCCATTCAGCAGGTTGTCTTTTCATTTTTTTAAAATTATTTTTATTGATTTCAGAGAGGAAGGGAGAGGGAGAGGAAGAGAGAGATGATGAGAGAGCATCAATGATGAGAGAGCATCTTTGATCAGCTGCCTCCTGCATGCCCCACACTGGGGATTAGCCTGAAATCTGGGCATGTGCCCTGACCAGGAATCAAACCATGACCTCCTGAGTCCTGGGTCATAGGTGGACGTTCAACCACTGAGCCACACTGGCTGGGCTGTTGTCTTTTCATTTTGTTGATGGTTTCCTTTGCTGTGCAAAACCTTTTTAGTTTGATGTGGTCCCATTTGTTTATTTTTTCTTTTGTTTCTCTTGCCCAAGGAGATATTTCAGAAAAAATATTGCTATATGAAATGTCTGAAATTTTACTGACTATATTTTCTAATAGGATTTTTATGTTTTCCTGGTTTACATTTAAGTCTTTAATCTATTTTGAGCTTATTATTGTGTGTGCTTTAAGGAGGCAACCTAGTTTTTGTTTTGTTTTGCATGCATCTGTCCAATTTTCCCAACACTATTTATTGAGTAGACTATCTATACCCCATTATACGTTCTCACCTCCTTTGTCAAATATGAATTGACCATAAAGGGGTGGGTTTATTTCTAAGCTCTCTGTTCTGGCCATTGATCTAGATGCCTGATTTTATGTCAGTACCATGCTGTTTTGATTACTATGATCTTACAGTATAATTTGCTATCAGGTAGTATGATGCTCAATGTCACTAATCATCAGAAGAAATCAAATTAAAACCAAAGTTAGATATCACCTCACACCTGTCAGAATGGCTATTATCAATAAATCAACAAACAACAAGTGTTGGCAAGGATGTGGCAAAAATGGAACCCTTGTGCTCTGTTTGTGGGAATCCAGATTGGTGCAGCCACTGTGGAAACAGTATGGTGATGAGTGCACGATGCAACAAGCAGAGGATGTGTTATAGAGTTGTACACTTGAAACCTATACGGTTTTGTTGACAATCTTACCTCAATAGATTAAATAATTTTTAAATCAATAGGCAATCTAGTAGAATTTGATACTATTTGTACTCACCATTGCTGGTGGAATCTAGAGCATAAATTAAAGAAGCTAAAAATGTTTAAACCCCTTGATTTTGATTTAGCCAGTATAGCTATATGTTCTGGCAGATAATAAAAACTATATGCAATGATTTATGTATAAGGAAATTTCTTGATGTGCTTACTATAGTAAAACTTGGGAACTACATAAATGTTTAATAATAAAGATGTGATAAAATATATGATATTAGAACTATATGATAGATTTTTCTTTAGCCATTAAAATATATTTATTTTCTATTTTATTATTCTTTAATATTAATGTATAATATTAAATTAAAAAGTAGGATTAACTGCATATATGCAATATGACCACATTTTTTTTTAATATATTTTATTGATTTTATACAGAGAGGAAGGCAGAGGGACAGAGAGCCAGAAACATCGATGAGAGAGAAACATCGACCAGCTGCCTCCTGCACACCCCCCACTGGGGATGTGCCCACAACCAGGGTACACGCCCTTGACCAGAATCGAACCCGGGACCCCTCAGTCCGCAGGCCGACGCCCCATCCACTGAGCCAAACCGGTTAGGGCATGACCACATTAATAGAAACAAAACACATATTGTAAAAGTAGAAACTGGACAAATATACATCAACAATTTTTAAAGTATCTTTGATTTTTTGAATTCTTAATTATTTCAATCTCTTTGTTATGTATTTTATATTTTTCAACTTTCTACAATCTACATTTACTATTTTTATAATCAAATCTACTTTAAGTGTTATTACAAATAACTTTTGAAGTGACATTTTTATACTGTTCAAGAATGAGTGTTTCAATTGATAATTACAGCTTGTATAGAAGGCTTGCCTTATTGTTGTTTATTCCATTACAAAGGAAAATGATGAACTATCCACATCAATATAGTAACTAATAAAAAGGGAGTATCTTCAAACATTAAAAAAATAAAGAGAAAACAGTATAGCTTAGTCAATTGATATACCATTACTTTTTTTAAAATTTCTTTATTGATTAAGGTATTACATGTGTCCTTATCCCCACATTGGCCCTCCCACCCCCTACTCATGCCCTCAACCCCTGGTGTCTGTGTCTACTGTTTAGGCTTATATGCATGCATATAAGTCCTTTGGTTGATCTCTCCCCCTTACCCCAACCCTTCCCTACCTTCCCTCTGAAGTTTGACAGTCTGATGGATGTTCCCATGCCTCTAAAACTTCAGATATATTATGATTAATGTTTCACTTACTTATCAGAAATGTAAGACTTTTCCACCATGCATGGCATAAATTTTGTTATAAATGTACAGTATATTTTTGTTGTCTCACTCTCAGCTGAGTCTCCACAAAGAGAATAAAGGATTTCAAGGATCCATACCATCTAAAGAATGGTAGGATGTTTAAAAAAGTTTCATGATCCTTAAAAGTCATTGTTAGCTCAAATATATAAAAAAGAAGCTGGAAATTTGAGAGAGAGCAGAGCATGGATTTCTTCAGAGAAACAGTGTTCATTCAGTATGAGAACACATAGATGCTTTTCTTCCCACCTCTAGCCCAAAACCCCCATGCCAAGTGAGGAGGGTGAATTGGGGATGACCCAGTGAACTTGGAAAACTGAGGAATGCAGGGTCTAATACCTGACTCATGTTTGAGGAGACTAGAGGCAAGAAGCTCACTAGAGCAACCTGTGGCAAAAAATAGAAGGGATGCTTTGAACATGCTCTTCCAGAGCTATGAGTGATGGTTTTCATAGACCAGATAAGGGCTGAATGAAAAGGTATGAGCTTGTGTCACCCTGAAAAGGAGGTATCCAAAAGCACTGGCTAGAATTAAGTGACCCAATAAATAGAGGGTAGCTGCCAGGTCCAGGAACTGAGGCCAGTGCCAAAAGGGGCTAGCTGAGATAAATATTGCCCACCTCAGGAAACTGCTCATGGGATTCCCCAACAGGGGGATTTCAGAGAACCCACAAGATGGCTTATGAGAGAAATAACCAGCATTTGGATTCTGCCACAACAGAAGGCTCCATTATAACTGCTCCACTCAAGTAAGAATTGTGTCCTTAACACTCCTCCACTACCAATCCTCATTCTCACACACAACCCTTGGGAGAGTCAGAGATTGGTGGATGGGGGGAAGAAGTAAAAGAAGAGGGTAGGGAAATAGTGCTAAAACCAACAGTATCCCTCTTCCTACTGCAGGACATTCTTCAGCAGGACTGAGCTGGGGAAAGAGAGATTTAAATCTGATGAAAGATTGATGATCATACATTGGTCTGGGTTGCACTTTCTACTTACTGAAAAAATGCATCATTCATTCCTGTGAGTTATGGAAAAGGTGGAATCTTCATCCAAGGATAGAATAGAACAATTTGACGGATTAGTCAAAAGGGGCATTTAGGAAGAAGGAACACAGTTGTTTTATGTTTGTGCCCATTTTAATTCTGCTGATCTTATAAACTGGTTACATAAGCACTGTTAACAACAACAAAACATTTCAAATAACAGAAATTATAAAAAAAAAAAAAGAAGGAAAAGGAGCTTATCCTATGAAATATCAGACAAAATTTGTTCCAGAAATATTTTCTGGTAAAAAACAACTGAAAATGTCATCAAGGGAGACCATACATTTTGAGAAAATGTTCTCTGCTTTCAGAAATATCTGTTTACAATGTCGCAGTTTTTATTGAACTTACATACCTATATAAATATGATGAACGAAGAAGCTCAGCCATAAAAACACTAGGTCACTGAAACAAATACAACCTGTTCACACAAAATGAACGAGACATTTTTGACTCAAATAGCCCAGGGAACTGTTACATTGGATGACTCCATAGATATGCCAGTGTTTCTTATTTTCATCAGTAGTTTGAAGGGTACATAGATTATATAAGTGCAATGAAAATTATTATGCCAGGGGCACAAACACTGCCTATAAAAGATCTGAAAGTTTTCTTCTAATTCTATAGAGAAGACAGAGGTGATCATGTAACCCTTGGGCACATGAGGGCAGAAGGTTATGGGTATTGATTCAGATTCTCCCCAAGTGTTAGCAAGCATGAAGCTGAGGCATAAAAAGAGGAAACATTTCAACTCTAAAGCCAAATCCCAGCCAACTGCTAGGAGGATGGACAAAGGACACAAACTGGAGAGAGCACATCAGAGAGGGATGCTTAAAGCAGAGGGAAGGAGACATTTCAGTGCAATGCCCTGAGCTGCGGAACACTTGTTTTCAACAAGATTGACATGTGTAGCCCAGCGAGTTTGCCCAGAACATTCATTTTGGCCTGGCTGGCATGGCTCAGTTGTTGAGTGTCGACCTATGAACCTGGTGGTCATGGTTCGATTCCCCATCAGGACACATGCCCAGGTTGCCAGCTCGAACCCCAGTGGGAGGCATGCAGGAGGCAGCCGATCAATGATTCTCTCTCATCATTGATGTTCCTACCTCTTTTTTCCTCTCCCTTCCTCTTTGAAATATATTTTAAAAATAGAACATTAGCTTTGGTTTTTCCTTCCCCAGGTGTGACAGGAAGAACGCTAAGACCCACTGTTCTCAAGCATAGGCACAGGTGAGATTCACAGCAGTTCACCTCAAATATGTAGGCATGATTCGCCAGTTAAAATCAGCCGTCATGTGTATCACAAACAACTTTTATTTTTAAATTACAGTTACATACAATATTATATTAGTCTCAGATGTACAACATAGTGATTAGGTATTTACTTAATTTACAATGTGATCACTCTAATAAGTCTAGTACCCACCTGAGCCCATACATAGTTATTACAATACTAGAGGCCTGATGCATGAATTCGTGCACGGGTGGGGTCCGGTCAGCCTGCCCACATCGGTGCCAATCGGGCAGGGCTGGCCAGGGGGAGGGGCCATGGGTGGTTGGTCGGCCAGCCCCGCCCTCTGGTCGAACTCCCAGTAGAGGAGACAATTAGCATATTAGCCTTTTATTATATAGGATTATTGACTATATTCCCTATGCTGTAGTGAATTATTTTCTTTTAAATTGCCATTTGGCTCAGTGGAGAGAGCATTGGCCTGTGGACTGAAGTGTCCCAGGTTCGATTTCAGTCAAGTGCTCATACCTACATTGAAGGCTCCTCCCTGGCCTGCCTCCTGGTTGAGCTGCATGCAGAAGGCAACCAATCGATGTTTCTGTCACATAGATATTTCTCTCTGTCTTTCCCTATCTCTTCTACTCTCTAAAAATCGATGGAAAAATATCCTTGGGTGAGGATTAAAAACAAACAAACAAACAACAACAAAAACAAAAAACAAAAACAAAAAAATCACACCTCTTTACTGACATATAACTTGCACAAAGAAATGTGCACAAACCAAAAGGCTGTACATGATGATTTTCCAAAATGAATGCACCCATGTAACCAACATGCAAGTCAAATCTGCCACTTGTGACTCCTGCTAATCACTACCTTCCTCATGGTAACCACCACCTTGATTTCTAATACTGTAGTTAATTCTGTTTGTCTTTGAACTTTACACAAATGGAATCATCTAAAATGTATTAGTCTGTATCTGCCTTTTTTCATTCAGCATTGTGTTTCAGCTTTATCAATGTGCTATGGATAACACACCACTAATATGAAGAACTTATAACAACTAAATCCCTAATATCATAAGAGATAGTTTCTCTCTCTCTCTCCATAGATATATATGTATATGTATACATATATGTCTCTATATATAGATATATATCTATACCTATGCATATATATCTATAATAATAAAAGCATAACATGCTAATTAGACCAGATGTCCTTCCGGACATCCTTCTGTCCTTCCAGACAAAGCCAGGGCTGTGAAGGAAGCCCGGGTCCCTGGTGCCTGCCAGCGACCAGAGGGAAGCCGGGGTCCTGGGTGCCAAAGGGAAGTCAGTGCTGGCAGCCGGGGGAAGGAAGGCCTACTCTTGCAGGAATTCATGCATCAGGCCTCTAGTATATCTTATCTAATAAAGAGGGAATATGCAAATTGACCATCACACCGTCAAAATATAGCAATGCCCGTAGCCACAAGATATCAGCGCCCAGTCCCCTCAGCCCTGCCAGAGCCCCCAGTCCTTTCAGCACCACCAAGGGGGTGGCAGGTGTTCAGTGTGGCTGGACCTGCCCTCAGCTCCCCATCACCCAGGGCCGGCCTGAGGCACAGGCAAGCTTCAGATGTCAGCTGTCCAGCCATCTAGGGCTGGCCTGAGGCTTGCCTGCACCTCAGATGGCAGCTGCCCAGCCACCTAGGGCCGGCCCAAGGCACAGGCAAGCCTCGGATGGCAGCTGCCCAGCTGCCCACGCCACCTGAGGCTCAGGTAACCAGGGCCAGCTGAGGTTTGCACTGCCGGCAGTGGCAGCAGTAGAGGTGTGATGGGGGCGTTGCCTTCCCCTGCTCGCCAGGTCGCCTCCTGCCCCTGAGGGCTCCCAGACTGTGAGAGGGGACAGGCCAGGCTGAGGAGCTCCCCCTCCAGTGCATGAATTTTCATGCACCAGGCCTCTAGCATATATATAAATACAAAAGAAAATGCTTTTTAAAAAGCTGAAAGATTTGACAGTGTGTTTCTGTGAGAAATAAAGTTGGCTGAGGAGAATATTGGGGTAAGACACTATTTATTATATAATACTTCCCTGATTTTTTATTTGTGCACATGTTGCTTTGACTAAAACAGATTAACATTTTTTAAATCCTAGCAATTCTTAAAATTTATACATTTTTTTGCAAAAAAAAATAAACAAACATAAATATAATCTTAACTTTTGCCTTTTCCTTAAAGCCCATTGCACTGCTTTATATCTGTTTTATATCTTATTCACCTTGCTTAAATAAAAATTTTTTCCTAGAACTTAAATATTTTGAGAGTATTCCCTATGCTCCTATATTATTGAAAAATATAATAATACCTGTTTTTAAGAGTTCCTCAAAATGTGTGTTAGAATATATTAGGAGTGAAAGAGGATTTGTGAAGATTATCCTGATCTCAATTGCTCTAATAATCTCTCCCTGATTGTCTTGTTTTAAATATATGGTGATGGGTAAATCAAAATTAATAGATTGATCTTAGGAGGAATAAATTGACAAGGAATAGTATCTGAAAATTTCAGGGAGGTGGGGACATTATTTACTATGAAATAGTTAAATCTTTTTAACTTAAAAGCCTAAAATGGAAAAATAGATGGCTTATTGTGATTAAAGCATGAAATGGTCAACACCACATAAAAGTGTATGCCCTTTGCCTTAAATAATTCGGCACAACACCTTTCCCAACATTTCCTCAGTTATTTTAAAGAAACTGTTAATTGTTCTTCAAAGTATATTTTAACAAATTCTTGAAAAAGAAGTTTTGACCTTGTAAAAGCATAAAGGCAATATAAATCAAATTATTGCTATTCAATGCCAAGTAGTACTCAATGGTCTAAGGAGTTATTTTCACTTATCATTGGCTCACACTCATATTGGTTGACTTGGCTTGGTTTCTAGAATTCTTTGGATCTATGTGGAGGCGCCACAAATCTATTTTCATTAATTGAGCCATACCCTGAACTCTTTGTAGCAAAATGTCATCTGTGGTCAGTTTGGTTAGCTGCAATTCTTTGGGGCTAAGGAGAGTAAGAGCTCCACCAAGAAGAGAAAACAGTAAGATATGATCAAATTTATAACAGATCTCCAAGAGTATTGCAATCCCTGGTTCTATCCAGAGACCGAAGAATCCACATGTAGAAGTTAGAATACATAGCCACGCATCACCTTCACACAGCGTTTTCTGCCTGACATATGTCAACATTTGACCTGGCCTCCCTTTGACCTGACATGCTCATTGCCTTCTTCGTTTTAGAAGTGCCAAGTATGTGGATGTCTGTATAAAAGCTGGCATCTCTTATTACAGAAGAATTTGACCACCTCTACCTCACTTGGACCTATTTTTTGCTGTGAGTGCTTCTCTTCTTTCCCTTGACCAAATCTTGTGCCCTTTTGCGCTCCGCACATTGATTAGTTACCTCCAATGCAAAGTGTCTGGGATTTGCTCCAAACATTGCCCATAGATGGTTAAACGTATGTTTTATACATATTCATATAGGTATGTCATGACTTTAAATGTATTAGGGTATTGTTATCATTCATAAAATGTTGATTCACTTAAAACGGTTTTGGATTCATAGTAGAAAATTGTCGTGATTTGTTTATGTTCTAAGCAATTGACTCTAAAATGTTTTGCATACTTCAAGAGATTCTGAAACATATATTCTTATTATGTTTAGACTGGGTCACTGTAATAATAATACATCTGTTTAAATATAATATAATGTTTAGAAACATATAATCAAGAGAAAAGGGCTGATTTATTATTGACCTTGGTTGTTTTAGTCTCAGGTAGAACAATATTTGATTCTGTATTTTATTTTGTCTCATTTAGTTATAAGTTGCAACAAATACCATATTACTCTGATTATGAACCCCACTAAACTAAGCACTCTAGCTTGAGTTTTATGCAAAATACCATGAAGGGAAAAAAAACTTAACTGCTTATTTCCTTTACACACATGCCTATATTTTTCAATCTCTTCACAACTGTTTATAATATAAGCAGAAGAATTCTTTAGACCCAAATAATTCCAGAGGGCTGAAACCACTCAGCCATGAGTCTGCTGCAGATGAAGGGATTCTGGGCCATCTGACACAGGCTGGCAGAAGGTAAGGTTGCTTACCAAGTCAGCACACACACCCCCACATCTCTGTCTGCAGGAGCCAGTGGTGAGAATCTTTTTCTCTCTTCTAAATTTCCTTATTTTACTTGTCCTGGCTTACTAGCTTGTCTCAATTGTGGGAGCCCCTTTCACGTCTCACATGTTTCCGGGTTCCCGTTCAGGTCCGGTTTCTGGAGAAAATGAAAAGAGACTGGAAAAGAGTTAATTTGGGTAAATGGGGGGCCAGGCGGGAGTCCACCTCTAGGGGGAGGACTACCCCTAGGCTCTGGCCTTGCTATCCCTTTTATTGAGACTATGGGATACATCCATTACCCTTAAGCAGGTTTGGGATACACCCATAGCCCTCAGGCAGGTAATAAGTGGATTATCATATCAGTAAGGATTTCCATGATTATTTGGTGGGGAAGTTGCCTCAGTTACCATTGTCTCAGTTAGAGAGGGAGTGGTTGGCTGTGACCTTGCAGAGCGTCAAGGTTGACCAGCCTTCCACATCTTTCTATTAGTGAGACAATGGTCGGTTTCCAATAGCATGGCAATTTTTTAAAGAGGACACAGAAATGAGAAAATAGTAAGAAGCCCACCCTCTCATACTCACTTAGATAGTGGTAAAGGAGAAAATAAGTTAAACAGGCAACAAATGTGGCCCTACCTAGAGTGAAAAGTCTAAGAAGGAAAAAACAATTGAATTAGTTATATACAGAGAGTTAATTACAAGAGATAATGTAATGAAAAATCATGGAAAGTTAATTATGTGACATGTTATAGTGAAAAAGGCACCTTTTAATTTTAAATTTTATTGTTTAAAGTATTATATATCGTATTACATATGTCTCCTTTTCCCCCCATTGACCTCCCCCTTCGTCTCCCCCCACACCCCAGCACATGCCCTCACCCCCGCTAGTGTCTATGCCTATGCTCATATGCATGCATATAAGTCCTTTGGTTGATTTCTTACACACTCCTCCTCTCCCCCCAGCTTCCCACTGAAGTTTAACAATCTGTTTGATGCTTCTCTGTCTCTATATCTATTTTTGTTCATCAGTTTATGTTGTTCATTACATTCCACAAATGAGTGAGATCATGTGATATATGTCTTTCTCTGGCTGGCTTATTTTGCTTAGCATAATGCTCTCCAGTTTCATCCATGTTGTTGCAAATGGTAAGAATTCCTCTTTTTTTTTTTTTTTTTTTTTTTTTTACAGCAGCATAGTATTCCATTGTGAAGATGTACCACAGTTTTCTAATCCACTTGTCAGCTGATGGGCACTTAAGCTGTTTCCAAATCTTAGCTATGGTAAATAGTGCTGCTATGAACATAGGGGTGCATATATCCTTTCTGATTGGTGTTTCTGATTTCTTGGGATGTATTCCTAGAAGTGGGATCACTGGGTCAAATGACAGATTTTTAATTTTTTGAGGAAATGCCATACTATCTTCCACAGTGGCTGCATCAGTCTGTATTCCCACCAGCAGTGTACAAGGGTTCCTTTTTCTCCACATCCTCTCCAGCACTTGACATTTGTTGATTTGTGGATGATAGCCATTCTGACAGGTGTGAGATGGTATCTCATTGTCATTTTGATTTGCATTTCCCAGATGATTAGTGACTTTGAGCATATTTTCATATGTCTCTTGGCCTTCTGTATGTCCTCTTTCAAAAAGTGTCTATTTAGGTTAAGGTGACCAGACGTCCCGCTTTTGGCAGGACAGTCCCGATTTTTAACAATTTGTCCCGCGTCCCGCGGCGTTTTAAAAAAGTCCTGATTTTTGGAAAGAATGCACGACAAGCTAGGGAACGGCGGGAGAACGGGAAGGGAATATACGGTTTTCGGCGGCCATGTGGCTATTTAGCCAGGATATGAGTTTTATATTATTTTTGTTAATTTTATAATGTTAAACTTTAATAATAACAAATAATTGTTGAGAACTGCTTATCGAGAACTGCTTATCAAAGTTCACATTGTTGATCAGTTGTTAGAATTCGACGACCATTGTTTGGACTTAATGAACTGGCATTTTTTGGGATTGGCAAAGACAAAAACATTTTGTAACTGTCTTTCAGACCATACACATCGTACTGCGTGCTAGTAAGCTAGTTAAACAAGTGATGTCATTACAAATAAGCTATTCAGATAATTTAGGTAAGTAATTTATTTATTTATTTCATAAATACACATATTTTCTTGAATTTAGCAGACAGTACTCATATTATTTATATTTCGCCAGCCTTGAAAGTGACACTTAAGACTTACGTTAGGGCAAATTCAGAGGAAAAATAATACAAGTTGGTATTGTTATTATTTAGAAAGAAATATAGGATTAAAATAATTTTTAAAATATAGTTACTTTATAACAATCAAATTAATTTAATTTATAAACTAACAATAAAATATGTTCATGTAATTATGTACCTACTTACTGTGTTTTTAAGCAATATGTATATAATAATTTATAATAGAATTTTAAATTATTTTTTTTAGATTTTTAACATAATGAGTAAGAAAAAAGGATGCAAATTCAACGATGATCTAAGAAGTGAATTTCCTTTTATTAAAAAAACCAAAAGCGATTACAATATAGACCAAATTTTTAATCAAGAACTCCCCCCGCCGCCCCGGGCCAAAACTGGTTTGGCTCAGTGGATAGAGCGTCGGCCTGCAGACTCAAGGGTCCCAGGTTCCATTCCGGTCAAGGGCATGTACCTTGGTTGCGGGCACATCCCCAGTAGGGGGTGTGCAAGAGGCAGCTGATTGATGTTTCTCTCTCATCGATATTTCTAACTCTCTATCCCTCTCTCTTCCTCTCTGTAAAAAATCAATAAAATATATTTAATTTAAAAAAAAAAGAACACCCCTCCCCCCCGGGTCAATGGTGTCCCGCTTTACCAATGTTAAAATCTGGTCACCTTAATTTAGGTCCTTTGCCCATTTTTTGATTGGGTTGTTTATCTTTTTTTTGTTAAGTTGTATGAGTTCCCTATAAATTTTGGAGATTAAATTCTTATCGGAGATAACATTGGCAAATATGTTCTCCCATGCAGTGGGCTTTCTTATTGTTTTGTTGATGATTTCTTTTGCTGTGCAGAAGCTTTTTATTTTGATGTAGTCCCATTTGTTTATTTTCTCCTTAGTTTCCATTGCCCTAGAAGCTGTATGGGTAAAGATATTGCTACGACGTATTTCTGCTATTCTGCTGCCTATGGAGTCTTCTAAGATTGTTATGGTTTCCTGTCTTACGTTTAAGTCCTTTATCCAATTTGAGTTTATTTTTGTGTATGGTGTAAGGCATTTTTTTGCATGTATCTGTCCAATTTTTCCACCACCATTTATTGAAGAGACTATCTTGACTCCATTGTATGCTCTTGCCTCCTTTGTCAAATATTAATTGAGCATAATGGCTTGGGTTGATTTCTGGGTTCTCTGTTCTTATCCATTTGTCTATATTTCTGTTCTTGTGCCAGTACCAGGCAGTTTTGAGAACAGTGGCTTTGTAATATGGCTTGATATCTGGTATTGTGATCCTTCCAACTATGTTCTTCTTTCTCAAGATTGCTGCAGCTTCAGGGTCTTTTTTTATTCCAGATGAACTTTTGGAAAGTTTTTGAAATATGTCTTTGAAATATGCCGTTAGTATTTTAATGGGGAATATATTGAATCTATAGATTGCTTTGGATAGTATGGACATTTTAATGATGTTGATTCTACCAATCCATGAACATGTTATATTTTTCCATTTGTGTATGTCTTTATCTCTTTTTTCAGCTTCCTGTAATGATGAGTGAGAATATTTTATCTCTGGCCTCTACCATCCAGAGGGTGCACTTGCCAAGGTGCACCTTGCTCTCTATCCGGCTATGACTAGCTCTCAAGGGAGTTTTGTTTGTGTGTCTCCTATTCCTCCCAGAGATGGTCTATTATCTCTGACAACTGGATGATGCATATGCATCTGGCAGGCAGCCAAAGAGGCTGTGGATCCAGCTTAGGAAATCTTAAAGTTATTCTATTCAAAGGGAGAAAGCATGTGATTCCCTGTGTTTGGGAATAGTTGTTTAGATAGGGCTCCCCATCTTTCCTAGGCTAACTCTGGGAATAAATATTATCCTTGTGGGGTTTGCATCTCTCTGCACCCTACTTTGGGGGTGCCTCTTGGATCTTCCCAGCTTCCTGCATATTTTAAAAGGTTTGCATTTCTTTATCTGCCATAGTACATTTAAGCTGGACTTCATTCAACTACCACTTAGTATGGTTTGCCAATATGTTCTTGTTGTTGGATGTATGGTTTTGGGGGGATGAGTTGAAGCTTTCCCCTGCCACAAGACTGATGCCCTCAAAGTAGCAAATAAACTGTTAGAAAGTATGTTTCTCACTTGGGGTGTACCTTTCCCCCAAATGTTGCACATTCTCTAGTGATTGGGGGCCCACTTTACTAAGCAAACCATATAAACCTTGACAGACAGCCTTGCAAACTTGGTAGAATTATCACTGCCCCTATCACCCTCAATTACCAGGCAAGGCAGGGAGAACTAATGGAAAAACTGGGTTCAACCAGAGCAAGTTGAATTACTCAGGACTGAAGAAACTGATGAGAAAGGTTACAATTTTATGATCTTTTATTTAAAATATTGCTGATTTTTAAAATGTTTTCCAGATATAAGGATTTTGTTTTTTCCTCTTAAACTACCTATGACTTAGAGGAATGTGGTAAATTATATTTTTGTAAGCAATAATAAAACATTTATTCTTCTCTCTCTAATGGATTCTTCTAAACTTTGGAAACTCTCACTGAGTGAGTATGTCTTTTTCAGGTCAATGTTAGTTTGCATAAATTCAATAAGAATCTCTTCTCTTTATAACAGGACATACTGATTTGACTAAAATGTCGTATTTGGGAGAGATATGAATAGACTCGGATATGACCAGAAAGCTTTAAGGGATTAAGATTGATTTTGGAAGCCAATAAAATCCCCTTGGAAAAACAGCCTAATACCTTGCTTTCATAGTTCACAGCAGTCTTTCCAGGTGGGAAACAAAGTTTGCCTCCTGAGAGATGCAAAGAAAGAACCTCCGGATACATTGGGGGCCTCAAGAAGAGAGGAAATAACCCCAAATATATAGGTGTTGCAGGTGAATTCTGTGACTTAGCTTCTTAGCTTCAAGGGGCCTTTGTCAATTTAAGACTGAAGATTGAAGACTTCTTATGAAAAATTCCAGTAAAGCAGATTTAAAAGAGACTATTTGGATAATTACAATTCTTGCTGGGCTTATACAAATAATCAGGTCAAGTTTATTGGAACTAGACTATTTTGCAAATAAATTAGTCTTACTTTAGTTATCTCTGGTAAAGATGGGGGTAATTTTAGAGAACAAAAATATTCCAATAGAAACCATAACAGATCTTTGTGGATATTATATTCTAGTGCTGTTCATTGTCTTTTGAATTTTTTTTTTAATTTTCTACCTATAACCTCGACTAGATCCTGAATTTTTCTAGTTTTCTTAAATATTTGGCTGCAACCCTCCAAACTAACATTTTCATTTTCTCATGCTTTGGTTGGACTTAAGAACTAAAGCTGCCCTTTCCAAGGCCACCAAAGCTAGAAGGCTGAAGTTGGACAACTTGATCTAGGACTTCAGAGAAATCACCACAACAGATCATCTCTGGACAATCTTCGTACTTGCTGTAGAAATATCACCAGAGACATTCAAACTTCAGACCAGGAGAATCTATCAGACTGTAACTGACTGTCTTCACCCCATCTGAAAATCATTTGAGACAGACATCTAGAAATCTTGATCGCCTGCCTTCAGAACTCAGAAACTAAGGTTATAGTCTGCTTCCAATGATTAACCTTTGTTTTCCTTGCTTCTATAGAGATGCCTCTTCTTAAACACCACTGCTTGCACCATAGGCTTAACTTTAGAAGTCAAAATGCATCACTTCCTCCTGAAATGAAACACAGCTTTTATTTTTTTTTTTTTATTTTTTTTTTTTTAAATATATTTTTATTGATTTTTTACAGAGAGGAAGAGAGAGGGATAGAGAGTTAGAAACATCGATCAGCTGCCTCTTGCACATCCCCTACTGGAGATGTGCCCGCAACCAAGGTACATATACCGGAATAACATGGGGTTGAGTCCGGGCCGACCTCTATCAGAGCCCCGGCGGCGAAACACAGCTTTTAAAAAAGTGTCTGGGGGGGTGGGGGGCCCTCAGCAGTGTCTGGGGGTCACAGTCTGGGACCCCTCAGGGGATGTCCAACTGTCGGCTTAGTGTTTCCTTAGCACTGCCGCGGAGGCAGGAAAGGGTCCTGCCATTGCCACTGCGCACACCAGTTGTGAGCCCTGCTCAGGGTTTCTGGCTGGGCGGCACACCCTCTGTGGGAGCGCATTGACCACTAGGGGGCAGCTCCTGCATTGAGCATCTGTCCCCTGGTGGTTAGTGCATGTCAGAGTGACAGGTCTGTTCCGCAGTTTGGTTGATTTGCATATTAGCCTTTTATTATATAGGATATATATATGTGTGTGTGTGTGTGTGTGTGTGTGTGTGTGTGTGTGTGTTGATTTTAGAGAGAGGAAGGGAGAGGGATAGAGAAATAAAAACATCAATGAGAGAGAAACATGGATCAGCTGCCTCCTGCATGCTCCCACTGGGGATCCAGCCCAAACCCAGGCATGTGTCCTGATAAGGAATCAAACTGTGACCTCCTGGTTCTTGGACCGATGCTCAACCACTGAGACTGAAATGCAGCTTTTTAACTGAACTGAACTCTTTTCAAGACTAAGACTGGTTTAATGAGATATAGAACAACCTAACCAGCCCAATTTCTGGAATATGAAACTTCCAGAGAAGTTTCAGAGGCTGGAAATGTAGGGATTCAGATCAAGTCACCCCTAGATGGGCCTCTTTGCCATGGAGATTGTTTTGAACTAAAGGTAACTTTAGCCCAGACTCAAGAGAAACTTCCACCCCGCCCTTGACTACCTGGAAGAACTTGAATTAGGGCCTTGCCCATGATGGGAGGTTATTAGAGATAACCTCTTTTATCTATAGGGTAGGACAAACTTCTATTTACTAAAGTATCTGTTCTTCTTATCATCCTGCAATGACCCTTGAAAACCCCCAAGGCAACTTTACCTCATCCCTAGCTCAGGATGTCTTATGTACCTGATCTCTCTTCTATCTCTGAACATCTCCTGTATGTGGGGTCTCTGACTTTCTCAGGTATGCAGGGTTCCCATACATACATGTGTATTAACTTTGATTATTTTCTCATTCTAATCTATTTTATGTCTACTTGTGTGTTTTTTAATTTCATGTCTATTTGTCTATTAGATTATTAGACAAGCCAGAAGAACCTTGCATATAGAGAAAAGTTTGTTCCTCTCCCATATTGAGGACATAAGAAGGATTAAATGAAGGTAGGAGAAATTACAGGATAGTTAAGATTATGTGCTCTCTTGAGTATGGTCCTAGGTGTGTTGCCTATGTGCACAGAAGAATGGACAGGGATTGATTAAGGAAAAGATAAGCCTTTTACTGTGCCTACCCACCAAGACCAGCCCAGTTAGGAATTCACTATCAGATCATCTGTGAGATTAGTTTCTGTAGAACTCATTTTCATCCATTTAACTAAGCATAACAAAAACAATAATAACAAGAAAAGAAAAATGATGCAATTCTTCTGTTGAGTTAAATAGAGAATATGGTGAAAAGAACTGAAATTATATTTTAAAAAACACATATGGATACCATTAGACTCAGGTATACAGGATTGGGTTAAACGTGCTCATCAGAGCCTGACGTCAATAAAACTAAAATGCATTTTGTAATGCTATAAAAAAAGAGATAAACATTTAACAAAACAAAAATAAATAATATTTATACAGTATACATGATAGACCACAAATATGGAGATCACCCCTCCCAGTAGTTTATACAGGTTAAAATATACACATCTTTTAAAATGTTAAGTAAAATAAATAAATAAACAAATGAAATATTAAATAAGTTAAGACTGTCACTAATATGAGAGAAAAAATTCAAGAATGTCTTTGCTTCCAATCCAAATACCATTTTACTAACAAGTTCTGGAAGTAGCTATCTACCCATTTTTAAAGTCAAAGTATTTTTCAAAGAAAATATTTGGGATTTTCTTTTCCTGTTATCCTTTTCCCACTTTCTTTTCTTACTTCCTTTTCATCTTAACACATAGTAATAAAGAATGAAAGCATGTTTATCATCTATAAAAATAAATAAATACAATGAAAAGTAAAAATGTTTAAACAAGTTATCCAACTATCAGAGTAATCTTTAAAATACGTTTGTTAACCTCTGCTTAAAATCCTTCAGTAGCCCCTGTTACTCACAGGAAAAAAACCAATTATCTTCAAGGAGCACATAAGACCGGGGTTTAACCACATATTTTCCTCCATCATCTTCGTATGCATCAATGATTTCAAACCACAATGTCAAACCAAATATGTCAAACCAGAACTACTTGCAAATTTTTAAATATTTAGTCCTAACTCACACCCCAGTACTTTTGTACTTCTTTTCTCTTTGACCTCACTTGTTCACCTAATGATCGCCTATTTACTTCAAGTCAGAGGAAAGCTTACCTTCTGTTAAAAAATGTCTCTGATACTTCAAAAACAATTATTTTGTGTGTGTTAATCCTCACCCAAGGACATTCTTCCATTGAGAGTGGAAGGGAAGGGGAGAGACAGAGAGAGAGAGACATCGATTGATTGTTTCCCACATGCATCCCAACAAGGGGTGCAGAACAATTTAATAGCCTTTGCTTTGTAGACTCATAGTCCTATTATAATGATTACTTGACACATTTGTAATATATGTGCAGACTAAAGAAATTAAAGAGTCCTAAATAAATGACAAGGTATTCATTAACCCAAATAAACTTTATCATTGTTGGAGCATTGTCTTCCAACGTTTTATTTATAAAGCAAAGTAGAGTTGTATTATTTTAATTGCTAGAGAAGAATCAAGTCTGTTTCAAAAAGGGTGGTGATATTCTTAAAGATATATAAATACAACCTCTTTATCAGTTATTTGCATCCCTTTGTAATCACTAGATTCATAAAACACTGTTATCTGATTTCAGCAGTTTTCCCACCCATTCTTTAGTCTTGATATATAAATAATTTATAAAAGAAAATACCATAGGGAAGTTAAGAAGTTGAGGTAATTTTAGGTCATTTAATCTTTCCACTTCATTTTCTCTAAAATAAATAGTTCTGTGAAGAACCAGGTCTTTAGAGAATTGTTTCTAGAATAATTACCGTTAATAATTTATACTTAGTAGTTTCTCTTGATTTCACACGTTTGCTACACGTGTCTCTAGGGGATTTGACTTAAATTCCAATTGAATTTTGTAATTAATAAATAAATAAATAATAACAAAACTAAGAATAACTAAATCTAGGTAGCTGAAGTTTAAAACTAATTTTTAAAACAAATAAACCTCTAGTAAGTACATTTGAATTTATTCTCAAAGCAATTGTAAAGCTAAAGTGGAAGTCTATTCTTTGTTTATGTACATATATTCAGAAAATAATCTCTTCACCACTGACAAAAAAACATGTATTCAATTTCCTAGTGGTCATCTGTAGCAAGCTCCTAGCTCTGTGGTCGGCAAACTGCAGCTCGCGAGGCACATGTGACTCTTTGGCCCCTTGAGTGTGGCTCTTCCACAAAATACCACGGCCTGGGAGAGTCTATTTTGAAGAAGTGGAGTTAGAAGAAGTTTAAGTTTAAAAATTTTGGCCCTCAAAAGAAATTTCAATCGTTGTACTGTTGATATTTGGCTCTGTTGACTAATGAGTTTGCTGACCACTGGACCTAGATGATTAAATTCCCTGATAAGGTAACAGCAAGGTTGAAAAACAAACCATGATTTAGAGCCAATAGCAGCCCTTCATATTTAAGTATCAGAGTTGAACTGATGCCAAAACAACCACTTGAAAGGAGAAACATTCATTCAAACAGTAACAAAATATACATAGTTTCTCAGTTTTGATGATATTTTAAGTTCCTTTAAAATCTAAGAGTCTGATTCTTATTAAAGAAACATAGGACATAAGAGTAAAAGCATTAAAAACAGATAACATTATTTCCCATTGTGCCCTGGCCAGTGTGGCTCAGTTGGTTGGGCATCAACCGATGCACTGAAAGGTTGCCTGTTTGATTCCCAGCCAAAGCACATGCCTGGGTTATGGGCTCAATCCCTGGTAGGAGGCGTGCAGGAGGCAGCCGATCTATGTTGTACTCTCACATCAATGTTTCTCTCTCTCTCTCTGTCTCTCTCTCTCTCTCTCTCTCTCTCTCTCTCTCTCTCTCTCTCTCAAAAAGTCAATTAAAAATATTTTTAAGAGTAATTTATTAAAAAAAAAAAAAAAAAGCCCTGGCCAGTGTGGCTCAATTGGTTGGAGTATCATTCCATGCACCAAAAGATAGTGGGTTCTATTCCTGGTCAGGGCTTAATCAATGTTCCTCTCTCTCTTTCCTTTCCTCTCTCTAAAATCAATAAAAAGCATGTCCTCAGTTGAGGGGGAAAAAATATTATTTCCCATGGTGAGATTTCACTATAGTTATACTTATTTAACCATGAACTTCCAATAACTGTCCTAATTTTCTACCTTGAATTTTAATTAAATTAGAATAAAAGCATTCTTCAAAAATCCTTGTGAGTATAATTGAATTAAATTTAGGAAAAAGGGAGTCTTACAAAATACTCTCTTGTCTTTGATCAATATACTGTTAGATTTCATTCAATTAAATTTTGTAAGTATACATTTAACTCTTACTTGGAGCAAACAAGACTTGGCCAATAGTAAAAAAGTAACCACCTACTGTAGACGAAAAAGGGATTCATTGGGAAGTAACCTCACAGGGTGATCCAATCAAAAGTTCCTAACTGGGCACATTATAGTGGGTAGTCACACTCCAGCATATAACATTTTTAGTTTATCTTTGCCTTAAGTAAGCTCTGTCCATTGTTTTTGCTCATCTAGGTTAACACATCTTTGAAATAAGCAAACTCACCCTCAAGAGAATACATAATCTTAACTATCCTGGAATCCAATCCCCACCTTGTTTTCTCCCACCCCAAGGTAATCTTGCTTACATTTGTTCCCTCCTTAATTTCAAATGCATAAAAGAGCCCTGGACAGTGTTTTTCAGTGGTTAGAGCATTGGCCCGAGCACCGAAGGGTCTTGGATTTGGTACCCAGTCAAGGGCAGTACCTGGATTGCAGATTCTATCCCCTCCCTGGTCAGGATGGGTACAGGAGGCAACCAATGATGCATCTCTCTCACACCAATGTTCCTCTCTCTCTCTCTCTCTCTCTCTCTCTCTCTCTCTCTCTCTCTCTCTCCCCCCCCCCCTTTCTACTCTCCCTGAAAAGCAATGAGATCTTCCCAGCATTGTCATCAGTTTGGGCTCAAATAAACTCATAAAAATTCTCTACAGGTTTGATCACTTCTTAGATTGACAATACTTAATAGTTCATAGTTCATGAATGTACATCAGAATTAATGATCTGTTTTTATCCTCTTTTATATTATTTAACTTCCATATTAACTGATCTGTCACCAGTATCCTCCTGATCATACTCTACTGAGGAAGCAGGAGGTACTCAGGTAGTAAATAAAATTCTATTCAAAAAATTCATTTACATCTCTATCCAAATTGAAATTAAAATATTTCTATTAATGACTCCTTACAATTTTTTTTTTTTTACTCAAAAGTAATGCCATGATAGGACATGAAGGACACTAAAATGCATTTTACTAAGTGAAATCATCCAATCTGAAAGGGCTACATACTGTATGATTCCAATTACATGACATTTTGGAAAAGGAAGAACTGTGGTGACAGTAAAAAGATTAGCAGTTGCCACCAGTTAGGGAGGAGGGAGGAATGAACAGATGGAGCACAGAGGATTTTTAATGCAGTAAAATTAATATAGTAAATATTAGTAAAAAAAAAAAGTAATATAGTGAAGAATATTACTATACTACTATAATGGTGAATACAAGTCATTATACATGTGTCAAAACCTATAGAATATACAACACAAAGAGTGGACCTTCATGAAAACTATGGATTCAGGTGATTATGATGTAATGTTGGTTCATGGATTGTAACAAATGTCCCACTCTGGTGCAAGGTGTTGATACTGAGGGAGGCTAGGAGGTGGGAAGGGTATATGGGAACTCTCCTTACTTTATGCTCAATTTTGCTGTGAACGAAAAACTGCTTTCAAATAGTTATCTATCAATTTTTTTAAAAAAAGTAATGTCATTTCATCTTTTCTAATATCCCTCATCAATCCAAGGGCGCTTGTTTATTCACTCAGCTTTCACTAATTATGTAACCTTGGGTAAATTGCTTAACTTCCAGGAGTCGATTTCCTCACCTGGAAAATGGAGATGGAAATAATCATGACTTCAGAGAAAGGATCAAATAAACATAAATTGAAAACATTTTGAACAGTGCCAGCAAGTGTTGGCTAGAGCTGATTTTAGCATCATTGTCCATTCAGGCATCCGTCCACAGGTAGGCTGTTATAAATAGCTAGAATGATGTTCACAAATGGTAAGGATGGGTGTTGAGTTTATGGTTGCTTTCTTCTTTAGGTATTTCTGAATTGCTAAAAATTTTATGAGTTGTTAAAATTTTTATAAAAACATTCAATTTTTGTTTTCAAACTCACCAAACGTGTTTCAGATGAGTTGGAATGGAATTGACTAGAAAGAAAGTATAAGAGAAGGGAAGGAAACAAAGAAAGTGAGAAAGAGAAGGAGGGAGGGTGAAAAGGTAGAGGTGGCATGTATGAATATGATAAAAAAAAAAAATAGAAATGATGAAAGGAAGAAAGCAGCAGTCTGCCTGAGTGGACCTGAACTAGGATGCAAAAGAATAGAAAGTTGTGGGTAAGAAATTAATTCAGCTCTTCGACAAGCATTTATTTTAATTTCAGAGAGGAAGGGAGAGGGAAAGAGAGATAGAACCATCAATGATGAGAGGGAATCATTGATCAGCTGCCTCCTGCACACCCCCTACTGGGGATCAAGCCCACAACCTGGTCATGTGCCCTGACTGGGAATCGAACTGTGACCTTCTGGTTCATAGCATGATGCTCAACCACTGAGCCATGCCAGTCGGACCTATTATTTTATTGAATATATATATGATCTAGACCAGTGGTCGGCAAACTCATTAGTCAACAAGAGCCAAATATCAACAGTACAACGATTGAAATTTCTTTTGAGAGCCAAATTTTTTAAACTTAAACTTCTTCTAACGCCACTTCAAAATAGACTCGCCCAGGCCGTGGTATTTTGTGGAAGAGCCACACTCAAGGGGCCAAAGAGCCGCATGTGGCTCGCGAGCTGCAGTTTGCCAACCACAGATCTAGACTCTACAGGAGAGCTATATAAATACAAAAATGATGAATAACTGAGAGAATATAGTAATCCATATAGGAGTTATAAATAAAAAGATATGACAATTCAGAAGAAAAATTAAAGTTGTAACTACCCAATTAACCTCCACCCTGACTTTAAAATCTGACCAGCATCTCATTTGCATGCATAGAAGTGATCTCACCATCTCTTGTATTCTTCACAACACTATTGGCACTAATAAGGCTTACTGTGAAAACAGAATACAGTAAAATGTACCAGGAAGCAGGATTCTTCCATTCATCTCTAATTCATTGCTAGAAATTTTATGCCTGTCTTAAAGTATGACTGTTCTGAATGAATAGACATACACATCATAGATCTTTCTTTAGATTGCTTCTTTAGTCTAACTTAGTAGTTTCCATTTTTTAGTGTATGTATACTAATACTATTTGACATTTTTGTACACGAAACCATGTTCAGTGTACTTCAAGGACTATGTAAAAAACACTCTCAGTAATTTTCAGTGTGTTTGGCTTTTGTTCTATAGGCTAATTACAGAACACAACACCTACCTAAAATGTGAATCTTTTTATTGATTGATTGAGGATAACCAGTTTATAAGGAATTCCCACTGTTCCCTGTGGCTATAGGTTACAGAGACAAACACCACTCAAAAATCCATTAAGAACAGGAAATCTAAACAAAATTTTCAAAGCAGCCTTGGGACAAAATAAGTTAGATCTGAAATTGGAGTTTTCTGATAAGCCTCTGAATTTACCTATATAGCAACAATCATTAATCTATCTTGTTGGTACTCTAATTGTGAATAGCAGTAAGTTGCAAATATTTTGTTAAGTGGAGGTTTACTGAAGTAATGAAAATCTCATGATCTCAGATTTGCAAAAGAAAGAATAGGCTCTTTGTATTCTGACTATAGAGAAGCTCAGCAGGGTATAAGCCTTCTCTTTAAAATCAGTCTCAGCTTGCCTGCTGGTGTTTCTCTGCGGTTGAGCATCGACCATCGACCGAGGAACCAAGAGGTCACCATTTCAATTCCAGTCAGGGCACATTCAGTGTTTCTATCTCTCTCTCCCTCTCCCTTCCTCTCTCTCTCTCTCTCTCTCTCTCAAACAGCCACAGACTGATGTACCTCAACGTGGGGTTGGGCAAACAAGAAGAGATAAATCAAAGAACTTATATACTTACATGCATAGCCCATGGGCATGGGCATGGGCAATAGGGTAGTGAAGACCTGGGGGTAGTGGTGGGTAGGGGCTGGGAGGAGAGGGTTGGGGGGGTGAATGGGAGATATCTCTAATACTATCAACAATAAAAAATATATTTAAAAAAATAACTTTAGCAGGTTTGGCTCAGTGGTTAGAGTGTTGTAGTGTGGACTGAAGGGTCTCAGGGTTCGATTTCGGTCAAGGGCACATACTTTAGTTATAGGCTTGATCCCTGGCCCTGGTCAACCAATCGATGTGTCTCTCTCACATTGATGTTTCCCTTTCTCTGTCTTTCCACCTCTCTTCCAATCTCTAAAAATCATGGAGATATCCTCAAGTGAGGATTAATAAAACAAACAAACAAACAAAAAACACCTCTAAATAAAAACAAAACACTCTAGCTTTATTCTACACTGTTTCAATTCATCCATGCATCCTTCTTTTTTTTTTTTTTGTCATAATATCAAAGGCGTCATAAAAGCTGTGAAGAAAAATCTTATGAGATAATCCTAACTGGGAAATAAAGACAGTGAATTATATCAGTGATAACTAACTCTGGTTTCTGAATGCTGTAGAGGACTCTGGAAAGCCCAAGAAGGAAATCTTCCTGGCGATGAAAGTTTTGACACAAAAGAACTATGGTGACAGGCTCAAACAATTACAATTCTTTGCCTAGAAGAGAAAAACAGAAGAACTAGGCATCTTGGTCAAAGATATATCTGGCACATAACAGTGGTGAACTAATGTAACCCAAAACCAAGGACAAAAGAGAAAGCAATAGCTTGTCTTAACTTACAGTAAAAGGAAGAAACTGAAAAAGACTGACAGATGCCCTGACAGTACAGCTGAGCATAATAGGAACCATTGTTGAGGGAATGTATAAAACCCTTAACTCTTTGTTCCTTTGCACAATAATACTTCCTTTCACATGTTTGTTTCCCACATGGTTCCGCCTAAAGGAACCAAGAAGATTCCAGAGCTATGATTTTTTATAACGTTTGTTACACAAGTTGATACATTTTAATAAGCTTTCAATGTATGCCTAAGGTGAAGACAAAGAAAACTAGTCAAATCTATCCAACATTTAGTCAGTGCTTGTTTGCTTTTTAACTTTGCTTTTATCATAATATTTGACATAAAGAAACTTCCTTTACCTTTCTGAGTTCAAAGATTTTGAGGCACTTCAAACTCTGAATGTCCTGAAAATAATATCCAAAATTCTAAATAAAAAAATAATAGTAGAATAATTAATGGACTTCACCTCAAAACAAAACCAGTGCAACTCCAAACAAGAAAATCATGTAGTATGCATGACAAATCTAAAGGTCAAGTATCAACTTCAAGAAGCTGTGGTAAAACACTTGATAACCTCTTACTGTTTCAAGAATATGATGTGTCCCTTGCATAACATTGAATCCATGACATTTTCTTTCTCTGATGTTTCATTGTGATTTGAATATATTTCTTTTCTCCTTAAATAAGGTCATCTATATTTATAGATATCATGATTTAGATAGGAATTTATATTAATCTTGCCTTCTTTGTTTGAAGCAATTATGTTGAGCTAGAATAGTCATTTTGATGGTTTTACTTCACTGTTCATTTATTTTTAAATATATATATATATATATAAATTATATATATATATATATATATATTTTATTTGAGAGAGGAAGGGAGAGGGAGAGAGAGATAGAAACATCAATGATGAGAAAGAATCATTGATTGGCTGCCTCCTACTGGGGATTGAGCCTGCAACCTGGGCATGGGCCCTGACTGGGAATCAAACAAAGACCTCCTGGTTCATGGATCGGCACTGATCCACACTGCCTGGGCTACTTCACTATTTTTATACAGAAATGTTTACCATACTATAAAAATATTCTGAGAAAAAATTATCAGTAACTGATGTATGAATGTTCACCCTGTCATATGAAACGATGCCCCAACTGACACACGTCCAGGTTACTACCATAACATTTTAGCCTCAAAATTCGACAAAACTGATGTAAAAGGATACATGTCTTTATTCTCTTAGGAATTTCAATGTTCATTGTAATTGTTCAATCTGAATAGAAAATTCAAGTACATTTATTTCCTCAATAATGAAAAAGTAGAAGTTAAAGTTTGATCAGGTAATAAAAATATTGTCTAAGCAGTGTTTATACTATCAGTTGGGACGCTAGATTGTTAAGCATGTTATTAAATAACAGAAACCAGATGTCATTTTGTGAGGACTGAATTGCTTCTTATGACTCAGTCTCCTTTTTTACTCTTTCTACCCAATGGTGCCTCAAAGTTATTTGTATGCTAGCTTGTTATTATAGTTGCTTTTTTGTAAAGTAAATGTAGTTTGGTAAATAACTCATAGGGATTTCACATAATGGTTTAACACCTATCCTTTCATGCAATTTTATTATTAAAGAATTTTGCCATCAGCCACTGTAAGATTTTGCAATAAAGAAGAAAACATGGTATCTATTGATGTCTATTAAACAGTGATCTCATTTTATAACTTCTGCTTGCTTATTAATTTATTCTCTTTTGAATTTTTTCTTCTTGTAGATAGTAATAGTAATAGACAGTATAGTAAATAATTATAGTAAATGTGATATACTCTTAGAGAAAGTTGTTTTTACTGTTATCATGTCATTTCTAATAAAATCAAATAACATTTTAATAGGGACCAAGGAAGTCCTGTGAAAACAATCTTTCAAAATAACCTCTCCTCATGTTTTTAATGTGAGTCTTTGTTATTATCTACACAGTCACTTACTTTATAGGTTAGATAGCCCATGCAAATTAAAAATCCCAGCCGCAGTTAGTGCTGGTCATTCAGCAAAGTCTGTGCTCTGGAAATAGCAGAACCATTTCAACATTCTACTAGGCTAAATACAATTTTAAGGGAAATCTAATACAAAAATCAAAGTCCTGTGACAAATTACGAAGTCAGTATTATTATACTATTTTTTTTATATAATGGGGTTATAAACAAACGTGGAGGTTCTAGTAAAGTAGGGCTTTACCCACGTGTGCCACTTACTATCTCTGTTGCCATGAGCATATTACTTAACATCTTTCCTCCTGTTTCCTTATGCTAAAGTGGACATAAAATAGGACTTACCTCACTGAGAGACACAAACATGAATGAGATAATATATAAAGCCTATAACATGAAGCATGACATACTATTGGGCAATTTAAAAAGAAATAAATAAAAACAAAATACTATTGTCATTTTATTATATTAAATATGTATGTACTATAAATGCTATGTATTACACAAAACAAACATATATATTAAAATATGAGATAATATAATTATAATATATGTATTATAAATATATATGTAATGTTATATGCAACATATATAATGTGTAATATATTTATAGAAATATATATCACATTTATGTTAATCATTGACATTTATTATAAAATGTTATTATTTTTAATATATTTTTATTGCTTTCAGAGAGGAAGGGAGAGGGAGAGATAGAAGCATCAATGATGAGAGAGAATCATTGATCAGCTGCCTCCTGCATGCCCCTTACTGGGGATTGAGCTTGCAACCTGGGCATGTGCCCTTGACCAGAATCAAACTGAGGACCCTTCAGTCTGCAGGCCAACACTCTATCCACTGAGCCAAACTGGCTACAGCTAAAATGTTATTCTTAATATTATTTTAATCATTGCTGTTTCTCTTCTCTCTGTGCTACCACGTGTCCCACCATAGGTACATATTTGAGAACTAATTATGTTTAATATCATGTAAAATATTGTAAGGTTTATTAATAATGTTATCGAATTCTATGTTTATTTTAAAACCTGAATCACAAGATGATGTCAGGGGGTATAGAAAACAAATTATTTCTCATTGAAAATATTTTCTGCTACCTTTTAAAGACTTTTTCAACTTCAACTATAACTTGGTGAGCAAACTCCATCTGAGGAAGAATGTAAAATAAAGAGGGAAATAAAATTATAAGATCAACATGTAAAACAATTAGTTACCGGTCTCTTCTTTCACAATTTCCATCCAAATTGAGCTATTGGTACAGCATTATGTCTGCTGCTTTTATTGTTGGGTTTACAATGATCAATGGTTTTGAATACATACAGATGTAGTATTCCTACATTTAAAATATAGATGAAGAGAAATTCAAGAATTGTTATTCCATTTTTCTTTACTTATTCTCAATGTCTTTAATATATTTGGTATAATTATAACTGTCATCATATAGTGATGAAAGGTACACTTAAAACTCTCCCTGAACAGGAAGACTAAAGTGGAATAAATGAGGAAATCCTCTTTTTAAATAATATTTATATAATTCCAAACAAATAGAGTGCACCTCTCTTCTATCTTTTTTATTAAATAAACAATCTGCCTGGGAAAGCCACATGCCTTAGAGATCATAGATAGAGCACCTTCCCTCTGTGGAGCTCTGAAGGCAACAGGAAATGAAAACAAATGAGAAATAAGCATTAACTTCTGGCAGGAAAGTCATGTATCCGGATTCAAAGCTGGATGAAGGACAGAGATCCAAAGAAGATAGTCACAGAGAACCATTGAAGCTAAGAACAATGCATTGTTTTACATGTTGACCAAGCTGCATAGAAAGGACTCATTTCAAATAGCACATTTTCCTTAAAAGAGATAAACTTCATGTTTTTTTCTTTTTATAATTATAACTGAGTGAGCAAACTCCATCTAAGGAAGCATGTGAAATAAAGAGGGATCTAAAGCTATAAGACTGGCATATAAAGCAATTTTATTATGGAAAAATCGAACATATAAAAACAGAGAGAGAAAAGTACCCCATGTACTCATTACCAAGCTTCACCCTTACGCCGCTCCAAGTCATTTTGAAATAGACCCCAGACATCATATTATTTTGTCCACAAGTATTTCACTATGTATCTCTAAAGACAAAAACTTTTTAAAAACAGAACTATGATACTATTATCACATGTATGAGGTATTTCACTATAAAACCTGCTAATTTTGATGCAAATGAATCAATCATTTTTCATTTGACTTCTGGGTTTTGTGTCATGCTTAGAAATGTCTTCATTAAAAGACTATAAATGAATTTACATATGTTTTCTTCTGGTAATATTTTAAATTCAAAGACCATTTAGTGAGTTTTAAATGATTGCCCAGGATATGCAGGGTCTTTAAGGATTTGGAAGAGGGAGAGTGACAGAGTAATCAGAGCCAAGAAAGATGAATTCTATTGCCCCCTTCCTCACCTATAAATCATCTGCTTCCAAAAGGCACCCCTCCAGACCCAGCTCCACTGACCTCCCTACTTGGGTCAGAGCCTCTTGTGGACTCGGTGACTTCTGGACAGTTTCTTCTTCTTTCTCCTTCTCCTACCTTTCTCCCTCTTCATCTTTCTCTCCTCCTTCTCCTTCTTAAGAAGTACTTAAACTCTTAAATTATTTTCTTACTTAATTGTACTAATTAGGATTTCCAGATCATTATTAAAGTACTAGATGCCCGATACATGAAATTCATGCAAGAGTAGGCCTTCCTTCCCCCCCTCCCCCCCCCGGCTTCTGGCACCGGTTTCCTTCTGGCACCTGGGGCCTGGGCTTCCCTCACAGCCCCAGCTTCGTCCAGAAGGTCGTCCAGTCTAATTAACATATTAAACTTTTATTATTATAGACATCTTCTTTAGTGGGAATTAAAGGATGATATAATGAAAAAATATCTAGCACCCCGCCAGTGTGGCTCAGTGGTTGAGTATCGACCCATGAACCCAGAGGTCACTGGTTCAATTCCCTGTCAGGGCATATGCCTGGGTTGTGGGTTCAATCCCCTGTAGGGGTCGTGCAGGAGGCAGCCAATTAATGTTTCTCATCGATATGTCAATGCTCAATCACACCAGTTGGGTAATATAATTTCTTTATTTTTCAATTACAGTTGACATACAATATTATATTAGTTTCAGGTGTACAACCTAGTGATTAGACATTATATAACTTACTAAGTGATCTTCCTGATAAATCTCATACCCATCTGACACCATACCTAAGCATTACAATATTATTGACTATATTCCCTATGCTGTACTTTATATCCTGATTACTATTCTGTAACTACTGATTTGTACTTAATCCTTTCACCTTTTTCACCCATTCCCCAACACCCCTCCATCTGACAACTCTCAAAATGTTCTCTGTATCTATGAATCTGTTTCTGTTCTGTTTGTTCATTTATTTATTTTTTAAGATTCACTTGTTGATAGATATGTATTTATTGCCACTTTATTGTTCATATTTTTTAACCTTTTTTTCTTCTTCTTAAAGAAGATCCTTTAATATTTCATATAATACTGGTTTGGTGGTGTTGATTCTAAATGATAGCTTTGCTCAATAGAGTAGTCTTAGTTGTAGGTCCTTGCTTTTCATCATGTTTCCTGTAGAATGTTTTCTCATCTACAAAGTTTCTGTTGAGAAATCAGTTGACAGTCTTACAGGAGCTCCCTTATAGTATTTAACTGCTTTTCTCTTATTGCTTTTAAGATTCTGCAAAAGAGATAAACTTTAAAAAAAAATTACCAAATAGATGTTCTCCTAAAGATTGGATAATACTTGGCTTTTGTAACTATCACCATTCCAAAAATAGAGAAATTGACTAATTAAAATAATTTTTCAAGTCTTTCATTAAGGTGTATATTATAGACAAACTAGCTTGTATGAGTTTATTTTTGCTATCGTTTGAGAGGTGGGCACATATGGGTAAAATTCTAGTGCTTTATAATAAATCTATCTCGCACTATGTTCAATCCCTTTGACATATATCTAAACACAGGAGTGGGTGACTGGAATGTCATGGGCATTAAGAAATCAGAATAGGCACCAGCCATAAGCCTACAACATAACTTTACCTGTGCAAAATGGATGGAGTGTTTTTTCAGTACCATTTTCAAATACAAAGGAAAAACAAATTTCTATGAGTTGGTCAAGATAGATAGGTTTTGCATGAAAATATCTGAAATCCAAAAGCATCCTTGGGTTGTCATATTGTATCAACTGTTAGATTTCACAGAGCTAAAAATAAAATTCAAATATTGAGTAAAAATAAGTACTAAAAAGAGTACAATACAGAGAAGGAGGTAAGATAACTATATATCTGAAAAATACTTGAAACATATTTAAATATAAGCACCAGAGAAATGCATAATTTGATGAGACTACTCATTCCTACATACAGTGCACAAATTAAAAATTTTTGTTCAGATCTAGGAAACTATTTGTATATTTATGTATTTATTTATTTATGTATTGAATTTATTGGGGTGACACTAGCTAACAAAATTACATAGATTTCAGGGGCACAATTATACAACACATCATCTGTACACTATACTGTGTGTTCATCACCCCAAGTCAAGTCTTCATCTATCACCATTTATGCCCTCCATACCCTCTTCTACCTCACCTCTTTCCCTCTAGTAATCACCAGATTGTTGCCCAGTTCCATGAATTCTTTCTCTTTGTTTTTTCTTTTTAGCTCAATCCGTCTACTCTCCCTCACCCAGTTCCCCTTCCCACACAGCTGTTGGCCTGCTCTCTGTCAATGAGATCTTGAAAACTATTCAATTTAAAATATGTCCAGAAAAAAATGGCGAGGATTGTAAAGAGACTTGAAACCTTGTGATGAACAAGCTGTAAATTTCTATGATGAAAACATGAATGAGATATGTGGAAGATGGCTACAGACGGGAAGGCAGGCTGCAAGATAGTGTGTAAGTGAGAGAAGGAAAGGAGAGTTTGTGGACTTACGGGGAGTGTCTATTTGTGTGTGAGGGACAGCTATATTCCAAGGGACTGTTGGGGACTGCAAAACCAGGCTCCCCTGACCAGGCAGCCTCCACTGCTGCTGAAATCTCTCCTGGAGCAACCAGCTCTGCCGCAGAGACCATGCCATCTTGAAGGGGAGAGTGGCTGTGATCGGAAGCCTAGCCTTTCCTTCAACCAGGAAGAATCAGATACCTGCTGGGACCCTACAACCACAACACCCAGGGACCAGCTGTGAACCCATGAGCACTGGGTCTCAAGCAGCACAAAAGGTCAGATTTTGCCCAGAGAAAGGTGAGGTCTGCGATCCAGGCTGGAGGGAGAAATGAGCACAGTGGGATCTAGAGGTTCAAAGAAAGTCTGTGCCCCACAGAATCTGCAGTCATTGGGGCCAGCATAGTCTGCAAGTGTGGAAGGGTGGCTACAGGGCTGCTGACAGAAGGGAACTCTAGAAATCAACCCATAGCTGGGCTGGGCACAAAAAGGCAACCTGAAGCTTTACCAGTAAACCGGCTGCGCTGTCAGGAGAAAAAGACATGCTCAGAGACTTGAGCAGAATCACGTGCAGTGCCAGGGCTAAAAAGTTGTGAGTTTGCATGCTTACTCTGGCCCTTTTTTCTCTTTAAATCCTTGCTTTTGATTATTAAGCTCAGTACATAGGATCACCCAATTAAAAATACTCTCAGAGACTGCAGGGGAAAGTTGTTTTTGTGAAACCTGGGCATCAGAGGAGGAAGAAACAATCATAAAACAAGCTATGGGGCAGTCCATTCACCCAAACCAGTATTAAGTGTGGCAGGGAAAACAAAATCTAAATACTGGGTAGAGAGGACTTATAGCCCTGGATGCCAATACAGAAACACTGCCAACCAGGGGTTGAATCACAAATTGACTCTTGTGTAAATACAACTAAAGGCAGGCTGAGAAACAAAAAAATATATTGCCTGCTTGAAAACAGGATTATGGTTTACCACACAGAGGAGCGGTGAAACACAGGGAACTTCAATACAGTCCTGACTACCTGACAGGAAACAGGCGTGCCAAACAGAACAGTCGAGGAAGTGAATGACCTTCACTACTGCACATTTTTATTTTTTTATCTTTTACTTAAGAAACTTATTTTTTTCTTTTTTTCTCACTTGATTTTACCTTTTTGATTATTATATTTTTATTTTTAATCAGTATTATTACTACTATTATTTTACTTTTTTTAAAGTTTCATTTTATTTTCTCTTTATTTTATTTTATTTTATTTTGGGATTAACCTTTTGCACTCGGATGTCGAGTGTGACTCGACATGGTTAGCATTGGTAACAGCTTGTATGTCGAATTGTATTGAATGTATCAATAATTTGAAATATAAAAAAATCCAAATAAATAAATTTGTATGAAAAGAAACTCCAGTTTTTTATTCTACTGCTGTGCTTTGTAAAATCTGGGGTATTTAAAAAATTAAATCCCGAGTAGAATAAAGGAATCGAGAAAAAAGCAAGCGAGTGCAAAGGGTTAATGTTCTACATTCTATTTTCATTTTTCCTTTATCATCATTTTACTCTATCTCAACTTTACCTTTATGCCAACACTCTCTTCCTCACTTTTCCCCTTTTGTTGTCCTATTTCTCTCAGCCTATTCCTGCTTTAGATTTTCCCTATTCCTTCTTTTTACCCCCTGTTAAAAATTCATCCTACTTATATATATAATTTCCAATCCCCTGCTCCAAGTCCATACACACTTCTCTCTTCTCTTTCTTCACTATCCAAATTTTTTTGTCTCCCTTTCCTTTTTTTTTTTTGTTTGTTTGTTTGTTGTTGGTTTTTTGTTCTGTTGGGTTTTTTTTTGGTTTGTTTTATGTTTTTTGTTTTATTTTGTTTGGTTTTGCCCTTTCTCTCTGTCCTATTGTTGTTTGTTTGATTATTGATTAGATTGGTTTTTAGGTTTGTTTGTGTGATTGTTTCTCTCTCTCTCTCTTTTTTTTTTTTTTTGCTTCTGTTTTTCCTCTCCTCACTTATTATTAGTTGTTGTTTGTAGTTTGCATTCATCTCTGGGTGTTAGTTGTCTGCATTTTTTTGGGATTAGTTGTTGTATTGAGTTTTCTCTCCATATAAATAGTTTTTTCCCCTTCTTTTTTATTCTCTTTCTTTCCTCTCTTACTTTTTTCCTTTCCTCAATATTATTTTTGCACTCCCCCTTTTTTGTGTTTTATCCCCTAATTCTCTTTTATCTAGTGGTCACTTTTATTTGGGGTATTAGTATCGTGAATACATTTGTGTTCAGTGCCTTGTGTGTCATGCCTGGTTGTGTTATATTTTGTGCCTTTAAGTCAATGCAGGAGAGAGAGAGAGCTACATACCCAGACACCCAGAGAGGAGAGATCATGGAGAGACAAAGAAACAGCCCACATACAAAAGAAAAGGAGGCATCACCAGAAAAAGGAAGTAAACAAAATGGAAGCAAGCAATATGTCAGAGAAAGAATTCAGAAAAATGGTCATAAGGTCACTAAAAAGGTTGGAAGACAAATTGAACAATATGTGTAAGAACCAAGAGGAAATGAAGAAGAACCAAGAAGAAATGAAAAATGACATCACTGCAATAAAGAACTCAATAGAAAGCATCAACAGTAGACTAGAAAAAGCAGAGGACCACATCAGTGAGCTAGAAGACAAGGTAGGAAAAAATACCCAAGCAGAGCAGCATCTAGAAAAGAAACTTAAAAAACAGGAAGAGAGCCTAAGGGAACTTAGGGACAACATGAAATGAAACAAAATCTGCATAATAGGGATGTCAGAAGGAGAGGAAACTGAACAAGGAACAGAAAAACTGTTTGAAAAAATAATGATAGAAAACTTCCCTGATATAAGAAAGAAAAAACTCACACAAGTCCAAGAAGCTCACAGAGTCTCAAACAAAATAAACCCCAAAAGACCGATGCCAAGGCACATTATAATTAAATTGGCAAACACCAACAGCAAAGTAAAAATCTTAAAAGTGGCCAGAGAGAGACAGAAAGTTATCTACAAAGGAACCGCCATCAGACTAGCGACTGATTTCTCAACAGAAACACATCAGGCCAGAAGGTAATGAAATGAAATATACAAAGTCATACAAAGGAAGGGTCTGAATCCAAGAATACTGTACCCAGCAAGGCTATCAATCAAAATTGAGGGTGAAATCAGGAGCTTCACAGACAAAAAAGGACTAAGGGAGTTTATCACCACCAAACCAGCTATGCAAGAAATGCTAAAGGGTCTGCTGTAAAAAGAAGAAATAAGAAGCAAAGAAGGAACACAGGGGTAAAGAAAAAAAAAAATTGCAACAAACAAGTACCTATCAATAATAACGTTAAGCCGAAACCGGTTTGGCTCAGTGGATAGAGCGTCGGTCTGCAGACTGAAAGGTCCCAGGTTCGATTCCGGTCAAGGGCATGTACATTGGTTGCGGGCACATCCCCGGTGGGGGGTGTGCAGGAGGCAGCTGGTTGATGTTTCTCTCTCATCGATGTTTCTAGCTCTCTATCCCTCTCCCTTCCTCTCTGTGAAAAATCAATAAAATATATTTAAAAAAATAATAATAATAATAACGTTAAATGTAAATGGATTATATGCCCCAATCAAAAGACATAGGGTAGCTGGGTGGATAAGAAAACATGACCCATATATCTGCTGTCTGCAGGAAACCCACCTCAGAAAAAAGGACTCACACAGACTGAGGGTGAAGGGATGGAAAAAGGTTTTCCAGGAGAATGGAAATGAAAAAAAAAGCTGGGTAGCAATACTTATATCTGACAAATTAGATCTCAAAGTGAAGGACATAAAAAGAGATAAGGAAGGCCACTTCATAATACTAAAGGGAGCAATCCAACAAGAAGATATAACTGTGCTAAACATATATGCACCCAATACAGGAGCACCCAAATACATCAAAAACTTCTGAAGGATATCAAGGGAGAGATTGACAGCAATACAGTCATAGGGGACTTTAATATCCCACTAACACCACTAGACAAATCCTCTAAACAAAAAATCAGCAAAGAAACATCAATCCTAAGTGACACACTAGATCAGATGGAATTAATTGACATCTTCAAAACATTTCACCCCAAAGCCACAGAATATACATTGTTCTCTAGTGCACATGGGTCATTTTCAAAGATAGACCATATATTGGGACACAGGCAAAGTCTCTTCAAGTTCAAGAAGATAGAAATCATATCAAGCATCTTCTCAGATCACAATGGCATAAAACTAGAAATCAACTACAATAAAAACAATTTTAAAAAATCAAACACCTGAAGGCTAAATAGCATGCTATTATACAATGACTGGGTTACCAAAGAAATCAAAGAAGAAATAAAAAGCATCATGGCAACAAAGGACAATGAAAACACAATAATCCAAAATCTATAGGACACAGTGAAAGCAGTCTTGAGAGGGAAGTTCATAACTCTACAGGCCTACCTCAAAAAACAAGAAACAATGGTAACAAATTATCTAACCATACATCTCAAAGAGTTAGAACGAGAACAACAAGAAAAGCCCTGCATAAGCAGAAGGAAGGAAATAATAAAGATCAAAGCAGAGATAAACGACATGGAGACCAAAAAAAAACAATACAAAAGATCAACAAAACCAAGAGTTGGTTCTTTGAAAGGATAAACAAGATTGATGAACCTCTAGCCAGGCTTACCAAGAAGCAAAGAGAGAAGACCCAAATAAACAAAATCAGAAATGAAAGAGGTGAAGTAACAACCGATCCCACAGAAATACAAATGATTATGAAAAAATACTATGAACAACTCTACTCCAACAAAATGGACAACCTAGATGAAATGGACATATTCTTAGAAAAATACAAGCTCCCAAAACTCAACCAAGAAGAATCAAAAAAACCTGAATAGGCCGATAATTACTGAAGAAATTGAAACAGCGATCAAAAATCTTCCAGCAAACAAAAGCCCTGGTCTGGATGGCTTTACAGGGGAGTTCCACCAAGCATTCAGAGAACTAAACTTTATCCTCCTCAGACTATTCCAAAAGACTCAAGAGGAAGGCACACTTCCAAGCTCTTTCTATGAAGCCAGCATTACCCTAATCCCAAAACCAGATAAAGACACCACAAAAAAAGAGAACTACAGGCCAATATCCTTGGTGAACATAGATGCTAAAATCCTCAACAAAATTTTAGCAAATCAGATTCAGCAATACATTAGAAAGATCATACATCATGACCAAGTGGGATTTATTCCGGGGATGCAAGGATGGTACAATATCCGCAAATCAATAAATGTGATACATCACATAAACAAACAGAGACAAAAATCACATAATCATATCAATTGATGCAGAAAAAGCATTTGACAAAATCCAACACCTTTTCTTGATAAAAACTCTCAGCAAAGTGGGAATAGAGGGAACATACCTCAACATAATAAAAGTCCTATATGACAAACCTACAGCTAACATCATACTCAATGGGCAAAAACTAAACCCATTTCTCCTAAGAACAGGAACAAGACAAGGATGCCCACTTTCACCACTCCTTTTCGACATAGTACTAGAAGTACTAGCCATAGTGATCAGACAAGAAGAAGAAATAAAAGGCATCCAAATTGGAAAAGAAGAAGTAAAACTGTCCTTATTCGCAGATGACATGATACTCTACATAGAAAACCCCAAAGACTCCATCAAAAAACTATTAGACCTAATAAATGAATTCGACAATGTAGGAGGATACAAAATTAACACCCAGAAATCTATGGCCTTTTTATACACCAAGAATGAACTCACAGAAAGAGAAAGGAAAAAAACAATCCCATATACCATTGCACCAAAAAAAATTAAGATAGCTAGGAATAAACTTAACTAAGGACGTAAAATACCTGTACTCAAAACTACAGGACATTGAAAAAAGAGATAGAGGAAGACATAAACAAATGGAAGAAAATACCATGTTTATGGACTGGTAGAATCAACATCATTAAAATGTCCATACTACCTAAAGTAATCTATAGATTCAATGCAATACCTATTAAAATACCAATGGCATATTTCAAAGATCTAGAACAAACTCTCCAAAAATTCATCTGGAATAAAAAATAAAAATAAAAAAACCCGAATAGCCACAGCTATCCTGAGAAAGAAGAACAAAGTTGGAGGGATCACAATACCAGACATCAAGCTATATATTTTTTTTATATATATATTTATTGATTTTTTACAGAGAGGAAGGGAGAGAGATAGAGAGTTAGAAACATCGATGAGAGAGAAACATCGACCAGCTGCCTCCTGCACGCCCCCTACTGGGGATGTGCCCGCAACCAAGGTACGTGCCCTTGACCGGAATTGAACCTGGTACCTTTCAGTCTGCAGGCCGACGCTCTATCCACTGAGCCAAACCAGTTTCGGCATCAAGCTATATTACCAAGCCACAGTTCATGGCACAAGAACAGACATATAGACCAATGGAATAGAATAGAGAACTCAGAAATTGACCTAATCCATTATATTCAATTAATATTTGACAAAGGAGGCAAGAGCATACAATGGAGTCAAAACAGTCTCTTTATAAATGGTGCTGGGAAATTTGGTCAGATACATGAAAAAAAAAATGAAACTAGATCATCAACTTACACCATACACAAAAACAAACTCAAAAAGGCTAAAGGACTTGAATGTAAGATGGGAAACCACAAAAAATCCTACAAGACTCCATAGGCAGCAAAATTGCAGGCATATGTCGTAGCAATATCTTTATAGCCACAGATCCTAGGGCAAGAGAGACTAAGGAGAAAATAAACAAATGGGACATCAAAATAAAAAGCTTCTGCACAGCACAAGAAACCATCAACAAAACAACAAGAAAGCCCACTGCATGGGAAAACATATTTGCCAATGTTATCTCCAATAAATGTTTAATATTCAACATTTACAGAGAACTCATACAATTTAACAAAAGGAAGATAAAAAATCCAATCCAAAAATGGGCAATGGACCTAAATAGACACTTTTCGAAAGAAGACATTCAGAAAGCCAAGATACATATGAAAACATGTGCAAAGTCACTAATCATCTGAGAGATGCAAATCAAAACAACAATGAGGTACCACCTCACACCTGTCAGAATGGCTATCATCAACACATCAACAAATGACAAGTGCTGGTGAGGATGCGGAGAAAAAGGAACCCTCCTTCACTGCTGGTGGGAATGCACACTGGTACAGCCATTGTGGAAAACAGTAGGCATTTCCTCAAAAATTTAAAAATGGAACTGCCATTTGACCCAGTAATACCACTTCTAAGAATATATCCCAAGAAAACAGAAACACCAATCAGAAAGGATATATGCACCCCTATGTTCATAGAAGCACAATTTACAATAGCTAAGTTTTGGAAACAGCCTAAATGCCCATCAGCAGATGAGTGGATTAGAAAACTGTGGTACATCTACACCATGGAATACTACGCTGCTATACACTGAGTGGCCAGATTATTATGATCTCTGAACGCATAATAATCTGGCCACTCAGTGTGTGTGTGTGTGTGTGTGTGTGTGTGTGTGTATATATATATATATATATATATTAGAGGCCTGGTGCATGAATTTGTGTATGGGTAGGGTCCGGCCAACCTGGCCAAGGGGAGGGGACATGAGTGGTTGGCCAGCCTGCCTGCTGGTCAAACTCCTGGTCGAGGGGACAATTTGCATATTAGCCTTTTATTATATAGGATATACACTGAGTGGCCAGATTATTATGCCTTCAGAGATCATAATAATCTGGCCACTCAGTGTAAAAAAGAAGGAATTCTTACAATTTGCAGCAGCATGGATGGAACTGGAGAGCATTATACTAAGTGAAATAAGCCAGTCAGTGGAAGAAAAATACCACATGATCTCACTCATTTATGGATAACAAAGAACATTATAACCTGATGAACAAAAAGATAGATACAGAGGCAGAGAAGCATCGAACAGACTGTCAAATTACAGCGGAAAGGCTGGGGAGGGTTGGAAGGGGTGGTTAGAGATCAACCGAAGGACTTGTATGCATTCATATAAGCATAACCAATGGACGCAAGACACTGTGGGGTGGGGTGAGGGCATGTGCCAGGGGGTAGGGGAGGCTGGGGGAAGGTCAATGGGGAAAAAAAGGAGACATATGTACTCCTATTTGTAAGACTTCAAACAATAAAAAAGACATGAATGAATATTTAGGCAAAATACCACGGTTGCTTCCAAGTATTTGAAAGAATGACATGAGGAAGAGGGAGCAAAGTTTTTCTGTCATACCAGGGTATAGAATCAGAACAAAAGATCCTTTTCTATTTAGGAGATACTTTAATATTCAACATAACAAACAACTTTATAACAGTTTGAGCTGTTCAACAAAAGAAGGGGTTAAAGAAAGACTGGGCAATGATACTGAGGTCTGCTGCCCAAGAGATCAAGCATTAGATGAAGAAGTGTACAAGATGATTGCATTAGGATAATCCTTACAGCGCGAAGACTATTTGACTAAATCCTGCCAGGTAGAGGAATGAGTTGGAAGCAGGTTTGTCACTATAGCTGGTTGATTGGCTTGGAGGTGCATGTCTCCTAATGAGAAGGTCTCTTACAACATTCAGGTCCGCTTGTAAGAAACCAGCAGGGCCTGTTGTAGTTCTTTGCTCTGCATTCCTGTTGAGCCTGTCCCTACACCCATGAAACAATTTTCTTTGCAGCTTGCAAAACCTACTTAAGCTATTGCTAAACAAGAAACGAGAATACCACAATAAAGTAGCAAACACAAGAAGTTCATTACAATTTGTCCTTATTCTGAAATAGGTCCTTATGTAGAAACTTATAAATCCCTCAGAACCACCTTGGTAGATTCTAAAAGAAAATATAGTGTATTATTTTACATTTTGATTTTGAGGTTTTGAGGCAGTTTAACTCATACAGTGTGCTTGGAATTCTCAAGAGTCAACTTTTGGTAGTAAGTCGTGTAGGAAGTTTTTTAACCTTTATATTAATCTTCTTTCTCCTCATTCTAGAAAGCACATGTTGGTATGTTTCTGTGTTTATCTGCACGTTTAAGAAACCATTATTTCGTGCCTGGTGACCTGGCCCCAGTGTACAGTAAAGAGGAAGCAGAGTTGAACTATACCATTGGAACAATAAGATTGATTGAGTAGATATATATAATTCACACACAAGGAAGTTATTTGGCATTTTCTATAATTTGTAAGAGGGTCAAAGAATTTTGAGACCAACAAGTTAAGACAATACACTTTTTAACAGTACCATTCTATTTCATTGTGTGACTGCATGACAGTTTGAAACCAGTTTTCTATTATTGGTATTTATGTTGCTCCTATTTTTATTATGAAACAACACTGAAAATCATTTCTTTGTACAGACACCTTTGCATACATTTCAAAAAATTATTTAGAAAAATGTATAGAAAGAGAATTGCTGAAACAAAAACTATATAATGAAGGTTCTTCTACAGAAAACAATCTCTATATAAGAAGGACAGTGAGTTGTCAGTAATGGTGAATCACAGAATGGTCTAGAAAGGATGCTGAGAAAAGTGCTAGAAAAATATCCAATAACTAGAGGCCTGGTGCATGAAATTTGTGCATGGGGGGGGGTCCCTCACCCCAGCCTGCACCCTCTCGCAATCCAGGACCACTGGCTCCTAACCACTCATCTGCCTGCCTGCCTGATCACACCTAACCACTTTGCATGCTTGCCTGATCACCCCTAACCACCTCTGCCTCAGCCCCGGCTGCCATGGTTTCATTGGGAAGGATATCCAGAATGATGCCTAGTCTAATTAGCATATTATGTTTTTATTATTATAGATTTGTCTATACTTACTTCACCTTTCCTCAGTCTCTTTCATGTGTTTGCTTCTCTAATGTTTCCTTTTTCTTTCCTTTGCCTACCTCTGACACTAGGTAAAGGATTTGGGGAGTTGTTGTACTTGACCATCACTATCAATATTGTGCTAATCAACTTAAGATAGTACTTTCATGAGATTTGGGGGGAAAAAAGGTTAATGGGGTTTACATGCTCATTAATTTCTTATTACACATTTATGAATTCAATGTTCTATGGATATTTATTCACAATACTTTTGTTTAAAGGTGGAAAATCTAAGTGTCTGGAGAGGCCTACAGCCTAAATTAGTATTTCTTACTCAGGTTGGAGAGTGGATAATTTAGAGGGCTTTGAAGAATTTCCAGGCTCTCTACCCCAGAAAAATGAATGTTCTGGACTTTTACTACATTCTTAGGAGACAGAGGTGCAAATATATAATTGATGAAAAGAAAATTACCACCAGCTTCCTTAGGGCTTAATCCAATTAGCTGTTATATGGGCAAGTCCTAGGTGACTCCTTAAAAAGAGGAATAAATCTCTCCCTTAATATTTTAGGGAGTTAGAATGAGCTAGCATAATCCCTGAACAAAAGAAATTTAACTACAGGAGTCAAAAAATATATGTATCTTCCCTTAATGTATACGTGTAAATATAATAAAAAATGATGAAACTATTGGCATAGCATTCCTAAGAGCTGAGCACATAAATGCATCAGTATATTCCTTCTTTCCATGCAAACAAATAAAATTTGACTGCTATCTGACACCACACATTAAAATTAACTAAAAATGGATTAAATATTTGAATATAAGACCTGAAACTATAAAATACATAGAATAATTACAGGCATCAACTTATGGGTCTTGATTGGAGAGGGGTTTTTGTGACCTTGACTCCAAAAGAAAAAATGAATGGGACTGCATCAAACTCAAAAGTTTCTATTAACGAAACAAAAAGGCAACCAACTGACTGGAAGAAGATATTTACAAATGATACCTCTGATAAGGGGCTAATACCCAAAATATATAACTAACCATATAACTCAACAACAACAACAAAAAACAACAAGAACAAATAATCTGATTAAAAATGGGCAGAGGACCTGAATAGACATATTCCAAACAGGACATACAGGTGGACAACAGGCAAATAAAAAGACACCCAATATCACTAGTTATAAGGGAAAATGCAAATTGAAACCATGAGGAGATACCACCTCACACCTGTTGGGATAGCTGATAAGATAAGAAATAACAAGTGTTGGAGAAGATGTGGTGAAAAGGGAACACTCGCTTACTGCTAGTGGGAATGCAAAATGGTGCAGCCACTATGGAAAAACTCAAGAATAAAGCTACCATATGACCCAGCGATTCCTTTTCTGATTATACACCTTAAAAATCTGAAAACACTCTTCATAAAGAAAAGTATGTACCCTTATGTCCATTGCAGCATTATTCACAATAGTCAAGACATGGATACTATCTGTCTGTCAATGGATATTTGGATAAAGAATATGTGGTACATATATACAATGGAATACTATTTAGCCGTAAAAACGATGAAATATTGCCATTTGCAACAACATGGGTTTGCAAAGAAATTTAATAAAACTGTTACTCTAGGCATGTCATTGGGAGTTAAGAGTGTAGAGAAAGAAAATAATTCTTTCCCCTATAATCATTTTAAGTTCATTGACTGAGGCCCTGTAAATTAAACAAAAGACAAATTAACAAGAGAGAGGCAAACAGGAGCTCATTAACATGTACACTGTACATTCACATGGGAGCACCCAGTAATGAATCACTCCAAGTGGTGATTAGAACTTGGGTTTACATAGCATCTTAACAAAAGAAAAATAATTTTGTAGAGAAGTGAAAACACAAAAGAAAAATATTCTGAGCTTTTAGAGGCAGCAAATTGTGGAAAGGCAAATACATGAGGAAACTAATGATAGATAAGGGCTAGTTTTAGCAAAGTTCTACCTATGGACTGATAAGGGTCTGGAGTTTTCTTCCATGATTAACCGCAGTTCTTCTTGGGAGAGATAGGAGAGGGGACACCTTTGCAAATGTATGTCCTGCTTTTCAGCAAATAGTCAGAGTGTAGAGAGCTTTTTAAATATCTACTTAATTGCCTTTAGAAAAAAAAAATCCTTATGCCAAAGTAGTATATTTTGGGTTGTCATATTCTACTACCCTTCAATGTCCTCACAAACCTTCTTCAATGATGCAATTCAGGAAATGTATTTCTTCATTTTATTAAGGTCTTTGCATGGAAAAAATAAATTTTATTCTGTGGGTGTTTAATTCATGGAAGTTGTTTTAGATTTAAATAAGGAGAGAAACTGCATTTTTCCACACTTTGCCAAAAAAGTAATTTTACAGTACCATTCACCCTGAAAGGCTTGTGTGAGTTTTATTTTTCATGTATATTTAAGTATTGAAAAAACATAATAAAACAAGGCCACTCATGATTAATATGTACTCTATGGAATAGCAGATGTTACAAAGTATCCTGAGGGCAAAATAAGCTGCCAAAATTAAACACATCAGTTTTAATAACACTGAAACACATTTTTGCCAAATGTTTTAAGTACAGGAAATGATTTGAGCCACTCTGAACTTCTTTTTATTTAAACAGCGACTAAAGGTTGAGTCTCTAAGAAGATCTGAGGCTAATATCCAAAATTTATAAAACAACACCAAAAAAAACCAAAAAAACAATCCAGTTAAATAACGGGCAAAGGACTTGAATCCACTATTCTCCAAAGAGGACATATGGATGGCCAGTAGACATATGAAGATATGCTCAATGCCACAAATCATCAGAGATATGTGAATTAAAACCACAATGAAATATCACCTGACATCTGGCAGAATGGCTATCACCAATAAATCAACAAACAATTGTTGGCAAGGATGTGGAGAAAAGGAAACCCTTGTGCACTGGTGGCATGACTGCAGATTGGTGCGGCCACTGTGGAAAACAGCATGGATTAATTTTATCAGAATAGAAATTTGCTTAAAGGAAGAATCAGAAATACTAGTATTTGTGGACTTGTACTGTGCATCTAATGTGCACATATTTATGTTTGAACCACAATGATTAAACCATTTTGACAGTTTATTCTGGCATACAAGTGAAGGACATACAGTTAGTCTCAGTGTGTGACTGATGACTTTCTTTTACAGTCTCTGACAACATCCTTAATTCCAGCTATATTGGTGACAATTTTATTATCAAGGACAGAAAAACAAGTCAAAGTACAAGTAGACTGGGCCAATAACATCATTATTTGCATATCCATGGAAAGTCTTAAAATGTACTCATCTATTTGCATTTATCACATGCTCAGGTTATATTGCCAATATAATCCTAGATTATATCAAGGATATTGGAAGGGAAGTGGCTTTCAAGTGTTTATAGGTAGAAAATCTAAGTGTCTGGAGAGGCCTACAGCCTAAATTAGCATTTCTTACTCAGGTTGGAGAGTGGATAATTTATTTATTTTTTTTTTTTTTTTTTTTTCAATTTTTTTATTAAGGTATTATATGTGTACATATCTTACCATTGCCCCCCCCCACCCCACTCCCATATATGCCCTCACCCCCCAGAGTTTTGCGTCCATTGGTTATGCTTATATGCATGCATACAAGTCCTTTGATTGATCTCTTATCTTCCCCACTTCTCCCTAACCTTCCTGCTGTAATTTGACAGACTGTTTGATGCTTTACTGCCTCTGTATCTATCTTTTTGTTCAAGTTTTTAATGTTCTTTATTATCCATAAATGAGTGAGATCATGTGGTATTTTTCTTTCATTGACTTGCTTATTTCACTTAACATAATGTTGGAGAGTGGATAATTTAGAGGGCTGCACCCTCACGCAATCCAGGACCACTAGCTCCTAACCACTCACCTGCCTGCCTGCCTGATCACACCTAACTGCTCACCTGCCTGCCTGATCGCCCCTAACCTCTAGTAATGTAAATGACACCTGGGATTGTCAAAATAAACTAGAGAATGATGACGCATTTGTTCTTGTAAAACCTTACCCATCTCTCAGAACCCAGCTTAGAAATTACTTGCTTTGGGTAGCTTAACTAATCTATTCTCCACTTACTCCCATTTTTAGATAATTTGTTTCCTCTCACGCTATCTCTATGTATTTTTAATGACTCCTGTACTTACTCCATATATTGTAATTTATTTATTTGCATATTTGCTTGTCTTATTAGATCAAGAGTTCATTAAAGGCATGGATTTTTATTACTCCAGCTTCTGGCTCAATGCTTTGTACATTGAAAGCATTCATTCAAAATGTGTTGATGCATATTGCTAAGTTAAAGAACCAAGTCTGAAAAGGCTACATACTGCATCATCCCAAATACGTGGCATTCTGGAAAAGGCCAAGCTACAGAGACAATAAAAAGATCAGTGGCCAGGGGTTTGGGTGGAAGGAAAGAGAGGTGAATAGTTGGAGCACAGAAGATTTTTAGGGCAGTGGAACTATTCTGTATAATATTGTAACAATGGATATATGACATGAAATGTCAAAACGACATAGCATAGTACAGTAGTCGGCAAACTGCGGCTCGCGAGCCACATGCAGCTCGAGAGCCGTGGTTTGCCGCTCTGTTGACTAATGAGTTTGCCGACCACTGGGATAGGGGCTTAATCACAAGGAACAACAACAGCCTGTAATTATTGGAATCGAGAGTCTAGGTCAGTGGTCGGCAAACTCATTAGTCAACAGAGCCGCAGTTTGCCAACCACTGGTTTAGCACAAAGAATGAGCCCAGTGTAAACTATGGCCTTTAGTTAATATTAATGTACTGATATCTAGATCACCAATTGTAAAATATATACCACACTAATACAAGATAATAAGGGAAATAGGTTGTGGCCCAGAACTGACAAGTTGGGGGAGCTGAGAGGGTACATGAAAGCGCTGTACTTTCTGCTCAATTTTTCTATAAACCTAAAACTGTGCTAAACATTCAAGTGGGTTCTCCTAAGAAATGTATTGAAAAATAAAATATTTAGAGGGCATGATTTTGTTTCAAGTTACTGAGTAAGGTTAATTTTTTTTCTTGAACATTACAACTGCCATTTTAAACTGTATTTAAAAACTCTAATGTCAGCATATTAAGATAAATTTAGCTTGGGAAGTTAGGGAGGTAGTGCCACAATTCAGAGAGATATGGCGCATGGGAGGAAGATCCCATTCTGTGAGCAGTTGGAGGTGAGGCGAGGAGAGTGATAATAAAATAAGTTATGTATTTTTCTCATGCTTTGCTCTTTCAGTTGAAAACAGACAAAATATACCATCACCTGCTCTCCTCGCTTCCACCAACTTGTAAGTTGTTTAAAGTCAGAACTTATTTATTTATTTTTAAAAATCTTTGCCACCAGTCACTTTGACTATAAGTGGGAGAGGTAACTTTAAGTTAAACTGAATTGACTTATCCAAGCTGAATTTCAGTTTGTACTGTACTCTATAAAACTAATAATTTCATATTTTTTCTTTTTTTGTTCTTTCTTGGCCCAAATAATTTCTCGTTTAGATTCTCTTGAATTTTCAACTGTGCATATGCTTTCTACTCCCCTGGGCCTGCTCTCAGGTCTGTTTCTTTAACACAAGGGATTGCCTGACCCTGCCATATTCCAGTCTGGCTGCCATCTACTAGTTCACAGCAACAATTGAGATCATGTTTACCTATTTATGCTGAAATTTAAATTTGATTTTATTCATTACTCACAATCATATTTTCTAGTTGATTTTTATTCTGTTGCTTTCCTTTAAGAATTACCAAGAAACCCTTCCAAAATTGCTATCTATTTTCCCCTTCCTCAAATCCTTTTGCTAAAATTCAGTCTTTGGAAATGTGTTTCAACTTCGCCAGGAACTTCCTGGGATCAATGAACACTGAAGGATTTTCCAAGCACAGGGCTGGATACTTTCACATCCATCTCATCACTTACCCTGCCTTTGACATTGGTATAAAAACCATTATCGCCACCTCAAATTTTACACAATAGCTGAGAAGGATTAAGTGACTTGCCTCTGGTTACACAGCTGTTAAGTGGTAAGCTAGGATCCATGTGTATTGCTCTTTCCATTTAGGAAGGCTTACCTTTCCCTTCTTCTTTCTAAAACTCAGCCCAGAAAAATCCTGGGTACTCAGCACCACCTAACCATACAGTTACTTAATGCCCAGGATCTTATTCCATACAATTCTAAAAATTGCCTAAATATATCAACAATGTCTTCTAGAAATGTTACTCAATTCCAACATAAATCAGAAAAAAAAAAAAAAAAAAACGGTAATAGGTAATGAGCATCATACAATTTGGCAGACTTTCAAATGTACAGCAGAATAACATAGCCGTAATGCACAGGATGGCGTCATATTCGACAGCTCTGTCATTTACTAATGGTGTGAAGTTGGATAATTGACTAAATATCTCTAAGCCTCACTTTTCTCTTCTGTAAATCAGAAGAAATCATAGTTGCAACTTCATAGCATCATTTTAGGGAATAAAAGAGATAATGTGTGTAAACCTCTATAAAGCCTATTATAGAGCAAGCCCTTAATAAATAACTACCATTTTCATTATCATCACCATCATTGCCACTATTTTGGAAACATGTTCCAGGAAATGAATGCACATCTATTTAACCATATCAAGCCACTGTAACCCTAAACAGAAAAATACACTCCTCTTCCTAGTCTAATGTGAGGTTTCTGGGTAACTTTCAGTACCCATAAATCCCATTAATTTTCTTCAGGAAGATAGCATAAAATGTACTCCCTGGAACAGTGGATATAGCTGATAAGAAATCTCCCAGAACAAACAGTTCTTTCCTGTCCTGCTCTCACTCTTTGTTTCTTATTGCAAGGAATTCTAAGCCTGGATGAGAGAGAGCGAGAGAAGAAGAAGAAGAAGAAGAAGAAGAAGAAGAAGAAGAAGAAGAAGAAGAAGAAGAAGAAGAAGAAGAAGAAGAAGGAGGAGGAGGAGGAGGAGGAGGAGGAGGAGGAGGAGGAGGAGGAGGAGGAGGAGGAGGAGGCAAGGGATTGGAGAAGGGTGGGAAAGCAACTTCCTTTGAGAGATACATGGGCTCTCTTATTAAGTCAAGCCCCAAAGTTACAGAGGGGGAACCTGAGGATTTCATTTGTAGATGCCCATGTAGCTTGATCACATCAGCCTATATTAGGGCAAATTCCCTTGACTTCCAAGTCACAGATTCTAGACATTCTAAATCTGGTGTTCAGTTATGTATTCTAATTCTCAGAACCAAAAATAGATTCAATGATGAAAGTTTTTCTACCTTAATTTATAAGGGCTATTACATTTGCTACCTTAATAACACTAAGGATTTATGAAACTTGGAAAACCATGTATTAAAAAATCTCTTCAATGCCTAGGCAACGAGCTTCTGAAAGTTTGCAGTACCCTCTCCCCTCCTCTCTGGACTGCTCCTAAACTGCTCTTAGGATTCAGGAGAAATAGCACCTACTACAGGAGCCTCTTCTCTCCTCACCCACCTCACTCCATATGTCTTTCTGACTCACACTCCCATACACCTGCCTATGTCCAAATTATTGTCTGCCTCCCCAGCCAGCCTAGGTTACAAGTGCTACTGAGTGCAACCATTTGTTTTACTTACTGCATGGCTTCATGTCCTAGTGCAGGACATATCTTTGGTGCCCAAGAAACATTTTTTTTGTATAACTTGTACAATTTATATATGCTTAACATATGATATGCAAATTACTTTGGAGCAGTTGCCACACGATGTGGGAACACAGGTGTAGCAATTAGTCAGAGGTTCCTCACTCTCAATCCTGGGTTCAGCTGCAAGAGAGGAATTTCTTTCCCCCACCCTCACCCTCTGTCACACGTCACTGCCACGTTTTTGGCAGCTGTAACCTTGGCCATTCAATTCTGTTCCCACTTCCTTTGCCTTCCACTTCTTAAAACCCACAGGAATATGATGCCTTGTCAATTACATATCACAACTCTGGCTCAATTCTTAATACATTTATAAGGTTCCCCAATATAGTTTTGTCAATAAACACACTTCCATTTCCAAATTGGAAAACCTATCCTCTCCGATAAAATGGTAATATGCAAATTAACCATCACGCCGCTACATAAACCACGCCCACCAGCCAAGCCACGCCCACCAGCCAGAGTGAGTATGCAAATTAACCCCAGCCAAGATGGCTACAGCCACAGAGAGAAAGGTTTCCCAGGTAACAGAGGAAGCCAAGCTTTCCATAGCCGTTGCAGGCCTAAGCCTCCACTCAAGCTACAAAGTTTCAATTATAGAAGGTAAACAAATTCAAACAAATGGCGGCAGACTGGAGCTTGAGAGAGCAGGCCAGGGTTGCCGCCGGCAACAGGGGAAGCAAAGCTTTCGCACACCCTGGCCGGGCTCACCCGCTCAAGGCAACAAAATTTCAATTGTAGAAGGTGAATTAACTGCCACAGAAATGGCTGCCAGCCACAGAGGGAGAAGCAGGCTTGGCTCTGCTCCAGGCTACAAAGTTTCAATTGTAGAAGGAAAATAAATTCCAGATACCAGGGCCTCTGCTTGGGTCGCCAGGGGGTGTGGCCGGACCTGCAAACCACCACAGGCCCCTCGCTCAGGCTGCCCCACGCCCCAAGGGAACCCCACCCTGATCCGGGACACCCTTCAGGGCAAACCAGCTGGCCCCCACCCATGCACCAGGCCTCTATCCTATCTAATAAAAGAGTAATATGCATATTGACCATCACTCCAACACACAATATGTCTGACCCCATGTGGTCAAAGATCCTGCCCCCATGTGGACACAAGATGGCCACTACAAGATGGCCAACAGGAGAGGGCAGTTGGGAGGCACCCGGCCTGCGAGGGAGGGAAGTTGTGAGGGACCAGGCCTGCGAGGGAGGGCAGTTGAGAGGGACCAGGCCTGCAAGGGAGGGCAGTTGAGAGGGACCAGGCTTGCAAGGGAGGGCAGTTGGAGGTGATCAACCCTGCAGGAGAGGGCAGTTAGGGGTGACCATGCCGGCAGAGGAGGGAAGTTGGGGGCAAACAGGCTGGCAGGGGAGCAGTTAAGCATCAACTAGGCTGGCAGCGGAGTGGTTAGGGGGTGATCAGGCTGGCAGGCAGAAGGGGTTAGGGGCAATCAGGAAAGCAGGCAGGCAAGCAGTTGGGAGTCAGCAGTCCTGGATTGTGAGAGGGATGTCCGACTGCCCGTTTAGGCCCGATCCCCCAGGATCGGGCCTAAACGGGCAGTCGGACATCCCTCCAGGAGTCCCAGATTGGAGAGGGTACAGGCTGGGCTGAGGGACAACCCCCTTGCGTGCACGAATTTCGTGCACCGGGCTTCTAGTCTTTTATAAGAGGAATTGTGCCCCCACCCCCACATTCATCTGTTAGAGGCATCACCCCCAGGACCTCAGAATATGACTGTATTTAGAGAGAGGCTTTTAAAGAAGTAATTAAGTTAAAAGGAGGCTGTTAGGATGGGCCCTACTCTAATCTGACTGGTGTCCTTATAAGAAGAGGAAATGTAAACGGGCAGGAAGACTCCAGGGGCTCATGCACATGGGGAAATCATGTGAAGACACAGCCAGAAGGTGGCCATCTGCAAGCCAAGGAAAGAGGCCTCAGAAGAAACCAAACCTGCCAACACCTTGATCTTGGATTTTCAACCTCTAGAACTGTGAGAAAATAAGTTTCTGTTGTTTAAGCCACAGACTGTATTGTGCTGTTATGGCAGCCCTGGCCGACTAATACATCATGAAAATTTAAAATATCTCACCTGTACTTTGGAACTATAAATCTATCCTTATCATCATTGTTTTTCCATTGTTAACTAAGTATTTATCTCTGAGTCTAGAAATAAATATACATATTAAGGAAGAACCTAATAATAATAATTTATTGATCACCAAATAGTGCCAGGGACTATACTAGGAGTTTTATGGAATGTCAATTTATTCCCCACTTAGCAGGAAACCTAGGAATTAGCCAAGAGGAAGAGACTGCATTTAACAACCATTTGTGTAAGACAGCTGAATGAGTGGAAACAGCAAAGGCTTTGGAATTGCATGAAGTGGGTTCGAACCCAGGTGTCACTAAATTTCAAAGTGTGACCTTTGGGTAGGTCACTTGTCTTCCGTGAGCCTCATCTTCAGCTGTAAAAAAAAAAGAATAATAATATATACCTTGCAGGGTTGGTAAAATGATGACATTAGATAACATAGAAACAAAAACATAGAAATAATCAAGAATAGTCAGCTCCTCTGTTGTAACTTGTGGAGGCAAAGCCAAGACAAGCACCCTGCCCCAATATTAGAAGAAATTGCCTTATTTATGCAGTTTTTTTTTTTGTTTTTTGTTTGTTTGTGTGTTTGTTTCAATAAAGAAAAAGCCTAGCCCGGCCGGCATGGCTCAGTGGTTGAGCATCGACCAGTTGGATTCCCAGTCAGGGAACATGCCCAGGTTGCAGGCTCAATTCCCAGTGTGGGGTGTACAGGCGGCAGCCAATCAATTATTTTCTCTCATCATTGATGTTTCTATCTCTCTCTCCCTCTCCCATCCTCTCTAAAATCAATAAAAATATATATAAAAAAAGAAAAAGCCTATTTCTTTATTGATTTATATGTGATTACTTAAAGATTAAAAAAGCTTATGCTTACTAAGTGACTAATGTGTCTGTCTGAGCTGGGCCTGTGACTAGCTGACACGGGGATGTTGTGCTCACTCCTGGACACAGGGTGAAGGAAAAGCAGACTCTGCCTTAGCAGGTCAGAACTGAGTCAACTGAGACTAGAGTGTTTGTGAAAATATATATTTGACCCAGAAATTTAAAAAAAAAAAGTGCTACTCAGGAGTCAGTCATACAATGAGTCAAAGCCACCTCCTTCAATATTAGGTAAGTGACCTTGGCCCAACTCCCTCACCTCTTTAAACCTGTTTGCCTTATCTATAAAATGACCTCAGCAGAAACAACTCACAGTTGGGTTGTAAATGCAATTATATACATATAGTGCTTAGTGATAATAGCATTTACATAACATTTGCTGTGTGTCAGAAACTGGTCTAAGCACTTGACTTGTATTTATTTAATTCGGTATAGTCTTCATAACACCGTTATGAAGTGGGTACTATTATCATCCTCATTTTATGGATGAGGAAGCTGAGATTCAGATAAGTTAAGTAACTTGCTCGAGGTGACACAGTTTGGAGGTGGGGGAGCTGGATTCAAACCCTGGCAGTCTCTCTGTGCCAGGCTATGCTTTTAACCCAGGATGTCTGCTCCTGACTGTTCAACACCCAGTACCTGCAATAGCATGGCAGAAAAATAATCATCCCTCTTAATTTGTCTGTCAGTTCATTTTGCATCATTTTATTTGTTTTTATTTTTAAAAACTTTAAACAACTAAATAAAATACAACCTGTAAATAGGAATGCTTTCACAAAATTATATGGACAGTGGTTTGTTTCAGATTTAACTTAGTTTTAGTTAAGAATCATGTTTTTAATAACTCTAATCATGTTGAGGATAGAAATATATAACTAATGTAAATGAAACTGAGTAATGCTGTAAGAAATGTATATCAAACTCCATCTCCGCCCCCCGGCCCCCGCCTCGCGCCTCCCCAGTATGCCTAGCTGGTGTAGCTCAGTGGTTGAGAGATGACCCATGAACCAGGAAGTCATGGTTTGATTCCCAGTCAGGGCACATGCCCAGGGGGTTGCTGGCTCGGTCCCCAGTAGGGGGTGTGCAGGAGGCAGCCAATCAATGATTCTCTCTCATCATTGATGTTTCTATCTCTCTCTCCCTCTCCCTTCCTCTCTTTAAAACAAAAACACACAAAACCCCTTGGTGTGTGTGTGTGTGTGTGTGTGGTGGGGGGGGGGGAGGGAAGAGGTTAGAGATGTGTTTACTGGTATACTATACATAATGCCCTGTAGAAATTTTTAAGTCAATATGGAAATTTAATATAAAATATAATAAAATGTCAAAACATTCTTCTTCATACCAATGAATTTTTCCTTTTTTCTCTTTGGCATTATACTTATGATTACAGTGTTATTATAAAGGATACACATAGGCTGAGGTATGGGAGGGATGCAGGGCTTCTGTGCCCTCTGCATGAAGTCAGGGCATATCACTATTCCAGAATATTGATGTGTTCACCAACCATGAAGCTCCACTGAGTTTTGATGCCCAGGGTCCTTAGTGAGGTTTCATTATATAGGCATGATTGATTATATCATTGACCATGTGATTGAACTCGATCTCCAATACCACCACCACTCCCCAGAGGTAGGATTGGCCCAAAGTTTCAACCCTCTAATCATGTAGTTGGACTTTCTGGTGATCAGCCCCATCCTAGAGGTCCACCATAAGTCACCTCATTAGCATAACAAAGACATCACTCAGGAAATTCCAAGGCCTTTCTGGCAGTCCATGCCAGAAATCCTAGACCAAGAGAAGACAAATTCTTTGTCATAGCACAGTTGGGAAGATTTCCTAGAAGTTCAGTAGATAGACATTCCAAGTGAGTCAACTATTTTAATATGACTGAGGAGCCACTGCCAACCCTGACTCCAGGAATCATCTCTCCTCACTCTAGCTACCGACCTCCCTGTGAGCAAAGCATTGTCATGTGAACAAAACAAGCCCCTATTTCTCAGAGACCCTGTTAGTTGAATCTTCTGTCATATACATTTGACCCCATTCCTAACGGATATGAAGTTTCTACAGGTCTAGAATTCTAAATTCTTATTGAAGACTAATAATGTATAAAACACTGTGTACGGTGCACAAATATTGTTAAATATAGTCCTGCCTTCCAGGAATGCACAGCACTGGGAGGAGAAGAGCCCAGGATCCATGGGCATGTTGCATTCTTTGTGACATCAGAATGGTTTGAATCCAGGCTCTGTAACCTTGAGTGAGCTCCTAAGCTTGGTAATCTCATTCACAAAATGGGGGAAATTATGCATTCTTTATTGTGAACTGATGTGTGGAGGGTGAGAGTTAATCTTTTTAAATTTTATTTTTTAAATTAAATTTATTGGGGTGACATTGGTTAATAAGATTATATAGTTTTCAAATGTACATTTCTATGATATGTGATCTACCGTATTTTCCAGCATATAAGACAACTGGGCGTATAAGATATTCCTGGGCCAAAAAGTCGTTTTATATGCCGGAAAATACAGTAGTCCTATATATCTAATCCATTATATATAATCCCATCAATATAGTCCAATATACCGTATTTTCCAGCATATAAAATGACTTTTTAACCCAGGAAAATCTTATACACCCAGTCGTCTTATACGCCAGAAAGTACGGGTGTATATTTCATTGTATGCCCACCAACCAAAGTCGAATCATCTTCCTTCCATCACCATATATTTGGTCCCCTTTACCTTTCCTCTGATAACCATCATATTGTTGTCTGTGTCTATGAATTTCAGTTTTATATCCCACATATGAATGAAATCATATGGTTCTTAGCTTTTTCTGACTGACTTATTTAGCTTAGCATAATATTCACAAGGTCTATCCATGTTGTTGCAAATGGCAGTATTTCATTTTTTCTTATGTCTGAATAATATGCCATTTGTCTTAGAGAAGATTTTATGATTCAGACCCCAAAGGTAAGGACAGTAAAGGGAAAAATAAATTAATGGGACTATATCAAACTAAAAAGCTCTGCACAACCAAAGAAACTGCTAAAAAAAAAAAAAAAGGGGGGGGGGGAACCAAATAAATGGGAGACAATATTTGCAAACAACAGCTCCAACAAGGGGTTAATATCCAAAATCCTATCTAATAAGAGTAATATGCAAATTGACTGTCACTCCAAAACACAAGATGGCTGCCCCCATGTGGTCAAAGATGGCTGCCCCCATGTGGACACAAGATGGCCACCACAAGATGGCCAGCAGGGGAGGGCAGTTGGGAGGGACCAGGCCTGCAAGGGAGGGCAGTTGTGGGCAATCAGGCCAGGAGGGGAGATCAGTTGGGGGGGACCAGGCCTGCAATGGAGGGCAGTTGGGGGAAATCAAGCTTGCAGGGGAGGGCAGTTAGGAGTGACCAGGCCAGCAGAGGAGGGAAGTTGGGGGCAACCAGGCCTGCAGGGGAGGGCAGTTAGGGGTGACCAGGCTGGCACAGGAGGGCAGTTAGGGGCAATCAGGCTGGCAGGGGAGTGGTTAGGGGGTGATCAGGCTGGCAGGCAGAAGCGGTTAGGGGCAATCTGGAAGGCAGGCAGGCCAGCAGTTGGGAGCCAGCAGTTCTGGATTGTGAGAGGGTTGTCCAGGCCTAAACGGGCAGTCAGACATCCCTCGAGGGGTCCCAGATTGGAGAGGGTGCAGGCTGGGCTGAGGGACACACACCCCCTGCACAAATTTTGTGCACCAGGCCTCTAGTACTATATAAAGAACTCATACAACTCAACACCAAACAAACAACGCAATTAAAAAACGGGCAGAGGACCTGGACAGATACTTCTCCCAAGACATACAAATGGCCAACAGATAAATGAAAAGATGCTCATCTTCATTAGCTATTAGGGAAATGTAAATCAAAACTATGAAATGCCACCTCACACCTGTTAGAATGGCTGTGGTCAACAAGACGGATAATAGCAAGTGTTGGAGAAGTTGTGGAGTAAAAGGAACCCTCATTCACTGCTGGTAGGAATGTAAATTGGTACAGCCACTATTGAAAACAGTATGATGATTCCTCAAAAAATTAAGAATAGAGTTACCATATGACCCAGAAATTCCTCTTCTGGGCATTCACCTGAAAAATTTGAAAACACTTATTCGCAAGGATATATGCACCCCTATATTCATTGCAGCATTATTCATGTTTCTAAGACATAGAAACAACCAAAATGTCCTTCGATAGATGATTGGGTAAAAAAGATGTGGTACATATATCCAATGTATTTTTTTCAACCTTACTTTTAAGTCACATTAAAAGGAACCACAGTATATAGGAAATCTCATCACCTGGTTCAAATTTTCTGACTTCTCTTGATTGAACACCCATCTCATGTTTATCTGAACTTCATTCATCAAGTACAAGCACATACTTTGAGCTGGATGCTGGAGACATCCGGAGATAAAGACACACGTCTCCTTGCAAACACTCAAGAGATAGTGAGATAATTACAATGTGATTGGTGTATTCACTGTAGAGTTTTCCCAGCTGAGTTGGAAGACAAGGGAAGAAAGTGGGAGATGAAGGATAGTCAGGTGAGCAGATGCTGTAAGACATAGGCCTGATGCTGGGAGAGTGGGGAAGGTTTTAACCCACAGGGTTTCCCAGTGTGCAAAGAGGGGCTATGGCAAAGACATGGGCATAGAATGCCTCCCAAGTTTAAATATCTTAAGGATTTAAAAATGAAGATGTCTACATGTGATCAGATCTATGTTTTAGAATATCTACTTGGAGGACTGTGGAAACTGAATTGGGTTTAAGAAATTCGGGGGTAAAAATTCAGAAGGCTAACTGCTATTGCTATCATCACATGAAAATGCCTAAGGGTATGAATAAAGACAATTGGAGTGGAAAATGAAAAGAAAAGGTTAAGAGTTACAAACTCTGCCTTAAATTCCAGTATTTTCTATGCGCTGAAAACAAACAAAATAAAACAAAAACAACAAACAAGCAAAACCTCTCACATTTTCTTCTATCTCATGTATTTTATATGAATCCAGAAGTAATTAGTTAGCACTAATTAATATGTACTGTGCCTTGTAAATTTACTAACACTAATTATTGTCATGAAAACTTCAAAGCATTTCTTTTCCTAGCCTTCTTTTCCTATGTTCATTGGAACACTTTGAATCATTAACTGCTTTTATCTTCTCAAGACTATTTTCCCCATATGTGCTGCAACTCTTTGCTCTCCCAACACGTTCCTCCTGTATCTCTCTCTCTCTCTCTCTCTCTCTCTCTCTCTTTAAGTATGTCCATGTTCTTTTATTTTTTTCTTTATTGATTAAGGTATTACATATGTGTCCTTATCGCCCCATTGCCCCCCCACACTCCCCCCCCCCCCTCATGTCCTCACCCCCCTGGTGTCTGTGTCCATTGGTTAGGCTTATATGCATGCATACAAGTCCTTTGGTTGATCACTCCCCCTTACCCCCACCCTCCCCTACCTTTCCTCTGAGGTTTAATGTCTGATCGATGCTTCTCTGTCTCTGGATCTGTTTTTGTTCATCAGTTTATGTTGTTCATTATATTCCACAAATGAGCGAGATCGTATGATATTTATCTTTCTCTGACTGGCTTATTTCACTTAGCATAATGCTCTCCAGTTCCATTCACGCTGTTGCAAATGGTAAGAATTCCTTCTTTTTTACCACAGCATAGTATTCCATTGTGTAGATGTACCACAGTTTTTTAATCTACTCATCTGCCGATGGGCACTTAAGCTGTTTCCATTCTCCTGTCTCTTTTGTTAGTTCTTTCCTGACAAAGAAACTGTTCCTGTTCTTCTCCTATGGTCTGTGCATGTGCTAGAGGCGTTGAGCTTTGCTTGTTTCCTCTTATTTTTGTCCGCTGCTGTTCCCTTTCAATCTGATACCTCAACTTACTCTTCACATTACAATTTTAATTATCATGATAGAATATAAATATCTCTCTCCTTGTCTTAATTTCTCAATATTTTTTCAAGACTCATTTTCTTATTCTTTTAAAATAAAAATATTTTTATTGATTTCAAAAAGAAAGGGAAAGGCGGAGAGAATTAGAAATATCAATAATGAGAGAGAATCGGTGATCAACCGCCTCCCCCAACAGGGGCACATGCCCTGACTGGGAATTGAACCCTTGATCTCTTGGTTCCTAAGTTGAAGCTCAGCCACTGAGCCACACCAGGCTGGGCAAGACCCATTTTAAAGCCACTTTGAGGACCTGCTTCAGTGGCTTACTGACAACATCCATCTCTCTTACACAGCATCCCCAAGCAGCCTTCCCCACTGAGCCAATCCCCTTCCTTCTGTCTCCTGTAAGCAGCAAAAAAAGTACACAAAAGTACTTCCCCCCAGCTGCTTAGATTTCTTTGTTCATGAAAATAAATGCCAGCGGGTATTAGGCTTACGGACAATAAAACTGAAGCCTGCGGGTGATAACATGAAACAAAGGGAAGACAAAGAAAGAGAAAAAAAAAAAAAGTGACTGGATCATCAGTACAACCCTGGCTGAGCGCATCTCAGCACACAAGTTCTGGAGGACCGGGAGCCTCTGTCCCATACTTAAGTCCGAGCCCTGAAGCAAGCATGATTCAATGGGTAAGCATTCCATTGAAGCCACAATTCACCAGGCTGACAGCGACCTGGAAGTCCCATGCAAGGGAACGATGCACATTCTTGCAGGGAGCTCTCAAGACAACACGCAGTTGATACTGATCTGAAACAGAAGTGCCAATAGGGTTCTTAAAGAACCAGCCATAAAATCATAGATTCAAGTTTGTCAAAAACACAACGAAAGTGAAAAACAGTGGTGTTACTTAACTCGTCTCGCCCCATCCCCACTCCGAAGGCTCAGAATTCAGACCAAAAAAAGTAGATTGGGACAAAAGAGCAACATCCTTAAACTTTTGCTTTGTTTGCCTTTTTCATTCTTTGCGGGGGAGGGGGCAGTCGGGGAGGGGAGGCAGTAAGGGAGTGGAGAACCTGGTCGCAGGAGTGGGTAACGTAGCTCCCAAATCTTTTCTCCCACGTCCTTTCATGAAGGTGGTCTTTAGCGTACTGAAGGGACAGGTTTTTTATGTTTATTTTATTTTTCAATGACAGTTGACATTCAATATTATGTTGTATTCATTTCAGGCGTACAGCATAGTGGTTGACAATCATATACTTTACAACGTGTCTCCCCCTCTCCCCCAATTTCCAGTCCCCACCTGGCACCATACATCGCTATTACAATATTAGCGATGGAGGGCAATCTTTTTCAGAAATAACCTTTCTGCTTTCCCCGTCCGCTCGCGGCCAGTAACGCAGCCAGAGGTGGAGGGAAGGCTGTGACCTGGGTTCATCGAAGAGTCAGGAAGGCAAAGATCGCGCGGCTTGGCTCCTGGGAGCGCTCGGGGCAAGGTGACACAGCCCTGGGTGCCCTGGCGCTGGCTTGACAGTTTCCTCCCCGCCCACTCGCAGGAGGGCGCCGGGCCGGGGTGCAGGCGCGCGCCCGGGAACATAAAAGCTGCGGAGGCGCGGAGACGCCTAGCAGCGGCCGCACCATGCACGTGAACGGCAAAGTGGCGCTGGTGACCGGCGCGGCGCAGGGCATCGGCAGGGCCGTGGCAGAGGCTCTGCTGCACAAGGGCGCCAAGGTAAGAGCGGCGCCGGGCCGCGGGAACTTTCTCGGCTAACCCGCAGACTCACCTCCCACCCCCCACCATCCCGCCTGCCAAGCCGAGGGGGGTCCCAGGGAGATAGGGACATTGCGCCCCCAAGTGCCCACCGTGCCACTTCCCAAAGCTGCCGAGGCCGGTGCCCTGGAGTAGACCTCCAAAGCGGCTGGGAGAAAATCCGACCTTGAACCTCTGAATGTCAGGTGCCAACGGGGAGCGTCCTGTTGTTTATTTACTGTTCGTCTGCGTGTCTTAATTCCCGAGCTGCGCATTACCTGGGCCCCTCTTCTTTCCCCGTAGGTAGCGCTGGTGGACTGGAGTTATGAAGCAGGTATCGAGTGTAAAGCTGCTCTGGATGAGCAGTTTGAACCCCAGAAAACTCTATTCATCCATTGCGATGTGTCCGACCAGGAAAAACTGAGAGGTAAGCGAGGAGATCTGTTCATCAACGCGGGACGCTCTTTGAACAAGCGATAACCTGAAGGCAGCCGGTGCCAGGGAGTCAGCGTGGGGCAGGCAGCTGGAGAGCAGCTACCTCTAAGCTCCAGGGGATAGCTTGGAGTGTTATGCTTCCTACTGACATCCCAACAGCCACAAAAAACGAAGAGGGAGGGAGCCCAACTCTGAGAAATCCTTTTATTTTAGTCATTTGGCAGCGCATAATGTAATCAAAATCCCTTTGTGTATTCAAAGACAGTGCTGCTAACAGTAATTATTAAATGATGGAAACTGCAGATGTAACCTGGAAAGTTAAACATAGGCCAAGGGACTGTGGCAAACAACAACTTCTCCCAGAAAGTTGGAAGACACAGATGACAAATGTGGCAGTGTTTCTCTTTTAAAAAAATACTAGAGTGCAAGGTCGAGGGTCATCATCACAGACATGCTAGATGCTGTTAACCACGTGTTCTCTTTGGTTTTTCCCCTATGAGATAGTAGTTTAAAATAATAATAGCTGCGCTACAGTGTTAGAATGGCAGAAGAAAAGTTTCTATCAGACTTTCCTCAATGCTTTCCTGTTTCCGTCCACTCACTTAAAATAGAACAATCTACTTGTGAAATACGATATTGGCATATAAACGGATTTGGTCATATAGAGGTACAATAGATATGCATGGAAAAAATGCTTTTCTGGAGGAAAAAAATAGAAAAATAAATATTTGTATCTCACAAAGTTTTATTGAAACACTGAGTAAAAAAACTTTCATAAAAGTCACTCTGGCCCTAGCCAATTTGGCTCAGTGGATAGAGTGTCGGCCTGAGGACTGAAGGGTCCCAGGTTTGATTCTGAGTTCGATTGTGGTCAAGGGCACATGCCTGGTTGGCTCGATTCCCAGTGGGGGGCTTGCAGGATTCTCTCTTATCATTGATGTTTCTATCTCTCTCTCCTTCTCCCTTCCTCTCCTAAGTCAATAAAAATATATTTTTTTAAAAAGTCACTCTGCTACTCCTGTTCTTAAAGGAACACTGAAGTATGGCTTTCTTTGAAAATGTTGGGCTATTCTGTAAGAGATTAGAAATAGAATAGCATGTTAGAAAGGAGTGTTCCCCTACAGTTAAGGGAAATTGTTTTAAAGGAAGATATGTAATTAAAATCTGAAAATGCTAATAAAGATTTATAGTATGTATTACAAGCATGAGTAGAAGAGAGCTATAAACACAGTGCTGGTGGAACATATTTTGCCAGAGGATAAAGGTTTGTTGATTGCACATGACATTTTGGATCAAGAATAGAGGCATGTCAAATCTCAACATCCATGCAGGATGGAATAATCCACGGTATAGATCATCTGGAAGCTATTTCTGCCTGAATTTGTGTAGTTTCACATGTGACATTTAACCTTAATTGTTTTTGCTTTTCTGCATTTAAATAAGTACCTTGGCTGTAAACACATTCCTTAAGGATAAGTGATTGTGGAGGAGGAAACTTAGACACATAATGAGTGACCAGGAGAAGGCATGTGGTCATGAGAAATCCACATGTCTGGACATCAGCACGTATTTGCACTTCAGGAAAACATGGCGTTGACTCTTCCAATTTCAGGATTTAGTGCTGCCTTAACTTTTCAAATGGTCTAGACATGTGGCCAAGGGAGACTTCATTGAAATCGCAAATACAGAGGTGAAAATGTTCTTGGAGAAGAACAAGACAGAAATCATTTTATAAATGAAGATATGCAACCCCATGGTGGTGGGGTTGGGGGGAGTAAGTAAATTATAAAGAGTACCACAGCATATAAACATCACCAAGAGCTAGATTGTAAGTTGTTGGGGCCCAACATTTAGTGGTATGTCGGAAAGAAGATGGTGTATTATGCATTGGTAAGGTCAGAATATAAGAAATGCAGTGGAGACTAAAATGAGAAAAGAAAATTAAAGAAGTAATTAGATGTACATGTTTTCTGTTTGTTTTATGATAACTCTATAGACAGTTGATTTATTTTGAAAAATTCAGTGCACTATTAAAGAGTATCAATACATCTTGGGGTTTTAATTTACTAATTCTCTTCATACAAAACACTGGACACTTTATACATTAGCTCAAATGATGGCTAATAGACATACATATTTAACAACCTAATTTCCTATAAGGTGGATGTGGAGTTCTGAAGGGAAAATTCTTAGGATGGAATGCAAAAATAAATAAATAAATAATAAATAAGTTCTTAAGTGTTTTCTACTAGAGGATCTTTCCTAGAACCAATTTGAGATCTTAAGAATTATAGTAAAAATTCCATGAAAAAGGAAACAGTTTTTATTTTGTTGTTTTCCATTCCAGTATGGTAAAGGGTACTGGAAAGGGCACATATTAAAAAATCTTGCCACTATTTTTGACAATTAAGTTGCATAAGGAATTATCTTTCGAGGAACTCAATATGCCTGGTGGTTGTTAACAATTCTATGATTTTACTTGGATGTACTTTTTTTCAAGGAACTCATAAGTTGGCCCCAAGACCTGAGAACATATATTTTCATTTGGAAGAGCAACCACAATTTTTATTTATAGTCTCAAGTAATAGAATTAGTACCAATGGTACAAGGCCCCAGGAAACAGTTTAAATCAATAGAACTATGTAAAAGTCAACTCTGAGGAATGTGTTTCTCACACAAGAGTAGGAAAACCTAGTATGAACTGGCTAAGGAGGGTTTGCAAGAACTGGATATGTAATTGGACCATGGAATGAGTGACCTTCAGGCTTCAGAATCTATACAAACTATACCTTTCTTAAACACAGTGGAGGTTTTGTGTATGTGTGTGTGTGTGTATGTGTGTGTGTGTGTGTGTGTGTGTGTGTGTGTCTTTTAAAAATATATTTTTTATTGATTTCAGAAAGGAAGGGAGAGGGAGAGAAAGATAGAGATAGAAACATCAATGATAAGAGAGAATAATTAATTGGCTGCCTCCTGCATGCCCTACACGGGGTATCGAGTCTACAACCTGGGCATGTACCCTGACTGGGAATTGAACCTGGGACCTCCTGGTTCATAGATTGATGCTCAATCACTGAACTATACTAGCTGGGCAAAATTAAGGTTCTTGATTCAATAGGTCTGTGGTGGTCATAGATTCTGCCTTTCTAATAAGTTCCCAGGTGATGCTGACTGATGCTGCTGGCTCAAAAGCCACACTCTGAGGAGCAAGGCATTGAGTCACTAAGAGTGTAATGTTCGCTATGAGGGTGGATACATAAAAATGCATGCCATGGCATAGGATATGACTTACATGTATATGTGGAAAGTAAGAACATATCTGTAATGTCTCTTTTTTGATATTAGATACTTTCAGAAAAGTTGTAGACTACTTTGGAAAACTGGACATTCTGGTCAATAATGCTGGAGTGAATAATGAGAAAAACTGGGAAAAAATGCTGCAAATCAACTTGGTAAGCCATCTTAGCTATGTTAATTGCCTAAAAGTGTTTAATAATGTGATTTTTCAAGAAAAATTGTTCTTATATTCACAGAAACAATACAATGACTACAGAAAGCTAGAAAAAAAAGCATTTCCTTTTATAAGTAGGAAGATATTTGAGATTTTTAATTATGAAAATATATGTCTTAAAATAATTTAAAAAATATGAAAAGGAACATAATTTATTGCATAACTTAGGAGTTGGCAGACTATGGCCCCCAGTCCACACTAGCCTGCCACCTGTTTTTGTATGACCTGCAAGCTAAAAATGGCTTTTACATTTTTAAGTGGTTGAAAAAAGTGAAAAAAAATGTAATAAAAAGACAGCTATAGTCATTCATTTACACACTAGAGGCCTGGTGCACGAGATTTGTGCACTGCGGGGTGTAGGAGGGTCCCTGGCCTGCACCCTCTCACAGTCCGGGACCCCTCGGGGGATGTCTGACTACCGGCTTAGGGGTTCAGGCCTAAGCCAGCAGTCAGACATCCCTCTCGCATTCCGGGGCTCTTGCAGTCCAGGACCCCTCGCGCCACTGCCGCTGCTCTCACCAGCCGTGACTCCAGTATTGAGCATCTGCCCCCTGGTGGTCAGTGAGTGTCATAGTAGTTCCACCATTCAGTCGATTTGCATATTAAGGTTTTATTGTGTAGGAGGATTATCTCTGGCTACTTTCATGCTACAGTAGCAGAACTGAGTAATTGTGACAGAGGCTTATGATAAGTAATGTCTAAAAATTTACTATCTTGCCCTTTACAGGAAAAAAAAAATTTCCAGCCATGACTTAACTTATTTATTTAAAAATAAATCTTAATTTAATAAATCTTAATTTATTAAAAATAAACCTTAATCTTAATTCTAGGAATATAACAGAAAACAAAGCCAATGACTTTTGAACTTTGTAGATACTAATAATTTTATCCTGAAGTTGGTGTGTGTATGCATGTGTGTGTTTGTATGTGCATGTAGTATTTTGTGTAAGTTTTACAATGTTTGATGATTCTTTCACTATTACTTAAATTATAAAAATGTAAAATTAGGAAGTAAAATTTCTGTTTCATCCATTGTATCACACATTTGTTGGTTATCCCATTTTATATTCATACCTGACATAAGATATTGGGGTTTAGTAAAACCCAAACCTTAGCTGAAGGAAAATGTCCCAGCTGAGCTGTGCATGAGGCCACCCTGGCCTTGCTAAGGTCACTCTCACTTGCTAAGTGGGTATGGGTAAAGTACAGGGAGTGTCCCCTACTTCATGATATCCAACTAGAAGATTATAAACTCCTTCAAAAAAGGAACTGTGTTATGTTCTTTATATTCCTCTCTCAGTAATCAGCCCAATATCTTGAAAATAGTGCTTGGTCAATAAATGTTTGACTTGAATCAACATTCCCAGAAGTAATTACTTAATTGTATTAATAATTTGATGGGTGTAATGAGAATTATACTAATTCACAAAAGATCTGAATCTATAAGCATCACTTTGATAAGGGTACAAAGTTGCTCCCCAAATTTGATAGATGCCTAAACTCCTTTAAATGAAAACAAAAGCTTCCATTTAAAAGTACAAACACCCTCCTTGAAATTCTTTTTAAATTTTGTCTCAAGTGTTCCTGGATATCATTATATTCAAAATAATTTAAGACCTATGTATCAAATTTCCTCCAAAGTCTTTCTGGTGTGTGTGTGTGTGTGTGTGTGTGTGTGTGTGTGTGTGTGTATAGAAACCTAACAACTGCTTTTCCTGAATTAAGACAATTCTATGATTTTTCTTCTACTTTAAACTAGTAATCTATACTAATAAAAGGGTAATATGCTAATTAGACCAGACATCCATCCAGATGTCCTTCTGCACAAAGCCATGGTGGCAGGGGCTGAGGCAGTGGCAGTTAGGGGCAACCAGGCTGGCAGAGGAGGGCAGTTAGGGGCAATCAGGCTGGCAGGCAGGTGAACAGTTAGGAGCCAGCAGTCTTGGATTGTGAGAGGAATGTCTGACTGCCAGTTCATGGACTGGGCCTAAACCAGCAGTCAAACATCCCCCAAGGGGTCCCGTATTGGAGAGGGTGCAGGCCGGGCTGAGGAACACCCCCCCACACACACACCTGCATGAATTTCATGCACCGGGCCTCTAGTGTAAGTAAAATAAAATGAAATATTTTCTAATTGTGAAACATGATTATATCTCTTGGCTAAATAATACTTTATCATGGCATATCAATGTTTAATGTACCATTGAGTTTGCTTAGTTATACCTAATTTAATTTTGTATTTGTGTCTCTACTTATACATGATTGTAGCTTATAATTTTATTTTCTTGCAATATTTCTATTTTGTTTGAGTGGCAATTATTTCTTTGCTGACTTTTATCTCCTCAATCTGTCAGTTTTTGAACAGAATGAAATCATATCTCAAAGGAGAGATGTTAATCTGCCTGCCTTTTTCAGTAATTCTGTTAGTTTGGACTTTATATTATAAACCTATAATATTTGGAGCATAAATTGCTAGTGATTATAATTCATTGATATTTTATTTGATTTTTAAGTTGTATATCCCTTTGCAACCTATGATATTTTGATCCATTCCATATTTCCATATATGAAATCAGTCATTTACCTAGACATATCATCTTGTATTACATTACTTTGAAAATATAAGTAACATTTTATGTTAAATTTGTCTCTTGCTGACAGTATAATATGAGATCTTACTTTTTAAATCCCACCTGGGAACATCTGCTTTTTGTATTTGTGAATTTAAACCACTTATATTTATTTTTACTTTTTTTAAAATATATTTTTATTGATTTCAGAGAAGGAGGGAGAGGGAGAGAGAGATAGAAACATCAATGATGAGAGAGAATCATTGATTGGCTGCCTCTTGCACGCCCCCCACTGGGGATCGAGCCTGCAACCCAGGCATGTGCCCTTAGCCAGAATCGAACCCAGGACACTCTATCCACTGAGCCAAACTGGCTAGGGCTATTTTTACTTTTTTATTAAGATTTATTTCTTCCATTTTACTTCATATTTTATATTTACTAAGTTTCCTTTTTGTTTTTGTTCTTTTTCTATTTCCTTCTTAAATTCCATTGGATAGCTCTAATTGTCTTCTGCTGGTAAGAAAACTGTATGTTTTATATTTAATCTTTGGTGGTTACCCTGACTTATTATGAATTATATTTCATTGTATTCTTTGGTTGAAGGATTAAAAAAAAAAGATAATACAACCAATTGAGAGCTTCATGAATTTTTAAGAATATATTTTTATGAACTTATGCTACCCTCCAGAACCACATAGTGACAAGAATTTTTCTTTTTTTTTTGCTTCGAGCTAACCTAATGAAAAGCACAAATCATGCTGCAGCAGCTTTCTCCCTTTAGCATCACTCTTGATATTTCTAACAGTTTCATCAGTAATACATAGCTACAGATATATAGTTAAAGGTCACTAGGATCTAAAGTTTCTATAGTCAGTCTATCTATATAAAGCCTAAGCGACTGTTACAACAGGTTGACCAAATGACTGGCCACTATGACATGCACTGACCACCAGGGGGCAAACGCTTAACACAGGAGCTGCCCCCTGGTGGTCAGTGCGCTCCCACAGCCAACCTCCCATGGTCCCTCCCCTCAGACTGGGCAAGACAGCTCTGATCACTGGCCAGGCCGAGGGACCCCACCCATGCACAAATTTGTGCACTGGGCCTCCAGTGTATTCACAATAGGCACCTACTGTGTCTTACCTCTGAGAAAGCAAATGTCAGAAAAGTGTGCAACAATATAAGAAACATGGAAATCGTAAAGAGATTGTCACAAAGGATTCGAATTGTCTGTCTTCATCTAGCTGAGAAAGCATGTTTGCTTGAACATAGCCTAGGTAAACAAACATCTACTCCAAGCTTGGAAGTTTCCTAAACTACCTGAAAATAGGAAATTCTGGAAGACCAAGGGCATTTTATTTGACTCTTTTAGTTACAATTCACTGTCCTGGATTCTTCCTCATTGAAATTTAGCTGGCCTGTATTTTTCTTTGGACTCTTCTAACATAAGCCACTCCTTGGCTTAACACCAGGGGCTGGTGGCATTTGTTCAATCTTACACAGAATAAGACATAACCTTTGTTACCCATTTATAACTAAAAACATGTTACTGCCCCACCTACTTAAAACACTCATTGCAAGAGTAGATTAGAGTCTGACCAATCATTGTCCTTCCAACTTGATTATCTGTGTTAGTATAATGCAAATATTTGCATGTGTTTTATATAATAATATTTTAGACACTGTTCTGAATGTAATTTGCCACACACAATTCTGTGTGTTCTTCTGTACATTTTTCTATATTCTGTCCTTGTAAGAAAGTAACCACTTAGTTAAAGGACCTTACTACATCTCTCCCTCTTCTGAAATCTCACACAACATATTTATATGATGTACCAATTTTAATTTTTTATTATTTTATTTTATATTTTTAAAAATCTTTATTGTTGAAAGTATTACGTATGTCCCCTTTTTCCCCCATCAACCGCCTCCAGCCCCCTCAGGCCCTCACTGCCCCATTATCTGTGTCTATGGGTTATGCATATATTCATACAGGTCTTTGGTTGATTGCCTCCTACCCACCCACCTTCCCTCCGAGATTCCACACTCTGTTCCATGCTTCCCTGTCTCTGCATCCATTTCATTCATCAGTTTATTTTGTTAATTAGATTCCACATAAGAATGAGATCATGTGATACTTGTCGTTCTCTGACTGACTTATTTCACTTAGCATGATACTCTCCAGGTCCCTCCATATTGTCTCAAAGGGGAAGAGATTATTTTTTTTTTTTACTGCTGCATAGTATTCCATGGTATAAATGTACCACAGCTTTTTTATCCACTCATCTACTGATGGGCATTTGGTCTGTTTCCAGATCTTAGCTATTGTAAATTGTGCTGCCATGAACATAGGGGTGCATACATTCTTTCTGATTGGTGTTTTGGATTTCTTTGATGTACCAATTTTTAAATTTTATTAAAATTATCACTTTTAGAATGATTTTTATACATGTGTAATTTATGATAGTATGCTATAAATTCTTCAAGGTAGAAAATTATTGTTTTGTGTACGGAGTAGATATTCAATTAATATTTATTGGATAAACAAACTGCCATCCTATGATACTTTACATCCATGGATATTTAATTTTGGATTTTAATGCAATGTTTGGGTGATTTCCTAATATCTCAGTATTACCAAAAAGTATTATCTGTCCTTTCACCTTGACTCCATATCAAACTTACCCCTTCCTTATCCTTTGATCTCACCACTCTTCCCACACAAGAGGTACATTAAACCTCTTCCCTGTCTTTTGTTTCCATTAGGTTATTCTGTACTTCCTCCTTAGTCTGAAGCCAACTGCAGCAGCCTTCTGTGTAGCTGCTCAGAGCTTACTGGGAATGTTCAAAAAGAACTATTTGCATAATTATCAACGGTTATCTTGGCAATTCGGCAAAGATAGATTTAACTTTAAATATTGATAAGGGCATTCTGTAATGTACTTATTGTACATTCTGAAGCTTTGATAAACCTAAAAAATTCATCCCCACACAAGTGGGATTTATAATTTAATTTGGATATGTAACTAGCATATATTGAATCCCTTGATATACTATCTAATAAAAGAGTAATATACAAATTGACCATCACTCCAACACACAAGATGGCCACCACAAGATGGCCAGCAGGGGAGGGCAGTTGGGAGGGACCAGGCCTGCAAGGGAGGGCAGTTGGGGGGGGGGCAGGCCTGCAGGGGAGGGCAGTTAGGGGTGACTGGGCCAGCAGAGGAGGGCAGTTGGAGGCAACCAGGCCTGCAGGGGAGGACAGTTGGGGGGGACCAGGTCAGCAAGGGAGGGCAGTTGGGGGGGGGGGCAGGCCTGCAGTTGGGAGGGACAAGGCCTGCAGAGGAGGGCAGTTGGGGGGGGGGGGGAGACCAGGACTACAGGGGAGGGCAGTTGGGGGTGACCAGGCTGGCAAGGGAGGGAAGTTAGGGGTGACCAGGCCAGCAGGGGAGGGCAGTTGGGGGCTACAACGCCTGCAGGGGAGAGCAGTTGGCAGTGGGGGCCGGGGGGAACCAGGACTACAGGGGAGGGCAGTTGGGGAGGACCAGGCCTGCAGGGGAGGGCAGTTGGGAGTGACCAGGCCTGCAGGGGAGGGCAGTTGGGGGTGACCAGGCCTGCAGGGGAGGGCAGTTGGGGGTGACCAGGCCTGCAGGGGAGGGCAGTTAGGGGCAACCATGCCGGCAGGGGAGAGCAGTTAGGGTTGACCGGGCCAGCAGGGGAGGGCAGTTAGGGGCAACCAGGCTGGCAATGGAGGGAAGTTGGGGGCAACCATGCCGGCAGGGGAGGGCAGTTAGGGGTGACCAGGCCAGCAGGGGAGGGCAGTTAGGGGCAACCAGGCTGGCAAGGGAGGGAAGTTGGGGGCAACCATGCCGGCAGGGGAGGGCAGTTAGGGGTGACCAGGCCAGCAGGGGAGGGCAGTTAGGGGCAACCAGGCTGGCAAGGGAGGGAAGTTGGGGGCAACCATGCCGGCAGGGGAGGGCAGTTAGGGGTGACCGGGCCAGCAGGGGAGGGCAGTTAGGGGCAACCCAGCTGGCAAGGGAGGACAGTTAGGGGTGACCAGGCCAGCAGGGGAGGGCAATTGGGGGCAACCAGTCCTGCAGGGGAGAGCAGTTAGGAGCAATCAGGCCAGCAGGGGAGCAGTTAGGCATCAATCAGGCTGGCAGGGGAGTGGTTAGTGGGTGATCAGGCTGGCAGGTAGAAGTGGTTAGGGGCAATCAGCCAGCCAGGCAGGCGAGCAGTGGGGAGCCAACAGTCCTGGATTGTGAGAGGGATGTCCCAGATTGGAGAGGGTGCAGGCTGGGCTGAGGGACACACACCCCCATGCATGAATTTCATGCACTAGGCCTCTAGTATTTAAATAAAAATGAAACAAAATAGATGGTTACTGCTGGTGATTTTCTTTTCAGAAATACAAGATTTGAACTTGGAAAGGGTATACATTTAGAATTAGTTAAAACTACATTTTAGTCCTGAATTTGGAATTCATGAACTTTTATTTCTCTGATCTTGAATTTCCTGGTTTGTGAAAGAATAAAGACAATGTCTAGCTTAAATAAACAATGATTTGTATGAAACAACCAGCACAGTGCTACTACAAAATATCCACTCAATAAATTGCCTTTCTTCTCCAACGTATAAAAATCTACATTTTCTTCTTTCTCACTGTCTCATTTCTATGTGAGTTGGGTTCCTCTCTCCTACTCTACTTCAAAATGAAGAGTTGAAGAAATGGTTAGAAACATTGTTGTCAAATGTACTCCCTTTTCTTGGTTACCAAGACGTTGATTACAAATTAAATTAGTAACGACTTTCTATTATTACTACTCTATAATTTTCTAAACATCCAGTTGAACTATTATCATAGGCAGAGCTGACTAAGTAATTTCTGCAAGGGGGAAGACAATAATATTTACCCCCTAAACAAGCAAAAATGGAAAAATATTGACCATGAAAAAGGATTTCAGGGGGGAAAAAAAGAAAGATCATATATATTACTATATCTCTTGAGAACTGTATTGGAGAAAAGACAAGAACCTGAAAGGCAAAGCATTAGACCTTGTCATGTAGAGTTAGTCCAAGAGTGTTTCCATTTGAAAAGTTACTCAGTTTATATCCTGACAATGGATGGGAAAATTACCCTTTGTGCTCCTCCTCCACCAAAGACGTGGAAATCAATCTTGCTTTAAAAAAAAAAATTTACAATAAAACTTACACATTCCCAACTTTTCTAGCTGCTTGCATCTTGTAGATGTTGAAAACACAAACACTCTGTCAGCAGAGTATAAATAACTGAGAAAAAGCATAGTGCCAATAAGCATAAACAGAAATTCTGTTCAGACGTGCTGGAGACTTGGGCAAAACTAGCAGCATCTAACTAACTTCAGTCATTTCAGCCATCCACAGTTTTCCCTTCTTATATAAACCATTAATGTTTTGTGTTTCCATTTTAAAGGGAATCATGTGGAGATTTTACTCATTATTCCTAAGCCTACTTAATATCAAAATGACACATGGCTTAAGCGAATAGAATCTTCAATTTACTTTTTTGTTCTAAACTCCTGTTAGGTAGAGAGGCAACTCTGGACTTTTCAAAAAACTCCCAAAGGACTTTTTAAATTAAAAGAAGGTAAACCGTAATATGTGCCCTCAGTGCCAGACTCATTATTATATCATTTTCTTTGCAGTATTATAAGGAATGAAAAAGGTAGGCGTTAAGATCTCAAAAGAAAATTTCCACCTTTTAGAAATATGAGTTGGAAGGAAGAGAAGTTCTTAAAAAGGAAAATAGGATTTCAAATATAAGTTTCACATCACAAATTGCTTTGAGTAGTGGTGAATTCTTAAATGTTAGAATACAGCAGAAAGGGTGTCTACCTATGGCGATGAGCAGGGAAGCAGAGTAAACCAGCAAAAGCACACTTGTATGCCGTGATGAGCACAATGAAGTGACAGACATTACTGAAGACGGTGTGTCCCAAGTAACAAAAATCTCCCATTCGAACTGGGTAAAAGTTATGTGACCTCACACAACAGGGTTGTAGCGTCAGGACTGTTTGAAGTTGCATCTCAGTGGTATCTTCAGGACCCAGTTTCTTATCTACTTTTCCACCTGCCATCCTTTATTCTAGTTTCATCATGAGGATGCTAGCCATCACACCTAAAGAAAGCAATGGAAAAGGAGTAATATAATCATTTCTTTCTGGTTTTCTTAAAAGTAACAAACATTTTTCCATGAGCATCTTCTTCTACCACACTTCCCCAACCCAGCTCCTTCACTCCCCTCCAGCCAACTGCCCCCCAGGTCTTACTGGCCAGATATGGGTCACATGCCATCCCCTAAACTAGTCTCTGGCAAGGAGAATGGGATTTCCATGACTGAATTAGGTTAATCAGTGTCTACACTTAAGCTGGCAGATCACCTTCTTCTGTATTACCTGGGGCAGGGGGGTGGGGTGGGGAGTAGATACAAATGCAAAATAGAGTTTTTATTTTCTTAGATCTTGTAATATATAATAGTGGAAATTAAGGGATTTCACTATTATATATTGCAAGATCCAAGGGAATTAAACAGAGCAGATGAATGCAGACTCCCCAGGCATGAGGACCATATGCTTCTAATAAGGGTAAATGAATTTTGTATCCAATCTTTAGAAAAGAAAAAGAATATGTAGAATTCTTGATGTTGCTGAACATTGAGTTAAAGTTGACAAAACACCATAGGGTTACAATCTTTATCATAAACTCTCAGATTGGGCAACTAAGTGAAGTTTTGCAGAGATGTGATAAGCTCCACAACTTTACGCAAACAAAAGAGAATCCAGGTCAATGCAATTTCAAAACCCTTCATTGATAACACTTGTTGAACTTTGCCTGGGATAGTAATAAATACATTGATGTATGATTATATGACAGCGTGTAATGTCTGTGTTGCTTTTCCCATTCATGCCCCTGGGTTAGGTTTCTGTTATCAGTGGAACTTACCTTGGCTTGGATTACATGAGTAAGCAAAATGGAGGTGAAGGTGGCATCATTATCAACATGGCATCTTTGGCAGGTAAGGACACTTGTTTTGTTAATAATAATTTCTTATTGGTGATTTGGACCACAGAAGTAAATCTTCAAAGTATATTTATTATCATCTCGGGTTTGAAATTGAAACTTTGTTTAATTTTTGTTTGTTTTATTAATGGCTCTATGGAATTTTCTATTGCATATCAAACGTTTGAACTATATATTTACTTCTATTATTTTAAATCGTGACTTCTTAAGTTATCTTACTGAAGTACTCTATAAACACACACACGTGTATTTTCCCAGAGTTACTGTTTGTCAATGGTTATTGTGAGATTCAGTAATACATGTGAAAGCACCCTTGGCAAAGTGAAAAGTACAAAAATACGTAAGGTATCTCTATGTGATTTTAATAAGAACATGGAGTTTTAAAATATGGCAGAAGTAGTGGTTGGGATATGCTGTCAGGAGGCCAAACTTTAACTCTACTTTCTTAGGGTCTCTAGCTAGGCATGAAAATTAAGCTGACATGAAATAGATTCACTGGAGAAAAACATACAGATTTTTACAGGAACATGGGAACCTCCAATGGAAAATGAAGAGTCAAAGAAGTGGCTAGTCCTAAGCGTTTATAAACAAGGTTGAACAAAGGATATCAATTGTGGACAAGTAACTAAAATATACAGGAAGGCTAGAGGAAGATAACAGTTATTTTATTTTAACAAGGTCTGCTTGTACAGATTTCTCTTGGCCTTGATTCCTGGTCTCTGGTGATAAAAATGTTTCTTTCTTTCTTGTTTAGACAGGGCATTTTTACATTAGATTTTTAACCCCTGTTTTCTGGAAGAAAGGGGAGGCCCAAATGCCTTTCGTGCACCTGTTGTTTTTCAAGTCTTTTAACCTCAAAATAATCCTTATGCCAAAGTGGCATACTTGGGGGTGGCCTAGCCTGCCACCCTTCAATGCTAATGTGCTATAATAAATAGACTGAAGCACATAATGCCTAAATATAGGATACTCAGCCCAGGATGAGGTTCTTGTTGCAGGGAACCTCTGCTGTATGCAGTCATTTGGAAAACAAGGCTGGCAGATGCTCTGTCTTCACTATGGAGCCTTCAAGGTTACTGTGGCATTGGTGGACTCCTCTCCAATAGAAAGAGAACACCGAGGAGGCATAGCTGCTCTTTTGAACCCCTCTCCCTCATCACCAACCCCCTCCTCCCCCCCACCCAACACCACCCAGTGATGGCAAACTTCACTCTTGCTCACATTCCAGTCTGGATTTGCTCTCTTGGCTCATCTAACTACAAGAGAGTCTGGGAAATGCAGTCTAGCTGTGTGCCTGAGGAAAAGTAGATTCCAGTAGACAGTTAATGGTCTCTACCACCACGTGCAATCCAAACTGCTTCACTCAGGCAGTAAGATCTACTATCAGCTGGTATCATGTTACTCAAAAGTAGCTATCAACTGTCAGACAGAGCCTTTGGAGCTACTTAGCCAGGTCCCTTACTTTTAAAATTCTAGAAAAGAAATGAATGGTTCTTAACTAGTTCAAGGGATATCATGAAGTTTTAGAAGTCTGATCAATAGTGACAGCAAGTCTAAACTATTCATGTCCACAAATAGTGAGACTTTCTTAAATTATCTGGTTGGTTTCCGTTAGTGTGGTCATTTCACAGTAGGTGCCCTCCAACCTTGTCCCCACCTCCCAGCTCCAATAATATCTGGGTAGTCAGGTTTGGAGGTGCCTATGACCACACCTGTGTCTGATGGTCAGCATTTTCCTCATTCCTCTGGGAATAGACAGTCCTTAAACCACCAAAACCTGCCACCAGTGGAGACTTAGGAATCTCCTTTAGAAGTGTGTTTTTCTTTAAAAAAACAAAACAAAAACAAAACCAGTGCTTAAAGACAAAAAGGCATCCCTAAAGTTATTATAGACCTAATTCTATAATTTGTTCAGGATAATCTACTAATTTCAATTCTAAGGCTAGATTAAGAGGTAAGAGCACGGGCCATATGTAAAATATTTGACCTCAAAAAGGACCAAATTTCAGTTTCTGGGAGGCTAAAACCTTAAAGGTAAATTGTCAAGGCTAAATCTACATGATTTAAAAATAAAGCCATAAGAAAGAAATACATAAATGATAGGAAAATTAACAAAAAATATTTAATTTTTATTTAAAATGTAAATGTGAATAAACCTGGACGGTGGTCAAGAGACAATTGCATGGACTCTCTCTCTACAGCTGGGAAGGTTAGCAAAGCTTGAAACCAGGAGCACTATCCAGGAAGCCCCTTGTCCTGTGTCGCTGGAGGCACTGATTTCTTCTTAGGAAGGCTGGAAGGCCTCGGGTTGGATCAATTTAGGACTCTCTGGAAGACATTCTGTACCATAAAAGGAGGTTTCCTTCCTTAAAGACCATAAAAAGAGAAATGCAATGTATACTGCTTTTTATCCAATAAGAACATTCATTGAGCACTCACTGTTTCCATGATACTAGTTTAAATATTGTGTATGCAATTACCTCATTAATATTCACAACAACCCCGTGAAGTAGATTTCATAATCTCCACTTGGTGGATAAGGAAACCTCGGCAGGAGAGTTTAAGTTCCTTGCAATAGTGTTTAACATCAAGGAAGCGGTAGGGCTGGAATTCATGTGTAAGCAGCCTGATAAAAGACCTCACGTCTTATCTGAATTATCTAATTCTTCTCTCTATGGTGTATCTGTTAATCTCTCTAACCACGTCCATCTTAGCCCATGAAATAAATAAAAAAATTTAAATAATTCTTACAATGTGATTAAGCCAGTGTAATTTGCCAGTGTCTTCAGGCCTCTTGGGCACTGCTTTAATATATTTTTAATGCATTTTATTGATATATTGGTGAGATATATTTATTAACAAGAAAAATACTGTAGCTTCCTTGAGGTCTATGGATCTTTCTTGTGGAGCAAATATTTCAGATTAAAAATAAAAAATTATTAATATATAATGAGTTAATATAACTGATAATAAACCTCTATATTTTAAATTAGGTGGGCAAAAACATAAACCTACAATTCACAGAACAGATAGAACAAAATGGCTAATAAACAGGAATAGATGGTCAGTCTCATGAGTAATCATGATGATGCAAATGAACACAAAAATAAAATTTAATGTGTTCGCTATCAGATCAAATAGTCCCGACTGACCAGAATGTGGTGAACAAGGATTGTCAAATACTTCTAGTGTTTGTGAGCCACTGCTTTCATCTTACAATTATGTTACTAAACCCTCAGTGGAATCTTAAACTTTTCCCCATTTTACACACAGAGTAAAGCCCTGAAAATATTTGGGGAGCTTACCAAAGTCTCAAGTCAAAACATGCCATTGAGAAGAGCAATTTGGGGATTACAATTAGAGTTACACTTGGCTTTCTTGGCTAACAGCTTGGTTTATCATGCTACCCACCCCTGGGTGTTAATTCTCTTCTTACCTATCTAAGAGCCAATATTTGAAACCATAATAAACAGTATCTTTTTCTCTTCTGCTTGATTCAGTACCTTCATCAGTATGAAGGGAGACACCCTCCCTTCTTGATGCTTGGCGTCCACACCTGGTGCATTTACACTGTTTCCTATTGCCAGGGGCCAACCTGGACAGCCTCTGCTACCTCTCTGCTCACCCAGGGCTTTGTCACTAAGGTGCCCTCATCTCAGAGAGAATATTAAAATGTATTATCTTGTGTTTTGTCCACTCACCAAGAGCTCCTATTCTTTCCATAATGAGATTAGTTTGACAAAAATTCAGAATGTTATAATAGTAGAAGATAAATGTGTGGACCTCCCTGGCTGCACACTTTCCTCAGAAATGTTATCAACAATTTTATACCTTTGGAGTCATAGCATGTTGGTAGAGGTCAGCCAATCAAAGGTCTTTGAGAAGTTCTAGAGTCAAATTATTTTTCACCCAGCTTTATTGAGGTATAATTGACAAAATTGTAGAAGAAGTATTTCCAATGTTTGCTTCCTTTTGTTTTCCAAACTTTCCTTCCTCACAGATTTGTCCTGTGCCCATCCTTATGCCCTTCTTCCCCTCCCCCATTCCCACTCGACACTCACTCAATTAAAGGCATAGCTGTGGGTTACATTCAACTCAACCAGTCTATCATTATGATCTCTTGCATAGATTGAGTGGAGTCCTTCACTGTCATAGTAAAAACCTTGACACACTGGTTTGGGCAGAGAAGTTAATGAGTAATGACCACTGACGCAGAGTAAACCGAGTATCAAATGCAATTAATAAGTTTAACAAACAGAGGAGTAAAGTGGAGAGTGATTCCTCAGCATGTTGAAGAAAGGGTGTGCTCCAGTTGGGAGGCCCAGAAGTTGTTCTGATCATTGTCAAACACATAGACATTTCATGAGTTTTTATTTGTAAACATAATATATAAACCTGCACTCATTTTGCCACATTCATCCTTAACTATCAAAAGAGAAAAAGTTGGAAGGAACAACAGAAAAGAGTGAAGCTGGTTTAATGAGATAATTAAATGTCTGTGTTCCCATAAAACATCCCATAAGAGTCAAATATGTTTCTTAAGTACTTAGTTGATAAAAATGGTATGAAGGACAAAGTAGTTGTCACAGGAAAAAGACTCTATAAACCTGCTTTCATCTGCCTACATACTCAGCTACTGAGGTCTTGGTATTTGGGGGACATTCTCTGTGCCTCTAAGTCACAAAGTGGCATTTTGTAGGAGATCCCATGAGAGTCTTATTTACTCTGAGCTGAAAACATTAGAATCTCAAGAAAACACTTGAAAATCATATATTTTTTAGCATGTCTTAAATATCAATCCAGGGACATACCTGCTTGTGCTATAAGTTTTACCTAAAACTAGAGGCCCAGTGCATGAAATTTATGCAAGAGTAGGCCTTCCTCCCCACCCCCCCCCCCCCCCCCCCCCCCCCCCCCCCGCTGCCGGTACTGGCTTCTCTCTGGCACCCGGGACCGGGCTTCCCTCACAGCCCAGCTTCCTCTAGAAGGTCATATGGAAGGACGTCCAATCTAATTAGAATATTATGCTTTTATTATTACAGATAATATCATTAATTTGCAGTTTGTGTTAAGGTGGAAGTGCTAAAGTTACTACTTTAAGTAACAAATTCAAGTTAATCAAAAGTATGCTGAGTATTTACAGAAAAAAATGAAGGAGGGGGGCACATAAAAGTAAGTAGGCAAAGTTTCCACACCAAAAGCTATGTAATCAGTATCTTGTATCAATATGGCAGAACGAAATAGCATAGCACAGGCCATTTAAAGAAGAAACAGGACATTGAGTTGCGAGGTCCTGGGACCCTCATAGCCTGAAGAGCAGTGGTTGGACTGAAATGTCACAACAGACCAGAATTTTCAGGCAAAAAACATTGATCACCTTCCTTCATCTCTAGGCTAAAAATAAAAAAAATCATGTGGTTCCACCTCTGCATATATGCTTGATACAAGGCACAGGGCCTAACAGAGTTAGCAACTGCCAAGTCCCAGGCTTTATGATAAACAATTGGCTCTGTGATATCACATTTAACTTTTCAAGTCCCTTTAATAGAGGTCAATTTAAAAATCTTCAGTATATAGTTGAACAACTAATATCAAACAAGCTTCATAACTTAGAAAATGTGGTGAGAATTAGCAGTAGTAATAAAAGTAACTTTATTTGCTATATTTTAGTGTATATCATGGGTGAATGAGCCTATATTTCTGGATCTTAATTGGTCAGATGCCAACGGTTATGAATATGTGAGCTATCTTTCTTGCTTAGTCCTGGCACAGTTCTCCATGGTGTTCACTTTGTAGTCTTATGGCATAAAATTATTAAGAAGACAGACTAGAAGGAATAAGTAAGAATGATTGAATAGTTATAAATTGACCTTTTGAGGAATGGATAAATGATGTGGTTTCCTAGCCTGGGGAATGAAAAGACTACTAGGTAATATCTTCTAGGATTTACCCTGCATACATAGTACCTAAGGACTTTGTATGCAGATTATGACTCATTAGGTCTGGGCGTGGGTCCTAAAATTCTACTCCTGAAATTCTGATTCTGGTCCTTGAACCACACTTTGAAGAGCCAGCCTCCAATTTGCAGAGGGATCTTCTTTGAGGGGCTAGGAAGCTCATCTCAGCATAGGCAATGACTGAATTTTTAGGAAGGTGGATTTTGGTGGAACATGAGGAGCAATTTTCAGGGAGTTAACAATGTTAATTCTTAAAGTTACCTTTCTGGAAAGATTTTAATTATAGAAATGTAGTTTTATGAAAGCTTATGTCACTTTTTATGTCAAGTCACACTTCAGACCTTATGGTATTTGTTATGGTAAACATGAGATTGAGGGTAAAAGCAGCATCAGATAACATGTCCTGTTATGTGGGAAAATCACATAATGGGGAAGTCCAGCAGTTACTTTGGTCAGCTTTCTGCACGAACATTGATGAATAGATTTTCAGTAGTTCTCCTTTTTGCCTCGTATTAGAGAAGTGATGGTTGAAAACAGAAAGATGGGTAGACCGTTTTGTGTTTGTGGGAGGGTTTTTTGGACGGTAAAGAAATGTGAGGAATTCAGATTTCTGCTTTCTGGCACTGCTGCTGAGTTTGAGTTGACAGGGAAAGATCATTATCCTTAGATTCTCAACTTATTTTTCTAAGTTGAATTTCTTTCACACTTCTGTATGGTCTATTTTACAGGGCTTCTCTTTATTTAAAAGAAAATGATGCTATAGTACACTTGCCTTATCTGAGCAGATGCCAGTTTTTAAGATAATTTTTTGAGCTTTTTATCTTCTATAAGATGTAGGGATTAAAGTTATCTCTTTTAAATATGGGTAGAAAGAATATTAAAGATGGAAAAACAAATATGGAAATTATGTTTTATTTTTCAAAATGACTTCCTTATTTCTCCTATAATTACACATGTAATTTCCAGGCATTTATTTTTTTATAATTATCTCATCAGTTTGTGGCCATTTGGTGTTATTATCCTGAGTGGTTATAGAAAATATGTCTCTGTCTTATGGGTAGATTCCCTCCCTCTATTGATATTGTTTTTCTAAATCTATAGTTATGATTGACATACACCTGTTACTAATTAGACATGTTAATAGTTTGAAAGCCTTTATACAATTCTATAAGTAAACTTGCACAATGGTGGGCCTAGCATAACTATTGAAAAATGTGTACTTTCAAAATGTAAGTTATTCATTTTTAAGCGCAAATAAAAGATTTCTCACAACATTAAACAAATTTATATTTCTTTAGAGACTTTCTCATTGTCACAATCCTTTGCTTTGTTGTTACTCGTAAGTCCTTTAACAGTAAGACAAATAAGTTCCCTGTGCGTATGGGAATTAATTTGCAAGATTTTAAAAACCCAAATTAATTCCAGCAACTAATTGGTCCTGTGTCATTCTACTGGCAAACCTTCCCTAAAGTTGGATAGGGTTGATCTGGCTGTTCTATCAATGAAGTGCTACCCTACCCCTGTACCTGGAGTCCTCCCATTGGTTTTACACATTTACACATTTCAATAGAGTATATTTAAATACTACTTCATTATGCTTTGTACTTGAAAGGTACTATACATAGATCTTAGATAAATGCACTTCTATAAATCCTTTTGAACTAGGATTAGCAACAGTCCACAGCTTGCCAAAATCCAGAAGCTATTCCAAGTTAGGATTCTCTACCAGATTTTAGTGGCATTTAATTAATATTTTTTTAAAAAGAATAGCAAATAGTAATGCTTATTATTTGCCAGGCCCTGATTTCAGAATTTTATGTAAATTATCTCAAGCAAGACTCAACAGTAATTACTATTCCTATTCCAGTTCACAGAAGTAAAACACAGTGTTACACAGCAGTTACCCTTCCAAAGCTAACAGCTCATTATGGTGGGTTCAGGATTTGAACTCAGCCAGTTTGACACCCAAAGTCCAAAACCACTGTGCTGTAATCCCTCTTGATAAACTTGATTAAGAGGACATTTTTAAGTGATTAAATATTATAAGAAGTAACACTCTGGTGAAATTTATTGGGTTGACATTGGTTAATAAAAGTATATAGGTTTCAAAATATATAATTCTATAATACATCATATGTATATTGAATTGGGTGTTCACTACCCAAAGTCAAGTCTCTTTCTGTTACTGTTTATCCCCCTTTACTCTCTTCTACCTCCCACCACCCCTCTTTTCCTTCTGGTAATCACCATACTGTTGTCTGTGTCTATGAGGTGGGTTTTTTTTCTTTCTTTCTTTCTTAATCCCTTCACATTTTCTCAGTCTCTTTTCCTTAGTCATTTTCCTCTACCATCGAGGACTGCTCTGTATAGTTGTGTAGGTTGTAAACTGTACACATTAGGGGGTGCTGTTTATTCAAACTACCACATGAATGGTGTCCCCAGAATCCACACCATGAACACTTGGCACACTTAGCACAATTCTCCGTGTTGACCCTTATTACCAACATCAGAACACATTTTGTTTGAAGCACATAGAAACATTATATTTTGGTATGTGGGTTTAAGGTAAATAATAGAAGTATGGTTAACCAATACTGAAACTAAACCAAAATAGCAATAATGCTATACTTATAAAGAAAAAAATGTGTCTTAAGAACCAATAGAAAATGTTTGATTTCTGAAAATTTTTCACCTAACTAAAATTTTGGATACGGTTGATCTGGCTTGAAAAAGAGTTTTTCTTCCTCTGTTTAATATACCTTTTAAAGCAGAAGACTGAGGTAGATAGTAAATCTCTCAATTGAAAGTCAATTGAGCTGCTTGAACCTTTCACCTTCCTCCCCAAACAACATGAGCTTCAGCACCTGCTCCAGCTTCTCCACAAACTACTGGACCCTGAGCTCTGTGCAGTTAGTTGCCAAGCCATCGGGCCAGCCGGCCAGCAGCCTGTCCAGTGTCTATGCAGGTGCTGGGGGCTCGGGCTCCCGGACTTCTATGTCCCACTCCACCAGCGTGTGGGGTGGCTGGGGGCCTGGAAGGTTGGCTTTGGGGATGTCCAGGGATCTGGAGGGTTATAGGGGTCATCCAGAGTGAGAAGGAGACTACGCAAAATGCCTGAATGATCACCCGGCCTCCTAGCTGGAGAGGGTGAGGAGTCTGAAGGCTGATAATCAGAGACTAGAGAGCAAAATCTGGGAACACCTGGAAAAGAAGGAACCCCAAGTCAGAGCCTGGGAGCATTATTTCAAGACCATCGAGGACCTGAGGGCTCAGATCTTTGCAAGTTCAGTGAACTAAGCCCACATCACTCTCCAGATTGACAATGCCCATCTTGCTGCTGATGCCTTCAGACTCAAGTATGAGATGGAGTTGGCCATGCACTGGCCTATGGAGAGTGACATCAACGGGCTTCAAAGGCAGTGTGATTGATGATGCCAATATCACTCAGCTGCAGCTGGAGACAGAGATCGAGGCTCTCAAGGAGCAGCTATTCTTCATGAAGAAGAAGCACAGGAGAAAGTAAATGGTCTACAAAACCAGATTGACAACTCTGGGTTGACCATGGAGTTGGATGCCCCAAATCTTAGGACCTCAGCAAGATCATGGCAGATATCTGGGCCCAGTATGAAGAGCTGGCTCAGAAGAATCGAGAGGATCCACTCTGGTCCCAGCAGATTGAGGTGAGCACCACAGTGGTACCTTGCAGACCACTGACATAGAATCTGCTGAGATGATAGTCACAGAGCTGAGACATATGGTCCAGTCCTTGGAGGTCAACCTGGACTCAATAAGAAATCTGAAAACCAGCTGGGAGGACAGCCTGAGGGAGGTGGAGACAGGCTATGCCATGCAGATGGGCAGCTCACTGGGATTCTGCTGCAGCTGGAGTCAGACCTGGCCCAGCCACGGGCAGAGGGGCAGCACCAGGCCCAGGAGTATGAGGCCCTGCTATACAAGGTCAAGCTGGAGGCCAAGATCACCACCAACCAGTGCCTGCTGAAAGAAGAGGAGGACTTCAATCTTGGTGATTCCCTGGGCAATAGCAACTCTATATAATTCCATCCAAAAGACCACCACCCACAGGATTGTGGGTGGCAAAGTGGTGTCTGAGGTCAAGGACACCAAAGTTCTGAGGTGTTAAGGCAGCAGACGTGGGGCACCCCTTGGGGAAGCAGGAGGCCAAGAAGAAGTTAATATTATTGGGGAGTGGGAAAGAAAGTCATTTGGCAAGTTGGGGAAAAAACATTGCAGATCATTAACCCATCCTACCTATTGGGTATATAAGAAGCAACAACTAACATCTACATGTATTATGGAGATAAAGAAAAGCTCTCTATTTAACTAAATTAATTGCAACTTGCCTAAATAAAATAATTGAAAAATATAATTCTTTTTACTTATCATATCCCCAAACTGGAAAGATCCCACATATCTATCAGCAGGTATATACAATTGATAAGTTTAACTTTACAGTGAAATACTATTCAGAAAAGAAAAATGCCCTATTGATACACACTACCACATGGATGAATCTCAAAATTATTATCCTAAGTGAAAGAAGTCAGACAAAAAAGAGTTTCACTATATGATCACATTTATATAAACTTCCAGAAAAAGCAAACTAATCTTGTGACACAAAGCAGCAGATTGGTGGTGGCCTAGGGGGCGGGGAAAGGCAGGAGAAAGAGATGACAAAGGGACATCAGGAAACTTAGGGAATGGGTATGTATGTCTATTATCTTGATTGTGGTTGTGGTTTCATGGGTGTACACATATGTCAAAACTTATATTGTATGTCAATTATACCTCAATAAAGCTGTAAAAAATATAAAGAGAAAAGGATGCACAATTTCTGCACATCTGAAATTAATTTATGCAGCTTTTAATCTGTATAATATCAAAAAGTGAAACAACGCAAGAGTAAACGTCTTTGCAGGATAGCAGTGAAAATGTCATCAAAATGTTACAACAAGATTCATAAAACCAGGTGGCATTTTAAAAAAGCAAACAAATTCCTTCTCTTTCTGGCTGCATGCTCAGTTCTACCTTTAAAGGAAAGTATATGTCTTGTGCTTGCTTGCTTCTTAAACAGAAACAACACAACAGTATTTGACATATTGTCCGTTTGTGACTCTTTGAACTAGCTTGGGTTCAGAAGTTCAGTGCCTCCACTTACGTAACAAGAATTCATTCCAAATTCAACTTTGACAACACTTATGAACAGCATCCCTGTGCTTTTTGTGGCTGTGTCAACTAGCTTATCTCTGATGCAGGTTCATGCTGCATTTCCTGCAGCCCGTGACCACCATCCCACAACCACACTGCCTTTGTCTGAGAAACACTTAAGGAGAGGGTAAAATAGCAATTAACTTCAAAGAACAAGAAGCGGCAACGCCTGGTGCAACTATTTATTGCCTTCATCTCAACTCCTAATACACCTGTGTACACGGTGCACGCATCGTGACTTCTTGTCGACTGATATCCCCGAACTTAAGTAACTTAGACATTTATTTAACCTACAAACAAAACAAAACAAGGAGGGAACCACCTGTTACAGTACTTAGAGATCACTGGGTGGACGCACAGTGTCTGAATTATCATTCTCGGGGTTTAAATTGCTCTTGGCAGGCACCCAGGGAGTGGTTAAGGTCTGCATTTATTGCTGAACTTTGGCACAGCATGCTCAACTGATTGGCGGTGCTTTGGGACTAGTTAGCTGGGTGGAGATGAGCACGCCTCAAGTAGAATAATTGAGCATTATTAGCATGACTTTTGATAGTAATATCATTAGAGTAATCAGGGATCGCTGTTTCTTGACTCAGAAATAATGAATTTTAAAAATGTGAAAATGAGTTTCTTCAAGGAATTAGATAAAAAAGAAATTAACAATTGGTTGTAGTTAAAAGTCTTACTGTTGATTAGATGGAGAATTGACAATTATGAGAGATAGGCTTGATAGTAATAGTTACTATAGTAAAATGAGTTTTTCTTTCTGTTTTTTTTTTTTTTTTTTTTTCGGGGGAGGAGAATTGGACTAGAAGGTAGGGGAGAAAAGATGCTTATACATGCTACAGCATTGATTTTTCTCCAGACCATGAATTTAATTATATTTTTGATTAGTTCCTATTGCCTACATGTGGAAAGTTAAACAAATTTTAATACTGTTTGAATTCTGTACATGATTACGAAAGGAAATGAATTAAAACCATAGATTCTCTAAATTCCACTTAAGCAATTTAAGCCTCTTCAGCCATTTGGAAACCTTTAAAAATGTAGACTATGTACTTTTAAAAATCCAGACTTAAATACTGAAAATGAGATGGTAATTTACTGGATTTAAAGACGATTCTCTCTAAGTTTTAGATAACATTGACTTCTCTTGACAGAAAGTCAGGGAGACAGAAAAAGTTATATATTGCTTTTGATTGCATCCCTCAGCTGTAACTTACCTACAGTGCATTCTGGGCAGTGCAGTAGAAAGAGATCATGGAAGGAGTGACCATGCTAAGACGAGTGAGTTCTACAAAGCTGTCTGGTGATTATTTCAGTGTATTTTCTAGATTAATTTTAAAATGAACAGGCACAAATTATTCATTTGCATAGCAATTATTGGGTTTCATCTGCTTATGGTTTAATAAAATTGTTTAAATTTGTTGTTTGTTTTAGGACTCATGCCAGTTGCACAACAGCCTGTTTATTGTGCTTCAAAGCATGGCATCATTGGATTCACACGCTCAGCAGCGGTGAGGATGTAACAACCACAATATCTCTTTTTCTCTCTGTATATATGTGTAGCATGCATTCTACACAGTCGAGGGGAATAAGTTCAGAATTCAGTGCATCTGAGTAAAGTAAGAATATTATAGTTCAGTCTTTATTATAAAAAAAAAACTAGAGTCCCGGTGCACAAAATTCATGCACTCAGGGGGTCCCTCAGACCAGCCTGTGCCCTCTCACAGTCCGGGAGCCCTCGGGGGATGTCTGATTGACAGCTTAGCACTGCTGTGGAGGTTGGAGAGGTGCCCACCACCGCTGCTGTGCTCACCAACCATGAGCCCAGCTTCTGTCTGAGCAGCGCTCCCCCTGTGTGAGCACACTGACCACCTAGGGGCAGCTCCTGCATTGAGCAGTGCACATCATATCAACAAGTCATTCTGCTGTTCAGTCGATTTGCATATTCGCCTTTTATTATATAGGATAGTTTTAGATCACATAAAGGACCAAATAAAGAATAGATCATTTTTTTTAACATTTTTATTGATTTCAGAGAGGAAGGGAGAGGAAGAGAAACATCAATGATGAGAGAGAATCATTAATTGGCCACCTCCTGCACACCCCTTACTGGGGATCGACCCGCAACCTGGGCATGTGCCCCTGGCCAGAATTGAACCTGGGACCTTTCAGTCTGCACGGCGGCACTCTATCCACTGAGCCAAACCAGTTAGGGTAAGAATAGATGATTTTAAAATGAAGTAGATTCTGAACGTAGATGTGTTATTGAAAAATATTCTAAGACTAAATAATGGGAAGATAGTTTTTAATTTTAAAATTTACTCCAAATCTAAAAAGTATTAACTTCAGCTTTCCTTAAAGAGAATTTGCAGTATGCTCCAGCCATTACCTGTCACTGAGTGAGAGCATAGGGACGGGCAGAAGGGGTGGGGCAGGAATTCACTGGGTAGTCAAGGAGGATGTCTCCATGGAGCCCTAGCATGTAAAGTGTACACAGCTTTAAAAAAAAATTTTAGACCTAATTGACCACGTGCATTGATAATGTAAAAGGGGCCCAGCTGGCATGGCTTAGTGGTTGAGCATCGACCTATGAACCAGGAGGTCACAGTTTGATTCCCGATCAGGGCATATGCCTGGGTTGTGGGCTCAATCTCCAGTTTGGGGCGTGCAGGAGGCAGCCAATCAATGATTCTCTCTCATCATTGATGTTTCAATCTCTCTCTCCCTCTCCCTTCCTCTCTGAAATAAAATTTTTTAAAAAGATAATGTAAAATGCCTTTCATAATAACTGGAAAAAAAGGTAGCTTGGAGGAAGCTAGATAAGCAAGGGAAAGTAGGATGAGAAATGACTAAAGATGTAAGCAAGAGCCAGATCAAGAGGGGTTTATGGGTTGTAGTAATGAGCTTAGATTTTATTGAAAGTGAAACCATCAATGTATTTTTACACATAGGAGTGACAAGATCAGATTTCTATTTCAACAAGACCACTCTGACTGCTATTTAGAAAATACGTTGAGAAGACAAATGTAGAAGAGACGAGGAAATTGGGAGGTCTCTGCAGTGGTTAGTCTAGATGAAATATAGACAGAGTCCAGACAGATGAAGAGGGAAATATTAACAACAGAAGAAATACTAGGGTAAAGAAAACAGATGTGTGACCAGTAAATGTTCAATCAGAAAAGATAAGAAGCTCTTACAATCTTAATTTAAATTCACTGGAAATTTAATTTGCCAGGCTTAATCTTTAACTCAACTTTGAATGAACACATAAAAGTATTAAAAATCAAAATAACCTCAAAGACCAGAAATCTCATATTTATAATTACAATACTGGGAACTTATACAGTCAACTATTATTTCTGATAGTTATGGTCTATAAAGTCACTTTTAAACACTGAATTAGAATTTCCTTGGAGCCTCTGGTCACAACATTTTGGTCAATTAATACATATGTGAATTTCTGTGTAAAGTTTTATGTGAATTTCTATTTAAAGATGCCTTATTTAATATATATTGTATTGATGTTGAACTCATGGCCAACAGCACCTATACCTCATGCTTGAGTGAAGCTTATCTAACACACGTATTTTCTCTGTAAGGCCTGCTTGGGAACACTAGACATCGATTCAGCACTATGCTTGGGCAAAGGGGCATTTTAAATAGCAAAATCACAAACAAAAAGCACAAAAATAAGAAAACATGGACTAAATGCACTGTGAAAAGGAAACTTGTTTATAGTTAGAAGAACTGAAACAAGAAAACAGAGTATTATTCTGTTGAACCTCAGTTGGAACATTGGCATTGGGCAACTCAAGTTTCTCACTGCTCTGTGGCTTGTCCACAAATGACCCTAAAAGCCCCAGGGAATTTGGGGGTTACAGATTAATTTTACCAAGTAAGCAAATGGAATCCCCAAATAATCAACTACATTTTGTTTTACAGCTAGTTCCAATAAATTAATGGGGTGGAAATTAAGCCAAAGATTGTCAGTCTGAAAATACTTAAACTTGTCTTCTAGATAATTAAAGAGTATCTTTAGAATCAATCAAAGTCTTAAAACTTTCCACTAACAGTATTATTTAAGCAACTATTCTGTTATACAACCCTAATCTTTGAAAGAAGCAGTGTTCACTAGATAAGAGCAGTTTAGATAATTAAGTATTTTCAAGAGTTTTCCAGTAATATTCATTTAAAAAATAATTAGGTGAGGCTTTCTGGAATTAATTCAATACTTTAGATACATATTCTTTTACTTTCTGCTATGAACCAACTTTAATATTGTCATTGTTATAAAGCCAGAAGGATATCTGACTAGTATTTTTCACATCAGAGCCTTTGAATAGCTTTAATTATCAGTTTGTCCTATGCTGTGCATTTGCAAGACTAACAAAAACTGACACTTTCTTCTTCCAATTGGCAGATGGCTGCTAATCTTATGAACAGTGGTGTGAGAATGAATGCCATTTGCCCAGGCTTTGTCAATACACCCATCCTTGAAACCATTGAAAAAGAAGAAAACATGGGACAATATATGGAATATGCATGCCATATCAAGGATATGATGAAATACTATGGGATTTTGGAGTGAGTAAAGCTATACCTTTTTTTATTTGATGGAGCAAAGCACTATCTATACTAATAAAAGGGTAATATGCAAATTGGTCAGGATGCCCTCACATTAACAACTGAACAGCAGGCTGCGTGGGGCGACAAGGCTGGCAGGGGGGTTAGTGAGGGATAACCAAATGACTGAACAGCAGGTTGCATGGGGTGACCAGGCCAGCGGGGGGGGGGGGGGGAGGAGGCAGTTGGGGGTGACCAGGCTGGCAGAGGGGGACTGGGACTGTGAGGGGTGACCAGGTTGGCAGAGGGTGGCATTGAGGGGCAGTCAGGCCAGCAGAGGGGGGCAGTGAGGGGCAACCAGGCCAGCAGGGAGGGCAGTTGGGGGTGACCAGGCCAGCAGGGGGGGCCATGAGGGGCAACCAGGCTGGTGGGGATGGAGGCAATTAGGAGCCAGCAGTCCCGGATTGTGAGAGGGATGTCCGGCTGCCAATTTAGGCCTGATCCCTGGGATTGGGCCTAAACTGGCAGTCAGACACCCGCAAGGGGTTCTGGATTGGAGAGGGTCCAGACTGGGCTGAGGGGCCGCCCCACCCATGCACAAATTTCATGCACCGGGCCTCTAGTCTACATATAAACAATAAAAAGGGGGAGTGGGAATAAAGTTTTAAAGTTGAGAAACTAATGCAAACTTTAAAGTTTGGTTTTGGCATACTCTGTGAAAGAAAATATCTTTTCTGGGTTTCTAAATAGAATGTGTTTATACATTATAAATTTTGCTTAAAGATATAGACAATGCATTATTAATACCTTTAGCCACAATCAGGCATAGTGTGAAAAGGTGATGTTTAGTTATCTTTGGAAGCAGTGATCCCTTATCTGCCTAAATTCCAAGCCATATTTACTTATACCCTTTGTGAAATTTCATATGGCCCCCTAACTTGAATCATTTCTATACTAAACAATGGATCAACATATGTGTTTGGTGAACAATGTCTGAATTAAAGCAGTCAGATTTCATAGTCATAGCTATCATGCTGATGGAATCAGACCACCTGGGATCAGATCCCGACTCCACTTCTGACCATGAACCTCTCCATCAAGCTCAGTTTTCTCACATGTAAAATGGGGATAATATTAAAACAAACTTAGGGGACTTTTGAAAGTTCACAAATAAGTTGATCCATGTAAAGTACTTAAAACAGCAACAGAATCAACAGACATGCAATAAATGTTAGCTATAATTCTTTCTATTTTTACTCTAATAACATTTCTGTCTGATAAGTCTAAGATGTACCGGTAGGATAAAGATGAGAAAATAATAATTTTGTCAATGTAAATAATAAATATAAATTCATAAATCCTTCCTATCAAAATGATAGCAGGTTAGGCTTGGAAATCTACTAGTTAATTTATCATATAACTTAGTTAATATCTAATTGAATAAAAAATTAAAAAATGTTTAACAGCTCCCTGATAAATATTTCCCTATTACATTTTAAAGGTAGTAAATTATTCAAAAGTAACTAAAAAATAAAGTGAAAATTATGCCTTCATCTTTAGTTTAAAACACCAGCATTCCTTTCCTTTTAGCCCATCAACGATTGCCGATGGATTAATAACACTCATTGAAGATGATGCTTTAAATGGCGCTATTATGAAGATCACATATTCTAAGGGAGTTCATTTTCAAGACTATGAAGCAACTCCACTTCCTGTAAAAACTCAGTGAACATCTTATGTATCAGCCATAACTGAAAATAACCACAAGTGACTTATATTCAGACCATATCTTCATTTGAATATAACTTTCAAAGTGAAATGTTATTGTAGGACACTTTCCTTCATGCATTTGATGTTTATTTTTTTTCTAAATGATTAGTTAAATATATAGATAAAAAAATTAGGAACTGTCAAAAATATGATGTGAACCAAAGCTAGATTTTGATCCTATGGTCTAGAGGTAATGATTAAAACAAAGGATATTCAAGGAATATTCTGCTTTTCAAAAAATGTATTTAAATTTGTGGTTCATAAATATTGTTTTTCAGAGCATCATTTTAAAGGGGATACTTGAATTGTTATTTAAATCAAACCAGATGTAAAAAACATGCCTCATTTTGTTTCAATATTAGCATTTTAAAAGAGGGAGGCCGCTGACAATGGCAAATTTTTAGTAACAATAACTTTTACTTATACACCAGCTTTCAGCTGAACATGTCAGCTTTTGAAGTTGTGGCATATTTGGCAGCAGTAGTTAAGGAATAAATTACAGTGTGCATACAATCCTAAATGAAAATCTGATGTATAGGAAAATGACAGAATGTAACTGGCTGAGTTGTTGATCCACAGTTCAGCTTCCCATCTGGGAAACGCGTTTTTTTCCTCCTTGCTTACTTTAAAAACTTTAATTGAGTCCAAAAATCTCAGGAATGAAATTTGTAATAGCTACAGCAGAAAAGATAGTTAGTGCTCCTAAAGTGTTATATTTAAGATACACTTATTAAGAAAACAAATACAGATGTAATTTTTTTTCAGATTATTTCTCATTTATTTTTACTAATTTCAAAAGTGCCTTCCTTTCAATGAAACTTTTTTCCCCTCTCATCTCCAGAAGTTATGTAGTGTTCTATGTATAGCTATGCAGAAGAAGCCAATTTGTTGCAGCTTCAACTGTAAATGTTTTTGTATGCTCAGAGCCATAATCACAAGAGGTAAAAATAGCTGTGGTGTATTTCTGTTTTCCCTGTCAGGTCTTTTAAGATGGGGTCATTAAGTGCACCTGCTTTGGGTAACCCTATTTACAAGCAATAATTAAAGCTAATAATAGTGAAAGCACAAGATTTCTAATTCAATCCTTTCCTCTTATAAATTATACAAAATACAAAATGTAAATGTTGTATAAGTGATTCACTGTGTCTGCTAACTCCAGAGCTCCCAGCTTGGAACAAAATGTATCCACTTGAGATTAATAAATATTTCCTAGAGATCCTGAAGTGTTGCATATATCCTGCTCTGTTTTAATTCTGCCATAGAGAACAAGTGGCCTTCACTTTTAAAAGGGAATTTGAATATGAGTAACTGTTGTCTAGATCTTCACATAATGTATTTTAAAAACCACCAAGAAATGAACATCAGTGAATGTCTAATAGAGATAAATTGTATAATTAGCACAACTTTGTTTGTACATTATGGCAGTGACCAATCAGTGAATAATGTGGGTACTATATGTGGTGTGTCACTTATTGTATGTATTTTTCCACTGTAATGTTTAAAACTGTAGCTTAAGCTTTCCATTTATGGATAATTCTTTGTATTGGCAGTCTTCAGTATACTTTGTACTTTGATTTTTAACTTTTTTTTTCAAATTAATAAACTATGAAGACATTTACAACTGAGTAGAACTAAAAAAAATGTGATTTATATTTTAAAAAGTTCTTTTACATTAAAATTTATCTTCTATAAATAGCTTTAAATAAATCGATAATGTTATATGATATCTCTATATGCTGGTCGAGAAAAAAAAAAAATATTAAATTGGGGGGAGGTTTAGTTCCCTTAATTGTATTTTTCAGTGAAAATCCTAATGTGACTAATATGTATTTTTCAAATGTCTTTTTCCTATAAATGAAGTAGGGCTCGCAAAGCAGCAAAACTAAAAATGTGTGGGTACTGAAAAAAGATTGAGATTTGCTATTGACATTGAAATGTCCAACAAACTTCTTTTTTCAACATAACAATACTCTTAGATATTTATAGTACCGTTTAAGATACAAGTGATGATGTAAATGATTTCCATCTATGCTTTATTTATTCATAAATTTAGGACACAGAAGAGGTCTGAAAATGTACATTTTTAATAAAATCTAAAGTCATTCACATACTAAATATCATTTGATGGGTAGCTTTTTTCTTACATTAGAATTTCAAAAGGCACATTTACTGGTGCACTGGAAAAGGTGATTGGATCTAAGGTCACAAGTGATGTCATCCGTCCTCCCTCTCTGTCCTCTTGTTGGCTTCCCTCCTAGGCAGCTTTCTTTATATGATGCTTCCAGGAGCTACAGCCTGAACCTCTCCAACCTCCAAACTGGCAAAACAAGAGCTTGTTTTTGGCAACAGAGCTCATTTGCCTTTCTTAGCTTATGTGCAGATTACTGAGACATTCCGTGTGATTGGAGAGATACCAAATGACATGCCTTCCCCAGAGCTGGTAGAATTGGAGGGTGCTGGCGGACACGAAACATGGGCAGGAAATTGACTTGCGTCCTATGGTCTAAGAAAAGGAGAGGGATAATTTTCAAGAGGAAAATTATGCTGCCATTACCAGAACAAAAACCAGAGATAGCTTCTGTAGAGGAAGACAGAGTGAACAAAGGATTCGTTATGCCTTAATCCTTTAGATAAATTTTCACAGACTATCGTGGTTCCTATAACATGCCTAGATCCATGTTTTTCAAACTGTATGTATCACGTTGGATAGGATATGACAGAAGAAAATGAATAAAAAATGCAGCAGGCATCTCATGCATATGTGTTTGTGCTCATTCTCAATGTAAAATACATTTCTTATTGTGGGCCCAAGCAAAAAGGGTTCAAAAGCTACTTGTTTTAACATTGACTGCAATCACTGCCTCCAGACATCCTTCATTTCTGAATTTCTGACTGTTACCATTTTAATCCTATAGTTCCATTCAAACTTATTAGCACCACTTCTAATTCTTCTTACTAAAATTACATCATCAGCATGTAGTTACACTAAATTTTAATAGGCCTTTGTAAGTTTAACTTTGAACCATTAAACTATTCCCCATCCCCAGTTTTCAAATAACACTGACACACATATATTCATTCATTCAACAAATAATTACTGAGCAATTTGGTGGCAAAATTCATATTCACAAGTTTTAGTATAGGGTGTCTTATGTAAATATTAGTGCAGACACATATTGATTAAGGTCTGATCTGGAAAATGGCACTGAAGTCTGAAAGAATCTATTGGTTACAAAAGTATTAGATCCTGGCCAGTGTGGCTCAGTGATTGAGCATTGACCTGTGAAACAAGAGGTCCCTGGTTTGATTCCCCATCAGGGCACATGCCTCGGTTGCAGGCTTGATCCTCAGTAGGGGATGTGCAGGAGGCAGCCAATCTCTGTTTCTCTCTCATTGATGTTTCTATCTCTCTAGCCCTCTCCCTTCCTCTCTCTCTCAAATCAATTTAAAAACATTTTTAAAAAGTATTAGAAGAGAACTAAAGAGCCAAAAATGGAATGATGGTACAACCCAGTGTCAACTGGAAAACAGAAATAACTACTAGGTATTCCATCACTGAAAATGATTTATTCAGGAAAAACAAAGGATTGCAATCCAGAACATGCAGACATGGTGAGCCACTTGCACACACTGCCCCAGACAAAGATGCAGAAGGAACCTATAGAAAGGAAAAAAAAAACAAGAGGAGGGGTGGTTACAGCCACAGAGCTCTGTTGTAAACATTGAGTTTTTCCTATACAGTTCTCATGATGACATAGACTGCTTTTATTTGAAATTGTACAGGATGGTCTATTAAGTGCAATCAGGCAATGAAAGGAAATGGCAATGTAAAAATTGGAAAGGAAAAAAACTATCATAATTTTCAGTGGATGAGACTATTAATATATAGAGTGTCCCCCAAAAAATGTACACACACTTTGAATGATTATAAGGTCAGTGTTTATTAACATACAGTTCATTTTCAAAATTTAAAATAATCTACAGAAATGAATAATTTTTTTTTTTTGGTCAATGACTGCTTTCAAATCAATGACCGTTCTGGTCCAGGCCCTGCTGGTAATGTGAAGCAATGGAATTGCAAACATCAACAATCATTTTGTTTGGTATTTGTGGGCCCTCAATTCGTCAACTATAGCTGGTTTTGTACCATAAGCTTTATCATTTATGTATTCCCATAAAATAGTCTAGTGGATAAATTTTCTTTGTTCAAAGCTTAGTCTGGCTTCAGCCATTATTTAAATCAGTTAAATCTGAAACGGAGTGAAAATTGAGTTATTAGCTTTTAAAATGTGTATACATTTTGGGGGTGTTCCCCAAAAATTGTATACATACTTTGAATAAATAGAAAGGCAGTATTTATACTTCAACTGCATTTTCAAACTTCCAGTAGCATTTTAGGATAAATCTCCTTTGTTCAAAGGTTAGTCTGGCTGAAAAGAAAGAAATAACAATTGAGCCATCAGCTGTTAAAGTGTGTATATATGTTTTGGGGACACCTTGTACAAAAGTACAAGAGATTTAATATTAGAATTCATGTTGACTTCAGCAAGTGTTATAGATTAAAAATATGATAACCATTCTTTTTAGTTTCTCCAAACAAGAGGTGGAGTCTATTTCTCCTTCTTTTGAATATGGGCTGGCCTTGTGACCTCCTTTGTCAAAACAATGCAGGAGAATCAATATTGTGTTGTTTCCGAAGAAGCTTTTGTATGCATGTGTCTGCTTTTGTGCTTGAAATCCTGCCACCTCGTGAACAAGCATGAGGAGAGCCTGCTGATGGATGAGAGACCACATAGAGAAAAACCAAAACACTTTTTAATTGCCAGTTTCTAGCCAACCCAGCAGCCAGCAGCAGAGATTGAGTGAGCCCCAAAGGAGATTAGCCAAGGCTGACTCACAGCAACAGAACTAAAGGCTCAGCTGAGCCCAGCCCAAATTGCCAACCCACAGAGTTGTGAGATACATAGTTGTCTTAACCCACTATTGTATGGGTTCTTTATAATGCAGCAATTGCTAACTGACGCAGGAAGGCTCTGAAAACAAAGATATTACAGGAAAAAGGTGAAAATCCTAAAACAGAAAAAAAAAAAAAGACATTTAAAATAGAGCATCGCCGAAACCGGTTTGGCTCAGTGGATAGAGCGTCGGCCTGTGGACTGAAAGATCCCAGGTTCAATTCCGGTCAAGGGCATGTACCTTGGTTGCGGGCACATCCCTGGTAGGGGGTGTGCAGGAGGCAGCTGATCGATGTTTCTCTCTCATCGATGTTTCTAACTCTCTATCCCTCTCCCTTCCTCTCTGTAAAAAAATCAATAAAATATATTTTAAAAAATAAATAAATAATAAAATAGAGCATGTTTAATAACAAAAAGTATTAAGTAGCTTCTGGCTTTCTTGGGAGGAAAGGAGGGAAGGAATGAAGGAAGGGAAGGGAAGGGAAAGGAAGGAAAGGGAAGGGAAAGGAAGGGAAGGAAGGGAAGGGAAGGGAAGGGAAGGGAAGGGAAGGGAAGGGAAGGGAAGGGAAGGGAAGGGAAGGGAAGGGAAGGGAAGGGAAGGGAAGGGAAGGGATAAAAACAAACCTAAAAAAGCTTGGTCAATGAAAAAATCTCATTGATAGCATAGGAAAGCCACCCAGGTAATCAGAATTTGAGAGACCAAGACATTGGCGAAAAGAGAAGCTCACTAAAATGATTGTGGTGTTTTTGGTACTTTTCCACTGAGGCCAATTTTTAAATTCATGGAGATGATGAGAAACTAGCATAGCATGACTACTAAATTGCAGAGAAGTAGAATAAAACAGTATTAAAGTGTTACATGGCTGGGGGTGGGGATTGGAGTTTAGGACTACTAAAACATCAGATTTTGAGAGGAAAAGATTATATAGAGAAAAGAACTACAGAAAAGAAAGATCTGGACCAGTTTCACTACAAGCCATTCAACACTAAATATAAGGTGGCCGCTAAGAGACTGGAAAAACTAAGCATACTCTCATCAGATTACTTGTGAGGGTGAAAAAATAATTATGTGTTCTTTATGATTGTGAGGCAATAGAAAAGCCCCCAGGCTTTCATTTGTGGCCCACAAAAAGCTGTACTTTACAGGTAAGGGCAAACCAGAGATAGAGACCAGGCTTTACAGAAACTGAAACCCAGGCTTAAATGAACTTAATTCCTTATTAGATTTAAGTGATGTACCACTATTTTACTTGTCTGCCATAAGCCAATGAACCTTCTCTGGAGAAAAATTATCATCCAAAGCTTATATAATTTTTATACACAATTCCTAGCATTAAATTTAAAATATCTAGACTGAAACAAAAAGAAAAGGGAGATGGACAATACAGAAAAACAGCATGAGAGTAATATGAAACTCAAAACAGTCTAACAGAGGTACAAGTAGAGTTGTAGAAAAGAAGAAAAGAAAAATCAAGGCAAAAGCAAAATTTGAAAGTAATGTTCAAGAATTTTCCAAATGTAATCCAAGCTACTGATTTAAGAAACAATACAAATAACAAGAAGAAAAGCACACCTTGTCAAATGATAGTAAAAACTACAGAAAACCAATGACCAGACCAAAACAAACAAACAGCAAAGAGGAAAAAAGCCAGAGGGGAAAAATAAAAAATAAAAAAGACAAATTATCTTTAAAGTAACAAAAATAAAATTGGCAAGTGTCTTCATAACAGAAGTTACATAAGTCAGAAGACAATGAAACAATATTTCAAAATTTCAGAACAAACAATAAGCCCAGAGTTCTATACATGCAGAAGAAAAACTTTCAAAATTAAGGGTACAATAAAGAAGATGTTTAAAAAAAAACACAGAGAAAATTTATTACAACAGATCTAGATTCAAAGAAATGCAAACAAGGAGTTTTTCAGGCACCAAAAAGGATCCCTGATGGAGGAAGAGAGGTGCAGGGAGGTATAAGGGGTCATGAAAAAGGAAAAGGTGTGAGGAAATAAGATTTCTTGTATGAAGCAATGAAAATTATTACTTCTAGGATTAGAAATATATGAAAACACAAAAGTCAAGAGGGAGCAAATAAAAAAGTGTTCTAAATTATTTATATTTTCTGGGACTTGGTAAAAACCACTAAGTAATGTTAGCTATTAAGAAATCAATATTGTTTAATGTGATATATAAAATAATGTATAAACCAGTCAGAGAAAGACAAATACCATATGATCTCACTTATAAGTGAATCTAATGAACAAAATAAACTGATGAACAAAACAGACCAGAGGATGGATACATGGAACAGACTAAAAGATGTCAGAGGAGAGGCGAGTGGGGCGGACTGGATGAAAGAAGATGAAGGGATTAGCTAAAGAACATATATGCATAGCCCAGGGACACAGTCAGTGTGGTCAGGGCCAGAGTTGGGGGAGACCAGGGCTGGGTGGAGGGGGGCAAAAAAAGGAGGGAATGGGAGATATCTGTAAGAGTGTCAACAATGAAAATAAATTAAAGAAAGAAAGAAATTTGCCAAAACCGGTTTGGCTCAGTGGATAGAGCGTCGGTCTGCGGACTGAAAGGTCCCAGGTTCGATTCCGGTCAAGGGCATGTACCTTGGTTGCGGGCACATCCCTGGTAGGGGGTGTGCAGGAGGCAGCTGGTCGATGTTTCTTTCTCATTGATGTTTCTAGCTCTCTCTCTCTCTCCCTTCCTCTCTGTAAAAAATCAATAAAATATAAAAAAAAAGAAAGAAAGAAATTCAAATAATAATAGTTGTTAAGTCTAAAGAATAGAAAGAAGAAAAAAATCAGTATATATAATGAGAGACCCAATAGAAAACAAATAGGTGCATAAGTAATGGAATTGTAAATGCAATCATCTTTACCTCTCTCCACAACCCTCAATGGTTTCCCATTGCAGTTAGAATAAAATTTCACCTGTTTCACTCCCCTTCTTTCTGACTTCTCTCTAGGCTCAGGAACTTTGCTGACCCTGGAATGTGTCAAACTTTCTCTCCCCTCCAGGCCCTTGTGCTCACTCTTCTAACTAGATGGATGTTTTCCCACATATTATTGGCTCTAATATAACCTCAGTATGACCTCCTATTACCACTACTCTAAATTAACCTATTTAGCAATTCTACTCTAGGCTATCACATGGCCTTGTTTTTATTTTTATCTTTATAAGATTGATTCTCTGTGAATTTATCTCTGCTATTTTTTTAACTTCATATGGTTTTTCTACTCTACCACAATATACGCTCTATAGAAACAAGGACTTCATCTGTTTCAATTCATAAAACATGGTGTGCATGAAGTAAAATGAATGAGTAAATGAATGAATGAATTGTTAAAAGAATGAGTGAATGAATGAATTAGTGAATAAATGAATTATCTGTTAAAAGGCTAAAGCATCCTAAGCTGCCTTAGAAAATATAAGTTCCCTGCCTGACTGGTGTGGCTTAGAGGTTGAGTGTTGACCTATCAACCAGGAGGTCACAATTTGATTCCCAGTCAGGATACATGCCAGGATTGTAGGCTTGATCCCCAGTGGGGGACATGCAGGGAGGCAGCTGATTAATGATTCTCTCTTATCATTGATGTTTCTATTTCTCTCTCCCTTCCTCTCTGAAATCAATAAAAACATTATATATATATATATATATATATATATATATATATATATATATATATATATATATATATATACACACATATATATATATGTGTGTGTATATATATATATATATGTATATATATATATATATATATACACTCCCCCAAACCAGATGTTAATATTTCCACTCTTCTTTGTATTGATCAGATGACTTCTGCAATATTATGTTTGAGTTTAAGTATCACATTTTAAGAGGGCTTAACTATCTGGAGTTTATGTTTTGTCTTAAGTGCAATGGGAGAAGTATACAAAACTTCAAATTTTGGAGTTGTTGTAAAGAAGACAGAATGGACATAGTTTTTTCCAGAGAATAGAATTATTAGTAACTGGAGATACAAGGAATGTGGTATGAGGTACCATCAGAATTAGGATACTCTAAATGACATTACATTTGCCCTGGAAGCAGGAAATTTATTGCTCATTGAAATGGTTGAGGCTGACAGCCACCTGTTAGGGATATTGTACCAGTACACAGCACATCTGTGTAAGTGGGAAGCTGAACCAAAGGCCTTTAAATAACTTTTAATTTTGTTTCTATTCCGTAGTACTATATAATGGTCCTTGCAGTTAAGTTTATGTCAAGTTAATAGCATTCATAGTAATACTTCCCATAATCAGAAAAGGCCAATATGGTTTTCATTCACTATTTTGCTTTTTTCTAACCTTTGTTAATATCCAGTTTCTCCTACTTATTTACTATCAGGGATATTTGGTAGAAGGCTTTTCAGAACTGTGTGGACCTACTTTGCTGCTTCTGCGCTTGCTACCCCATCTTGTACAGCCACCTAGGTATGAACTTTCCGCCTCTGGCAAGGACATCTTTAAATGAGTCACAGAGGCCACCCAATTTTGGATCAGTCCAGTGCTTATTTTATTTAGATTTTGTGTCAAAGAGTTTACAATTTGTTAGTTGATGAATGGTCTGTGCCATTCTTCCTGTCCATGGGAATGGGTGTGGGGAGATTTCCTTGGTAAGGAGGATGTTTGGAGTATAAGTTTTCTTAAGTAAATTTTATCATCCCTATCTGATAGTCCTTAAGGTGTTATCATAAGATTTATCTCTTTTTTTTTTTGTCTTCTCTTCCTATATCTTATTTACAAAGGATTTTGTAAATGTACAGGAGTGATATAAGCAGACACCTATGGTTTTATGGAGGCAAACATGCTGCTATTTATGAAACTGAGTCAGAAAATTGCATCTTTCTTGCCTAAAATCTTTTATTCTTCCTTGCCCTTTTTCTCTGATCCATCCCAAAGTCAAGTTCTCACAACATCTTACATGTGCTAATGTATTTTGATTTTTATCATAACTGCTCTCCAGCTCCCAGCGTCTGTCCTAGTCAATTAGATAACCCTAAATACTATGTTGGTGTAATCTAACACATGCCTCTAAGTGGGTCAGTCCCCAGCTCCAAACCTTCTGCCTCCTATTTCCAAAGGCACAAAGTCCAGCCCTCCAGACAATCATTCCATGCCTTACACAATTCACCAGCCCTGCCTTATCTGGACTAATCCTTATCAAATTACAGGATCCCCAAATTCCAGCTCTAGATTTTTCTTACTTTATCCCTCTTTTACCTTTCCCCCCCTCCCTCTTTTATCTTTATCTGTAAATTTTCTTGGGAAAGAGTAGGAAAAAGTGCAAGGGGGATGGGTAGGATAGAAATCCTGCACATGGAAGAAAATTAATATTAGGGGCAGGGTAGGGGGGTGATGGGCCTTTTAGGGTAAAGATAGTAAGAAGAGACTTGGATGAATTTCAGGGAAATATGTTTTTCATATTTAGCCTAGTATAAACGCATAAGGAATACATTTTTTGAATTTAATTGTATGAGTACAGATGTTTGCAATCATTGTTGATTTGGACTCAATGGAACAATGAATACATTTTTCATATGATAATCATAGTACCTAACACAGAACAGCAGGCCTTTCCAAGTTGCCAATAACTCATTGGTGCATAGTAAGTGCTTACTTATTACTTGCTGGTTGATTTGAACTGTTTTGGGGTGTGTGTGTGTGTGTGTGTGTGTGTGTGTGTGTGTGTGGCAGGGGAGGGTATCAGCCATAATTCCAGCCAGTTCTTTTTACTTGTGTTCTAAAACATCACACATCAGGCCCCAAGGTTGCTGGGTTTCTGGGTTGCTCTGTGTCTCTCAATATCATTTTATGCACAATACAACAGAGCAGTGATTGATCTCTGCTTTCCATTAACTTTTTTCATCTTATTACAAGTTGTGGTGAGTGAGTAATGAGGAATGCTGAACTCCAAACAGTTCTGTTTCTTGTCATTGCTGTAAAATATTCAAAACTTTAAAAACTAAGCAGAATAACTCTATTTGGAGAGCTCTTCGCACACATAGACAAACACAAAAACATAACTTGATGAGTAGAAAGCCAGGCAATCTCCAATAAAACTTTCTTTTTTAAAAGGCTACTCATTTTTTTGAGGTTTCTAAGGCAAATATTAGTGTCTCTTTTCATTACCTCCTCTTGGCTACTTGAGCATTTTGTAGTAGAGAGAAAAGGCTGAATCATCCCCACAGTCATTTTCAATCATGAGCTTCACTGAATCCATCCCTATTGGTGTTCTTCCCCTTTAACATGGAAACAGACAGTAAGAAATGGGGAAACTAGCCCTTCTTTAAACTCCCCCTTACTTAAATATAGTCGATCAACCCTTGTATTTCAGCTTATGTATGACAAATCAAATTTTAATGATGTATTAACCTGCATGTTAAAAATGAAAGTAATGAAAAACTTTTTTATTCTTCCCTGACCCACTATCTAAGGAGACAAACTTGTTTTACTTTAATTTAGTGCTCTTATAATCTAAAACAGTCATTTCCCCCAATAGAAGGAAATTTTTTGAGAAAACTTAATTTTCTTGAAGTTCTTACGCAGGGTATTTACTGAGTGAAGTTTTAAATTTGATTTGGTTTTAAATTTCAATTACATTTAATATTGTAAGTTCTAAGGATACCAACAGTTCTACCTTCGATTTCCCATACAGTTATTGAATAGCCATCTTGTGCCAAGCACAGTACTAGACACCAAAGAATTCATGATGAAATAGTCACAGGCCTGCCTTTAAGAGCTCTGCTCACAATCATGTTTGGGAAACAAATATGTACAGGAGGAAAAGTCATCATTCCATGTTATAAAGATTGTAAAAGATTTATGGGTAAATATGATGGGAAAAGTATAATGGAAACTCTGCTTGAGGGGGGTTAAGGAAGGAAAAGGCTTCATAAAAAAGGAGACACTTGAGCCCAGTCCTGAAAGATGTTTAGGAATTTGTGGGGAAGGTGTTCCACGGAGAGGAAAAATGTATAATTAGCTCAACAAATGATAATTATCAGTTACCTAAGAGTTCACTATACAACTTAGGGTTGAAGTTGTCTGAAGCTTTATAAGAGGTTTGCACTTTTGTTGGCCAATAGGGAAACTTCCATGGACGTTGATAAGAAGTAATATGAACAGGTTGGTATTTGAGAATATAATCTTGGGGTGGGTTCAGAATGGAGTAGGTAAGGGCTGGCCTGAAAGTCTGGATAACTCAGTGGAGAAATATTCCAAAATTCTGTAGGAGATATGGTAGAGGCCTCAATAAATGCAGTAATAATGGAGATGAAGAGGTAAACATGGACAGGACACAATTAGGAATCAGAATCAGCACTGTCACATGGACAATGAGCAGAGAAAAGGAGGGACCATTCATGGGTTTTCTAGATGCCATGTACAAAGTTTTACAGAAGAAGCATCAATAACATTTATTGAGGACTTACTCTGTTCTAGACAGCAAGCCAGGCACTTCCTTTCAAATCTTGTAACAATCTTATAAGACAGACACCATTATTACCCCAATACTACAAAATAAATGAAGTGTAAACTACTTTGGGGAGATTATTGAAATGTAACTGCAATTCCAGCAGCCTTAAACTAGGATTATTATTTTAAAAAATGTTCGAAGCTCACTACTTATTTTCTCCATATCCACATGAAGCAGGGGTAAAATATAAAATCCACTTTGTTTTAATAAATGGGGAAGTTGGCCTACCTGGGGAGAAAATGATGGCAGCTCAGGAATGAAACTCAGTCTCCTCACACCCATGCTGGAGAGCTTCTCTGGCTCTTCTAGAATGACTATGACTAGAGAAGGTATTGTCTCCAGTTTGCATTTCACAAATTACATTTCTGCAGAAGAGATTCTAGGAAAAACATAGATGAGTTCAGGCTCTTGGTTTCAAGAAATTATGACACCAAGGTGACTTACAGAACTCAAGGGACAGAAATGCAGCTAATGGCAGAAACAAGTGGACCCAGGATCTCCAGAAGTGTCAGCACTGCAGTTTCTTCTCTTCTATTTGACTATTTTCTCCCGGGACTCTGGTTTCCTCCCACATCCCAACAATATGCATGTGAGCAGAACTGGCATGTCTATATTGCCCTAGTGCCTAGTCTGAGTGTGTATGGCGGGTCTGAGTGGCCCTTAGATCAAATGGCGTGCTGTCCAGGGAGAGTGCTTGTCTTGTCCCCTGAGCTGCTGGGAAAGGTTCTGGTCACCTGTGAACATGAAATGAGGGAGTTGGAAAATAATAATCTTACTTGTTTTGGTTGATCTTTCTTTAAATGTATGTAGAACTCACATTACTGTTTAATATTGAAATGGGGTCTTTATTTCAAAGACTGGTGTTGATTTTGTAGCAGAAATATGCCATAGGAACTTGTTTTGTTCATATAATTAGCCTGGTAAAATTGGTTTCATTTGACACCATTTTGCTTAATGTAGTCATATCCAAGAATCTATCTACAATGTTAAGTGAAGATTTGTTATACTAAAGTATTGATTTAATGCTGTATTTCATTTTAAATCTTTTCAGGAAGGCAATTTTGTTATTCAAAGAAAAATTGGTATTGACATCTCAGTGTGTTAAAATTACTTTTGGTCTATGATTTGGGGCCAGGATGAAAGACCTGGGACTGTAGACATACAGATTGATACTGCTTCTGCCTCGGACAACAGGATTCAAGACAATTTCTTTTTCTAATATTTTCATCTGATTTGAATAAATGGAATTCTGCCACCAGAGATTTTACCTGACCGTTTTCACCACTTAACTGGATTTTGTATTTTTTTAATGTTTTCTTTTAGATTTAGGTAACATCTATTGGAGCTTGCATCTCTTTCATGTCTTTGTTTGATTTAAATATCACACTAGTTTCTGCATTCTGACTTGTCCTATCCACAGAGTAAAATACACAGCCACTAATGGCTTTCACACTTTTACCTTTGTACCCATATTCCTGACATACTGACAGATATTTACATTCATTGTAAAACTCTTACAAGGATTCCAGTTGATCCAGGTCAGTTATGGTGCCCTTCTGTGACAGGACAGTGACAGGAGAAAGGAATTATAGAGCTGGCTTGATAGTACCCATGAGAATGAAGGGTGCTGAGCAGACAATTCTGAAAAATTTCTAATACATAGGTATTAAAACTCATGGGATGCAATATTTACATTGCTGTGAGTTGATGAACAGAAAAGATTTAAATTATCAGCCCAAACAATGGAATATTTCATAGTAGTAGTCTTCCCAACTCCTTACCCAGCTGGTCCTTCTCCTTAAGGGCCACTCTTATATACCCATACCCCGGTCTTCTTCACAGCAATGTCTCACCATGCCTGCTCTCTTAGGGCAGCAAACAGAGCTACACATCTTTCTCCTTTAACCACATGTAGGTGAAAAAGACATGCAGCCAAGGCCAGAAGGGCAAGAGCCAAGCATTTCACATTCCAAGCTTGACACGGTGATTTAACCTGCATATTAGTAGCATGTTTTTCTATGCACGCTGTATTAAGCATTCTAAAAAGTAACTTGTCCAGACAAGGTTTAAATGCAAATCAGGAATGATCCCACAGATAAAAATTCTAGGCACCAGAGGAAGGTAAGGAGATATTTTTGGATATAGAGACTCTGGTAGAAATCAAGTTGGGTGTCAGAACAGGGCTGCCACAGGCCCATATGTCAATACCAACCAGAAAAGTAATTATTTGCTACTTTCTGTCAATGGGATTGTCCTTAAATATTTGAACATGATGATCTGAGAGTGAAGAAATTTGAAGATAGATTTATTCTTTCTTTTCCCTTCATTTATTTAAAAGAAAACCTCTTTTTCTTTGGAGATGAAGTAGGAGCTATCATAAAGACACCAAATTAAAATCTCTAACTACTGATTGTTAGAAAATATAGCAGCCACAGAACCAAGAAGAGAGATGAGGATCAAGAAAATTGATTCCTAGCTAACCCTTTAAGTGCTGAATTGGTTCTTTCCTCAGAATTCTAGTTTCATAAACTAGATATTCATACATGCCCTGTCTTCAGTTGTAAACCTTACACCAGGCCATGTGGAACTCACAACTTTGGCTGGTACCATCTTGGTCATTTTCCTCATAAGTTAATTGTACGTGATCTCTTAGAACTCCTCCACATGTCTTGGGACTAAAAGTGCCATTGAATTATATAGTATTTAGAATCTCTCACATGGTTAGATATGTACGTATATTCATTCTAAGAAATGAGTAAAGATCTGGTTACTATAGACTAGAAAGGGACTTTCTTTGCCAAACTAAATACGAGTCACATACAATTTTCCTGTTTGGCAAACAAACCTCTGTATCAATGTTTTCCTACACTTTTTTCAAAGATTGAAAGAATAGACTCCACATAGAGGAACTTTGTGAATAATAGTTGGTTATGGGCTCTGAATTTATTTCACTTTTACTGACTGCGCTTAGATTTTTCCTTTGCAAACGCCCCTCACCCCCTCAATAGCCATGAATTTTGAATGGATTGACTCCATCCAGGTTCCAAGCTATATTATTTTTTCCCTATTTAAAACAAAAGAATTGGTCCATTAGGGGCTTTCACACAAGCCCAGATCTATCAACATTTGGTTTCTTTCTGGCCAAAGTGGTTGGTCTAATCAGAATAAATCTTAAGACTTTGGTTAAAAGATTATAGAAAGTGACAATCTCTCTCCCCTTGGGTATGAATCATGTAACATGTTGCTCTTGTTGCTACTGGCAGCCATTTTATGACCATGATCAAGTCAACCTGGGGATGAAGCCAGACTACTAGAGGAAGGTACAGCCAAGAGAATCATAGAAAACTCGGAGATCATCTTAATCAAAACATGCAAGGACTTTTCAGATATGTGAGCCAATAAATCTGATTTATTACTTATGCTAATTTGAGTTGAGATTTAGTTATTTGCAACCAAAAACAGCCCGACTAATATATGAAGCATCTACAAAGGTGGACTTATCCAGGAAATGAACACAAGAATATAGTGAAGGTTAAGTGGAGCACTACTGTTTATTTCCATTCACGGTAGCATTTTATGAACTCAAGAATTTCAGATGGAAAAAATGCAGTTAATTAGGACCAAACACTCTTCTTATATTGTATAATATGTAGTAGTCAATTCAAGTGCTTTTTAATGATGCCAACTTTGAAAGTCCAGTTGCTTCATCTAAAATTTTCTCTCCCCGCCAGCAGGCGAGGGGATCCCATGGCAGGTGCTGGGCATGTAGGGCACGGGGGCATAGGCTACCAAGGAGACAAAACTGAACCTCACGTCACCCTGCTTGGCCCCGGAGGATGGCTGATTAGCCAGAGACGGGTAAGATTCCTCAAGGAAGGAACAACCTAAGACAGGCACAGTCGCAGAGGGGCCATCAGGAGAGAATTTGGTGATCAACAGAGGTGGGGCACAGACCCTCACCCCCCCAACATTGCAGAAGCCTGAATCATAGCCCCTTCTGAGGGAGGTCTCCTGCCCCCATGGCTGCTTCGTGCTTCCCATGCCCAGCTCAGATCAGGACCCAGGTGACCGACAGAGACTTGGCCGACAGCAGCTGCCCTCTCACTCCAACAAGAATTGTTTGAGTTGTCTTGTACCCATGGTGCAGGGAAGTGGGTTTACGCTATCTAAATCCAGCCTACCACCAGGTATGCTCAGGACCTACTCAAGAAGGCAAATAATCCCTTCCACCAATATTTACAGGGTAAAATAAGATTGTTGTTAGAGTAATAAATTTGATAGTAAAACAGTAGTCAAGTTTTCAGGCAAATTTAAATTGGCTAGTTGAAACAAGCGAATATTCTAGAAAAATTAATTGTACTGGGCAAAAAGGTGTTCCTAAAGTGTTAACTAAAATCTTTATTGGTACTTCATCTCATGATAAAATTGTGCACCATGTAATGAACCTAAAACAGTAATATTATAGTGCAAAAAATTAAAATTTAAAAGCCATCAAGACTACATTATAAAATTTTCAAAAGCCTCCTAACATTTAAATCAAAAAAGGAGGGGACAGTAGAGGAATATCATGTAAGGAAAAATATCCTGTAAGTAAATTACATCTAGAAAATTAATACTTTAGAAAATTAATTGTAAGGCTAAAAGCAAGACACCCATGAAAAACACACAAGGTGGCAAAACAAGCCAGAGGAAAATCATTTGGGCAAAAAATGAAAAAGGATCCCCAGTCAAATTTATAAAAAATATTCCTTTATTAACTTTTGGTCGAGAATATGTTTGTATATTTTCAGAAAACAACTCCGAGACCATGTGGATTCCAGCAACAGAGAGGAATCAACAGGACTACTCCAGCCATGAAGACAGAAGAGAAGCAGTCCAGAGATGGAAGACGCTGATGTGGCCTTCCCATACTAGCAGTTAACAGCTGTGCATCACTGCAGGTTGCCCAGGACCAAACCAGACAGAGTCGGACCTGCATTACCACCATTTGTCCACCATCCAGAACTGAAATGTCATTGCTGACATGTACACATAAGGAACTGTTGGACATTGAAATTGGGTCTCAAAATAACTGTTGACCCAGAAAGAAACTCACTACACACTGATTCATTTGCCTGTCACCATAACCATTATTGCTTGTCTCATTTTTGGTTCTTATAAGTGTATTTCTAATAGCACATGATCTCACTCATCTAGAGGAAATAATGAACAACATAGACTGATGAACAAGAACAGACCCAGAAACAAGGAGGCATGGATCAGACTCTCGGACCTCAGGGGGAGGGTAGGGAAGGGTGGGGGCAAAGGGGAGAGATCAACCAAAGGACTTGTGTGCAAGCATATGAGCCTAACCAGCGGTTAAGGACAACAGGGGGGTGGGGGCATGTGTGGGGAGGGGTGAGGGATGGGAATGGGGGGATGAGGACAAATATGTGATACCTCAATCAATAAAGAAATTTAAAAAAAATAAAATAAATAAAATAAAATTTTCTCTCTACTAATAAGCTGCTCTATTGCATAAAATGGCCAACATTAGTCATGCTTACAAGATAAGACTTTGAAAAATCTTTCTATTCAAAATTATAATCTTAGATAGGCAAGGTAAGAGCACTCATTTATTATTAAACAACTCAGCAGGCATTAGTTTATCAGACTAGCTCCAGCAGAGAAATAAACCCTCAGGAAATCAAACACAAATTGTACTAGGTGGAGAAAGAAAGAGTTCTGGACCATGATAATCTACAGAAGAAAGTAGGTCTGAGTGGAGACCAGATCATAATGACGATTAGGGGTGAGGAAAGAATAGAAAAGTGATAAACATTATTTAAAAATCAGCCTCACTTAGTTTAATTTACTCCAGAGCCAGTCTATGTAGAAATGTTAATAAATTACATCCTAATGTTTGGGCTACTTACTTATATGAGTATGAACCCTGACACCAACAATTGGCAAAGTAATAGGAACATTCTGTAGAACTAGAAGAGTGTTCAAACCAGCAACCTGCTACAAACAATGAAATAGGTGCCACATATTAAGCCTTACAATTTGCCTTCTTAGTCCCTTTCCATACCCACCTCACCTTCCCCAATCCTGCCAGTCAATGCTTTCTTGGTAGTCTGTCTTTACAAGATATTTTCATGATTTCTCTGCTATACTTTACATCCAAACTGAAAATGACCTAGCTTTGAGAAAAATTTCTACTTGTCTCACTGGGAGAAAGCAATGATTAACCACTAGACTTGCATCCAGATAGAACTGAAGCTGGTTCTGTTCTTATTTAATAAACTTTGCATTTCTAAAAGAAATGGAGTTGTGGGTTTTTTCCCCTTCTATTCTGCTACCTATGTGCTAGATCTTTAATTGCCTTTTCTCTAACACATCAAATGAAAGGTTATTTGCTTTTAGAGGGGTTTCCAAATATTTATGGAGTTTTTTGAAAGAAAAATCTTTACAAAACCACTTTGGAAAATGCTTTTTTCTTTAAAAAAAAAAAAAAAAAAAAAACCCTAAAAAATATGCTTTGATTTCTTCTAACAGAGAGTGAGAGAGAGAGAAAAGAGAGGGAGGGGGGTATTATTATATTATTAAGGAGTAAAACTACCACTTGACTGCTTGGTATTGAGTTAATATTTTATAAAAATTTATAATACTAAGAAAACTCTTTGGTGTGTAAAATTGCAATCTTTAGAAAAACTAATGCCATGTACTATTGTTTTGAAGAACAAAATCTTAGTCTGTATATCTGGTTATGGTATGCTTTCAGAGGATAAAACGTCATTTAAGCCTCATTTAGATCCCTCATGGTGCAGTGGGGTTCACAGCAAGCCAGCCCAAGATGTGCCTCAGTGGGATGTAGATTATTTTATGCTAAAGGCAACTGAAACCCTGTGGGCTCAAAAGAAACTTCTGGCCCCCTCCCCCAATATCTGGAATTTGAATGAGGAGCCTTGCCCATAATAAGCGATTATCAGAGATAATCTTTTTGGCCTACATGTATGGCAGGGCAAACTACTAATTACTGAACATGTGCTCTCCCTGCAATGACCTTCTGAAGCCAAGGTGCATTAGCTCACCCCTAGCTCAGAATGGTTTACTAATATATACCTCATTTTCCCTTTCTGTCTCAGAACTCTCATATATGTGGGGGTCTCTGACTCTCTCTTGCATGCGGTGCTCCCCTGTGCACAAAGTTAACTTTGATTTTTTGTGTGTGTGTGACTATGTCTCTTGATTTGATTATTTAGCCAGCCAAAGAACCAGAGGAGGCAAAGTGGAATTTTTCCCCTTCCCTACAGTACCAGTTTACCAGTGGATGAATGCCAAAACTTCCTGTTTTTTGATATTCTAACCTTTTACTTTTATTTTGTTTTATCAGGAAATATTTAAAATTACAGTTTATTTTAGATTTCTGAATTTCACACCAGCTCATTTGCCAGGAGCTGTCCTTCTCTCTATATGGGGCTTTGGCAGAAGTAGACTAAGACGGGTAGAATATCAAAGCTTCTCAAACCACATGATCTACAATGTCTTAATTTTCCTCATTACTCCCCATCCCACACACCCAGTCCCACCCTAGAAATTAGTAATACAATCCAGAAAGGAACCTGCAGTTACTAAATCAAATAGAGTGTAGCAGAGAATCCTAGACTTAGAAGAAAGGTCAATTTAAATTTGTTTACAAATTTATAATCAAACATTTATAAGTATGATGCCAAAAACTTAAAATTCAGAAAGTCCACTTACATATCATTCTCACTATGGCCCTCATGACAAGTTGATAATTATACATTATTCTTACAGCCAAAGAATCTGAATCCAATTTCCAGAAAATATGTAAAGTACTTATAAAAAAATTCTTGAAAAAAAAATGGCATGAGGCAAATTCAGGAACTTATTTTTTAATTTCCTCTGAAAATCTACCTCAAAGATAGAATCTTTACGTGTCTAAATGAAAGCTTGAGAATATGGCTATATTTTCTAAAAGTCTTTTTAAACTAAATTTATTGGGGTAATATTGGTTTATAACATTTTATAAGTTTCAGGTGTGCATCTTAATAATATATCATCTGTATATTCCATTATGTGCTTACCACCCAGAGTCTAGTTAAAATCTTAAAAAATTAAATTCTCAATATGATTTCTAACCTTAAGTGTACTGGCATATTTTCAAGAGGAAAAACAACCAAAACAAAACTACGAGAAGCCACCAGATTCTATGTGAATCAAATACTGAATATATTTATAAAATCAATATTTTCAATAAAAGCATCTACCATAACTTATTATTCTTACTTTCCTAGGTAAGAATAATTATTATTCTAAGAATAATAACCCACCAGCATTTCTCTTATATTTTACATTTGCAATCTAAAACTTGCAGTTGAGTTACATATCCTATATAATAAAAGTGTAGTATGCAAATTGTACCCTCTACCAGGAGTTCCTCCGGGAGTTTGACCAGGGAGCAGAGCCAGCCAAAGGAAGGGAGGGAGTACCCGGCCAGCCACCACCAGCCACTAGGGACCCTACTAGTGCACAAATTTTGGGCACTGGGCCTCTAGTATTATATATAATATTATTTTAGATTTATAAGTTGTCTACTAATGTTTCATTTTCCTACTTTGGACCCATGGACCTACCTCCTCTTTTTCTTCTCTGCCTCTCCCATACATTTTCAAGGAAATGGGCCAAAACATTCATTCAATATTTGGAAAATTAAACTCCAGTTGAAATATTTTAAGATTGTCCTAGCCAGTGTTGCTCAATGGTTTAAGTGTCATCTATGCACCAAAGGGTCACAGGTTTGATTCCTGGTCAAGGGCAGGTACCTGGGTTGCAGGTTCCATCCCTGACCCCGGTCAGGGCCAGTTCTCTCACATCGATGTTTCTCTCTCTCTCTTTCTTCCCTCCCTTCCACTCTAAAATAAATAAATCAAAGTAAACAGTATCCTTGGGTGAGGATTAACAAAAAAACAAAACCACAAAAAAATATTTTAGGACTATAGCAATGAATTTTATTTTTGATGATAATACCTTGAATTTAAATGTCTTTCTTTCAAAGCATTTGAGCATATTGCTTTTGTTTTATTAATAGATTACCTAATGCTCCTGTGTCATATTTAAAGGCACCTGACTCACTGGCAGAGCTAAGACTATAACCTGAACCTCCCACTATTGTTTAATGTTTACTCCACTAGATTATATATTGGCCAATTCATAAGGTACCCACTTCAATGACAGAGTCCAAAGGCCTCAAAATAAAGAAGGAGGTCATACCAATTAAGGTTACTTTCCCTCTGAGAGTGATCTCTGTTCCTTTGTGGTAGAGCTCACTTTTATTTTTAAAATCAGCTCCTTGCTTTTTCTTCAATAATTACTACCTAAGGAAAGACCTATCTGAGGTGCTGCCTTTGAGTCTAGCTATATACACATACTTTTGTTAAAATATAGTCGAGAGGTTTTAAAAATACTAAACTTTACACTGGAAAGGCACATCTTAATTGATTTTTTACAGAGAGGAAGGGAGAGGGAGAGAGAGTTAGAAACATCGATGAGAGAGAAACATCTATCAGCTGCCTCCTGCACAACCCCTACTGGGGATGTACCTGCAATTAAGGTACATGCCCTTGACCGGAATCGAACCTGGGACCCTTGAGTCCGCAGGCTGACGCTCTATCCACTGAGTCAAACCAGTTCAGGCTGTTTCTTTTTTCTTATAGCTTAAACTTTAAATATGGCCTTTTTGTTGTATTTTATAGCAAAGACTCTAGAGCACGAGCTGTTTGCAACTATATTGGATTTGAGATGACCTCAGGGGCTAGAGCTCCATATAATTCAGACTGTGGTAAATCAAATAAACATTTCAGCCTTTGTTTAAAAGAAGTCACTTTTATTACATGTCTTTTTTCTTTTTTTCTGGGCAGAGTGCCTTTACCTGCCCTGTTTTCTTCTGTTTTATCAGTCTTCTTTATTTACATAATAGTTTCCTTCAACTTTACAACTTACAATTGATTTGACATGAAGCTGGTTCTTTCTGGATCAGAAAAAAGAAAATATGTCATGTAGTATTATCCTTCTTTTAATCAAGCCATCTGGACATCTGGAAGCAGAGTCCAAACCTGTCAACTTCTTAGGATATAAAGCAAATGGGCGTTATTCTATGGAAGAAACTAAAACAGAGGTGCTCTTTTCTCATCTCTCCACCTCATGGAAAGAAGTTTAATTTATGGGGATTTCTGTGGAGAGCGGTCTGTGCCAGAGAGGAACTGCCTAGCAATTCCCCACCCCCCAAAAAACAGAGTTTCATCAAAACACTCCCAGATCTTTGAAAGTTTGTTCAAACTTTATTTAATTTTTGACAGAGGCTTTAGATATATAGGAAGAGCAGGAGAAGCTTTCAAGCCCAAATGTTCTCAATGGATGGCAACCACGGAGGAAACAATGGTGTGTTGCTTCCTCAGCCACTCAGCCAAGTTTGTGTTGTAAGACTTCATCAACAAGGAGTGTTTACAGCATACTGTGACCGTGAGAGGAGCCAGGTGGCATGTTAAGTACAATCATACCTAGCTAAGATGTTTCACTTCCTAATTCATCCTCTCAAAATAACAGGGTTACACCCTGGGTAATGCCTCTGAGCAATTAAGAGCGATAGATGACACTGTGAAGGTAATAGGATTTAACCTGGTTCTGTGTTTTCAGTCAGCTGCTTTTACACAACCGAAACAATGCATTTCTGGGTAACAAGAGACTTAAAGGGACATAATATGCATTAAGGGTTTGGACCACTAAATCCACAGCTCAATTATCAAAGTTTCAAAGGACCAGTAATAGGAGCTGAAACAGTAAGTGACTTCCCTTCTCTATTCTAACGAAGACTTATTCTCTACTGAATAATCACATACAATATCCAAAACACGGATTTTTTTTTATATAAAGCTAATATCTCCACCTCACCAACAACATTTTCATAAACAATAAAACAGAAGAGTTTTACATTGCACAAAGCAATCTGTCGATAAAGCATTCATATCCACAACGTAAATGCATAGACAATGTCATTACACCATATTCATCTGGACAATCCTAGGATTCTCAGAGTTGAGTCAGAATTTTTATTCTAGTCACTTGTACAGAATCAAAATACATACCAAAACACTCCTTGAAGATACTATCTTACCTTTATTCATCTCTGTGGACTGATGCTCTCTTTTCCACTCCTGTACAGCTTATTCTCCCTCCAACCCCAGCCCAACCATTTCTAGGATCTAAGGTGTGTTTGGGATTCTCTGAGGACCCATCCTACAGATTTGTCTGTTGTATATCACTTTTCACTTGTAAGGGGCCTCCAGGCTGCTGTTCATGCTATAAAAACAAGACTCGGGTTTAGGGGAGTCTGTACACACGCTCAACTTTCTCTCACCGATGTTTACAAAACCCCCTCATTGCTATAGCTTTCCCTGATAGCTGGGCCCAGGCCCTGAATGACAGGTTAAGTCTTGTCGATCTCTGAGATTTTAGACTCCCCCAGGCTAGATTTCTAGAACTTGGAAGCAACTTTGAAAGAGCAATTTCAATCCTTTGCTCTAAGGAAGTACAGAGTTTCCCATTATAACTATTCCAAAGTACATCTTTAAAGAACCAAAGCCAACTGATTTTCATCCAAGTCAAAGAAAATATTGCTGCTTTTCAAAAATCCATCACAGTTCCTTTACAGCTCAACTCTTTTCATTAGCAAAGAAAAGCTATTTAATTCTCTGGATTGTATCTGGAACTACCATAGACAGACTTTTAAATCACAGGTTGGCTGTTTTAATTTAAGTGAAGACTTCCCACATATGCTATAAAACAAGATTTATAATTCTCATTGAATCTTTGTATCTGAAAATAAACTTTATTTTAAGCCACACCTTTCTGTGAGGTTTGACAAAAGAAGGCAGCCAGATTTGGGAGGTTATGAATTCTGTGATGGAACTTGATTCATGGCTTCTAATAAAGACATTCTAATGTTCCTGCCAAGTTTAGCATCAAGGCTTGCCAGAACATAGAATCTCTAGTAAGCCTACCCCTTAATTTTGTGTGAGAGAACAGGCCCGACAGCAACCGGACTGGATATGAGCTCATGTCATATCCTAGTGAAGACCAGCTGTACTAGCAAGAAGCAACACATCAACAATACCTGGTAGTATTCAGAGCCATCAGCAAGAAGAGAGGGTTTCTGATCAATTGAGTACCTATCTGCATAGGAAAACACCTCGTTTGAATTACCTATTGAAATATGTTTCTTTTCCCCCATTACACAGAGACAGCTTTTGATTATTCAACAATTGGAGTGAGAAGGAAAGGGGGGGGTGGAGACAGGACCAATCAAAGTGACAAGCAATTAAAAAATTCAACAGTGGTTGGCCTTCAATTTTGTTTTTGTACTTGTAATGGAATATGGGTATGCTTGACATTCTGGGAATTTGCATTTCAAAGTAATACATTTAGACCATAGAGACCTGACTCAGAAAAGCTGGAAAGTCACTTTAGCTCTTCCTCTGCTCAATATCTGGTCATCTCCATTCCCAGGGATGGACATGTCCACATCTCCAGTTACTACTGACTTTACTAAGTGGAGTGGCATGTTTCTCATTTCTTAAGCAGAAAATGCAAGCATGGTTTTCCAAGGAATGGGGCTATGAAAACTTGAGCAATAGAGATTTTACTGTTTCCTAAGGAAATTAGTGAATTACAGTTAATTTGCTTCTTAGGAAATTATAACCTGTCATAGATTTCAGGGATATTTAGCCTAATGTACTTGATAATTGCATACATTTTGCAAAATGAGATTGTTTCTGGAACTTTTACTTACCTCACCTCACCCCCACCTCACCACCCACACCTCCCTACACACACATACCTGAGACTGACTGAGAAATGAGACAAACATCAGGTAGTGGCGGAGAACAGAAATCCAGGAAATACCAAAGGAGATTTGTCCTCCAGCAATGGGCCATCGAGAGATAACATAAGAACATTCTTCATCTGAAGATAAAACACTCCTCAATGCTGGGTTAGAAATATTACAAAACAAAGAATATTTTAAAATTTATTGAACCTATACATTCTTCCATTTTCAAAGGGGTAAAATAAGCATTTATATATTTGGCAGGTGGGATATACTAAGTGCTCACTTGTAGAGATACTGCCATTTCTGTGGCTTTTTAATTTTTTAAAATATATTTTTTTTTATTTCAGAGAGGAAGGGAGAGGGAGAGATGGAAACATTAATGATGAGTGAGAATCAGTGATTAGCTGCCTCCTGCACACCCTCCACTGGGAATGGAGCCCACAACCCGGGCATGTGCCCTGACTGAGAATCAAACCGTGACCTCCTGGTTCATAGAACTGTAACCTCCTGGTTCCTTGTTCAGTGCTCAGCCACTGAGACATACCAGCCGGGCTCTGGCCTTTTTAAAAAGAAAGTTTTAGCACACGATTTTGATGTTTTACAGTCATTTCCCTATTGCCAAATCCTTTGAATTACTCTTTGTAATTAAACAAATAGAGTGTACAGATGCCTTAAAGCTGGGAAAATTGTTCACCAGAAAATGTTTCATTTTAGTGAGAGTTGTCTCAGGAGGACAAATATCTCTAAACAATGCTAATTCAGGGACTTGGCTAACATATTGGATATGGAAAGTATGTTTTATTGCCAAGTTTGGGAGATGTTTGCACACTATCTAGATCGAATCATATACATGGCTAATCAAAGAGACAAATATCAGTAATATAAGTTAAATTTGTAATGGTATCTAATGATAGGACGTTTAAATTAAAAATTAGGAATTTATCCCTTTTCTAAAATGAAAGTGAAAAAATTAGCATTTCTTGTTTTATCAATCTATGCAGAAGCAAGTAATATAAAATATTGTTAAATTGGTAAACTATTAATTTTATGTTTGATGCTTTTGACTAAAATCTTCATTATTAGGACTTGTATGTGTTAGTCAAGCACTCATGAGATTATCAGTAAAATGCAGCTTACCTTAACCTGGCACTTTTACTCAATGTAAAAACATTTTGTTCTGGAAAAAAAAACAACAACAACAGATAAACAAACAACAGAAATGGCGAAATGCAATTGCATATTCATAAGCCAACATTAAATTAGAAATAAACAAAAAGAAATCCAAATGCTCTTTGACATAGTTGGCATAAATAATGCCTGAAGCATGAGTCATAAGTACACAGTCAAGATAGATGGGAGAGTTTGTAGAGAAAAGATCAATATTTCTTCTATAATGCATCTGGAACTTACTGTGATAGACTTTAAAGAAATATGTTACAAATAAAAAGAAAAAAGTGGGTATTATTTTTCAAAGGATTTGAGCTTACTCAATGGGGTGATGCAAACTACAGAATATATATTATCTTTTTTTTTTTTTTTAGAAGATACCAATTTAGATTATTCTTTCTTAGATTCTTTAGCATCATTACTTTGGAATAGCTACACTGAGGCTATAAATTTACACAGTAATAAAGCAATCAGAGCCACAGATAATTTTGAACGACTTGCTCAGGACTTTGTAATTTTTTATAAGACTTTCAGCAGGTTCACAATCCTCATTCAGCTTTGTATGTACAGAAAAAAAGGTTGTGGACAGAATCAGAGATCAGTAGCAGGAAAAGGATTCCACTGTTCCATTTCTGGCTTGAAGATGGAGGGGCAATGTGTCAAGAAATATGAACAGGCTCTAAATGCACAGAGCAGACCTTGACTCTCAGCCAGCAAGGAACCAACGACCACAGTTCTATAACCACAACAAACTGAATTCTGCCAACAACAAAAATGAACTTGGAAGGTGGATTTTTCTCCCCCAGAACCTCCAGATGATAATTCAGCCCAGTCCACACTTTGATTTCAGCCTTGTGATACCCTAAGAAGAGAATCTGGCCATGCCATACTAGACTGTTGACTTATAGAACTGTGCTGGCCATGGTCTTTCTACTCTGTTATCACCCAGGGGAGTCAACTGGTCATTTAAGCATCACATCAATTCACAAACCTGGGCAGCAGAGAGTTCTTGTCACGTCAACGTTGAGAAGCAATGAAAGACTGGGGCCTGCCTCTGAGGCTATAACTTTTTTTTTTTTTAATCTACTTGCATAATGAAATACTGACACATTTGCATTAAGTTTGAAAACTGACTTGGTGCTTCAAGTATTAAATTGAAGTTGTTGCTTGACTGATGTGGCCCAATAGTTGAGTGTCGACCTATGAACCAGGAAGTCACTGTTCCAGTCCCCATCAGGGCACATGCCCGGGTTGTAGGCTGGGGTCTCAGTGGGGAGTGTGCAGGAGGCAGCCGATCAATGATTCTCTCTCAGCATTGATGTTTCTATCTCTCGCCCTCTTTCTTCCTCTCTGAGATGAATAAAAATATATCCACTTAAAATTTATGTTTTTAAATGAATATATTTTTAAAATATATTTTTTAAAATATTGAAGTTTATGAGGAAAATTTAAATGAAGAGTTGCATAACAGAGCTAAGAAGGGAAAAAGAAGCACAGTAGAAATAAAAGAGAGGGAATAGGCTCCGAATGAGCATAACTGAAAAGACCTGAGGCTGAACCGGGTGTTTACTGTCTTTAGAAATTAGAGGTGCTTCTTCCTTTCAAAGCCAGCAGTGCTATTATTGTACTATTACTAAAAGCTTAACATTTAAATAGTTTGTGGCATATGCAAACTGCGGTTCTTCACTCACTAACAACCAGACTCTGGGTTTAATTCAAATATTTTCAAAGTTAAAGAAATGAAATTTGAAATATTAGGTTAAACCATACGAAACTGCATATAAACCATTTATGGTCTATAAAAATGGCAGTTTCATATGGTTCAACTTAATAGATTGTTAGGAGAATATTAAAAACATGACATGGATATAGCCACATAATTACCTTGGTGAAGAGAAAAGAACAGTGACTGAACAACCAGCAGGTCTCTTCATTGGGGGCATTAAAGGAAAAATTGGGCTTTGCCTTTAAGAGAAATTACTTTTAAAGTTCACTTTTGTAATAAAGAATATCTCTCTGAGAGTGGGGATGCTATTGACTGTAATTAGCTACCTCTCTTGAAGGTTTGAGGCATGATTTAATATTTTTGTGTGGAACAGAATATTTTAAAGTAAAGAACATTTATTTGTAATAAAAAAAAAAAAGAGATTATATGATTGAGGCACACATTAAGTCACAAGAGACAAACCTGAACACTCCTTTTGTACCTTGGTGCCATTTTTATTGTCCCAGCCTAGACTTCATGGTAAGTCATTTCATTGATGTCCAAAAATCCCCTTAGAGTCCTCTGTTACCCTTAAATTTTGTCATACCAGCAGCGAGAATGCCCTATCTTGGATTAATCCCAGGGTTTCCATCATTCTTATACCCACTACCAAGGATTGGATCCATTCAAAGTGCACGTTAAGTAAATTCAACCAGGATTGAACTAGTTAGCAATCTTTATCTTCACTATTTCCCCTGAGGATAGTTTAAATAATTTCCACAGTCCTCAAATTCCTAATACTTCCTCTACATCCAAACCCAGGGACTATATCATTAAAAAAATTTAAGCCATTAACAGTAAACTTTCATTTCTTTGTTTTCTAAAAGTTTACCTTATTTCCTCATACCCACTCCTTCAATTTTGTCACAAAGAAATATTCTGCTTCCATTTTGAAAATTAACCCCTTTCCCTATCCTAAGATTCTTGTTTTCACCTGCCTCCTCTCTATCCTTATTTTGTAAGTTATTGCTTGAATCTTAAATGAATTCTTCCCTGATGACTTGATTGCAAGCAACCTCACTGTCTTCCTTTTATTCTCTTTAACTGGTATGCCTCAGTCTCCTGTATAAGCTTCACTTTTATAATTTTGACACATCAATGAGGGCTGGCTTTCTGAGGAGATTTTGTTTGTATTGTTATCGCTCCACATTCTCTACCTTGGTGACTTCATGTCTAAATACCTCTCTGTTTTATTGTTTCACATAAATTGCTATGGCTTTTACATTGAACTTTGCTAAGAAAACAACTTTGCTGCAAGGAAGAATTGGAAAGACCTAAAGTACCATCTCAGCCTGAGGTAACTTTAAAGACTACTATTTAGATTTTCTACTTCATCTTGTGTCCGTTTTGGTAATTTGTATCATTCAAAGAATGTGTCCATTTAATTAAAATTATCAAATGTATTGACACCACATTGTATTATTTTATTATTCTTTAAATGTTGAAAGGATCTAGAGTGATGGCGCCTCTCTTATTCCTCATGTCATCAATTTATGTCTTCTTTCTTTTTTACTGATATTCTTAATGAGGCCTTTCCACTCTAGCTATTTGGAACTTGATAGACTCTTAGTCTGGTGTGAGTTCTGAAACTTGATAGATTCTCAGTCCTGTGTGAGTTCTTTGCCTGGCCTCATGGAGTTTCACTGTATCAATGCACAACTTAGGATTCAACAATAAAATCAAGAGAGTCGGTATACACAAATTTCTATAGCTCTTTTTCTGCTTCTTCACTGCTATTTTGCCACATAAATTGAAGCCCCTCATCCTACATTAAATCTGAATCTATCTCCTCAGTGGACTCTTTGAAACCACTTCCTCTGCTTGGATTCCTCTTCATGTGAAGCAATACAGAAAGGGTCTACAGGCAGAAAACAAAGGTAATTGCTGGGTTCACCTTATTTGTACCTTTTCTCTCAAAGATTATTGTCCTGTGCTGCTTGTTTCCAATGTGTAAACTCAGTTGGTTAATATATTTTTCCAATGGAAGGGCAAGATCATGGTCAATTACTTGATGGGGGGCAGAATTAGAATTTCTTTGATGAGGGGTTTCTTTTGGATGTGCTCATTTGATCACCTATGTCCTCCTTGGTGCCATGTGCATCTCCCCTATTATCAGAATCTAGCTACAATTGTTCTCTGGACCTCCTGCCTTGACAGTTTGTCTTAATTTTTTTTTTAATGGGATTCAGTAGTCTTTACTAACAGTCATGCATTCAATGAAATATCCTAGATTTTGAAAGAATAATGGTAATTCAAGTACTTATTTTTTGACCAGTCTTCTATTCTTGCATGACAGTGGTAGAATGGAATGTTAAGGTGCCACCTTGTAAATGGCAAATTCTCCAGGAATTGTAATACATTCTTTAATTCTTCATTTTCAAAGAGATGGCCAAGTAGCTTTCCTTCCACGGAGGGGACAGACAGCATCAGACCATTAGACATGGAGGAAAATATCACAGAAAAGGGAGAAATCATCTCACTCTAAAGCTAGTTCCGGATGACTTTTTCTGTCTGTGGAACAAACCAGCTTTCTGTCCTTGCCCAGTCACTTAGAGGTCAACTGGGTTTCTCATCTTCCAGTAAGCCATGTAGGGCCAGAGGGTCTTCTTCCCCTTTGGGAAAGAAGTGTGGCTCACACAGAAATTTGAAAGGTAGAATATGATTTGGAGTAGGGATAAATTACTTTTATAAGCAGTTTTTTAAAAAAGGGAAATTATAGAAAATAGTAAATTATTATTTCTAGTTACAGAATAGAGATAAGCAGATTGGACAATGGCGTCCCTAAAATATATGAAGCCATGTTATTCTAGTTCTGAGAATTGTTACACCTATTATGCTAAAAAAAAATGAGTTTATTGTTCAAGCAGAAAACTAAGATAGACATGTGATTTTGCTTCTCAGGACCCTTAATAACATATGTTCATGATAAATCTCTAAAAAGAAACTATATTACTAGTAAGTATACTTGACCTGTAATATATTGGATTGGGCTATTAGCTTATAAAAGCAACTGGTAATTTTACAAATCTTGAGTCAGTAAACACAGCCATTATAAAAATTAAATTACATAAACTTATAATTAAATAAATTATATTAAGAGCTAAGGTAATTTATACTCAAAATTCATACCTTTATAATTATGTTATGAATGGATACCTCAAAATATACCCCTTTGGCATATTGATTATTTTGAACTGTTGGTACTTGAAAAAAAAGCAAATACAGAGAGAACCTTTATCTGCTTAAAGACAGGTCCTCCAGCCCAGCTGGTGTGACTCAGTGGTTGAGCCAGGAAATCACGGTTCAATTCCAGGTCAGGGCACATACCTGGGTTGCAGGCTTGATCCCCGGGTAGGGGGAAGGGAGGGAGGGGGTCTTCAGGAGGCAACCAATCAATGATTCTCTTTCATCATTGATGTTTCTATCTCTCTTTCCCTTCATCTCTGAAATCATCTCTGAAATCCATAAAAATATATATTTTTAAAAAAGACAGGCCCTCCAAAAGGAACTCAATTGTCATAAATTCTCTTCCCAAGAGTTTTATCCACCAGGGAGGATTGACTCTTGTCAGGAGAGGAGAGGAGAAGTAGATACTGCACCCAGACAAATTTTGTCACAAGTAGTTATACCTCCCATTTATGCTTCTCAGGGCCCATTCATCTTTCCTAAAAATAATTTCCTCTCCCCAAATAATCCTACATGCTTCCTCCTCTTTCCCTATTAATATGGCGTTTAATCCTGAATTCTAAGCACCTCAGAAGTTACTCATCTTTTCTTGGTTATCTCCCATGTACACAAACAGTTAATAAACTGTTTTACTCTTGTTAATTGTGTTTTATTACTCAGAAGGTAGAGGGAAAATTATTTTTCAGCCTATACTGTTACTACATGTTACTACTGTCTAGATTCTTAAAGATATTTATGTCTATTGTATCTGAAATACTATTAAATGGTTTACTACTCTGCATCACTTCCCAACAAATGCTACAAATTAGAACTTGTAATTTTTTTTCAATAAACATTTACCAGCACACTACTTCCCATAGAAAACTATTTTCTCTGACTAAGCAAGCCCAGTGACCTCAGAACACACTTTCAGAAATGCTGACATAGAGAAAAGAAATTCTTTCCAGCTCAGTCTCCTAACAGTTCCCACATTTATTTTTTGCCACAGCAGTATTTAGCGTACCTGTTTTCCTCAACTTCTACTAATTCTCATAAGCCTCAGCTCAGACATTGTCCTTTCATGAAATCTTCTCTGATCTATGCCAAATCAAGAAATCCTAACTGTCTCCATTGAAGATCAAATATTAGAATACTATTGTCCTACCCATAATCCAGTGATTAATTCAACAAATATGCATTTTGCCCCTATATGTATCAGGCATTGGACTAGATGTTGGGAATAACATTGAATTTAGAGCCATGGTCCATTCCTTAATGAAGAAGATAAAATCAAACAGTAAATCAAACAACTACCATTTTGACAAGTGCTCAAAAGAAAATTATAATTGTCTATAATGTCTATTTAATCATTATTAAAAATTCTTTTCTCTCATCTTCCTCTTCTTAATATCAAGTGCCTCACAGAACATATATGTTAAACAAATTTACTGAGATAGAGAATACACAGGGAGGGGAAAAGACTTGCTTGTAGGTTGTTTGTATACTGATATTAAAGGACCTTGAAATATATATGAAATATATACCTATATATATATATGCAGATTCATATGTGTGTGTGTGTACATTTTTTTTCTTATTGTTCAATATAAATTAACTCACAGGAGAAAAGATCATGGAAAGAAAAAGAAAAGGTAAGGCATTTGGAGAAGTAACAGCAGTAGAGATAAAATGGAGTGAAGACTACTCTGTGATTGTGGAAATGAAAAGAGAGAAATCTAGAAAACATCAGCATGAAGCATGAGTTGCAAATGGTGATGGAGGCAGAAGGTAAGAACAGTAGTAAAAGAGACAGAGCTACCTCTGACAATCTAGAATATCATGACCTTAGAGCAATGGCCTCATCTTTACACTGATCCAATAACTGGCAACGTTCTTGCCTAGAAAGAGCTGTTTCAGGGCATTTGCATTGGAATGTGCACAAAAGACAGTCTGGGGCTAAAAAGAAAAAAATAACTTGAGAATCATTCAATCTGTCCCTGACCTCCAGCTAGATCACTATTTATTTCATTAAATCCTCCAAATAACAAATTATTATATTTTTCCATGATAAGAATTCCCTAGCTTACTAAAAACAGATATAATCCAAGTGTCCTGTTGGCAAACACCCACTGAGAATAATATAAGCATTCAAACAGTTTGAGGAAACTCCCTTAATTGCTGCCAAATCTTCCCCCCCCCCCCACCAAAAAAAAAAAAGTCAAATACAACTCCTGGAATAATTTAATAATTAATTTCAACATGATACACATAATTGACTTTGCAACCAAAAACATGAGCTTTATATATTGGAATCTCAACCAAATTTGTCTTCTTAGGAGCATTTAAGTTTAAACATTAACATATTGTGAGAAGTTAGAGCACTCACATGTCTGCAAAACAAATGATTCAACAATTTCTCAGGCCTTCTCACTAAGGAAATGTAGACATATAACCTGAAATAAGAATAAACAAAGAGACTTAAAAGTACTAGAATTCAAGACATAGATATGACAATATTATGAACTGCCCTCTTGTGTTTATTCACATTCCTCTGAAGATTGGCTTTTTGTTTTGAAATCCTATAACCATTAGTACTTGACAATTACACTGGAGAAGTATTTTTCTTATTTTGTATCACATTTAATTCTGAAATACTTAGAACCATAGGTATTCTAGTCAATTAGTGGCTTTAAAATTATATATTCTAATTTTTTAAAAATATATTTTATTGATTTTCCACAGAGAGGAAGGGAGAGGGATAGAGAGCTAGAAACATCGATGAAAGAGAAACATCGACCAGCTGCCTCCTGCACACCCCCCACCGGGGATGTGCCCGCAACCAATGTACATGCCCTTGACCGGAATCATACCTGGGACCTTTCAGTCCGCAGACCCACGCTCTATCTACTGAGCCAAATCGGTTTCGGCTATATACTCTAATTTTGATGCCAGTAATTTTTGATCACAGACTTCTTTGAAAATCTGATATTATCTCTGAACTCTCTGCTAAGAAAATTGCCTGTGTTCCGAGTGTCACACAGAAGTTTCAACCTGTCAACTTCCTGAAACCCATTTATGAATGATGTTACCATTTCGGTAGGGAGGGCAGGACCCACTGGCCCTGGGTCAACTGTCTCTTATTTGGCCCAAGCAACTTGTCTTCAAGGGGGAAAATGAAACCCAGAGAAGCTACTTGACCTGACCAAAGGTCACACAACAAATGAGGAGTAGAGCCACCAGTGAAATTGAACTGTCTACCTAACTTATGGGCCCCTGTGTTTCTACTACTTCCTGGCAATTCAAATAACCATAAACTATCAGGATTTTGGATATTGGCCCTCCTCTCCCAAGACTCTATCATAAACAAGAGAGAGTAGGTCAGATGTTAGAGAGATTTGGCATTATATCTGGGTGATTGACTATTGAAGCTATTGCATGACTGGACATAAAGACTTTTTCTGCATCAATCTCTCTATCTGCAGTTTCTCTATCAATCTCTCTAATTGAAGTAAAAACAATTCTGTCTAGTAAAGTCCAACCACTATTGCAAGAATAAGTGAGCTCATTATCTATAGCACATAATATCAAAAGCATATAACTAGAGGGGAAAAAAATTCCTTCAGAAACAGAATAATAACCTGTGTTTTCTCAGAGTATTACAACTTAGGAAGAGCTGTGAAGTCACACTTTTAGTACAAATAAGTATCAGAAATTTGCCCTGATTCGCTGGAAAAATTGGTGAGACACTACGTTGTTATTACTGAAAGTTTCCAGCTGTGTCCCCTATGCCCTCCTATGAAAGCCATCTCAGCTGCCATATGACACTACCTTTCTCCTCCTCCTTTGGCTCCAGCCTCTGTGGAAAGACTTTTGAAACCTGCCAACTGCCCTGTTATTGCTGCTGGTGGTGGGTTGTGGGAAACCCTTTCACATCCCGCGTGGTTCAGGGTTCAGGTTCAGGGTTCGGGTTCTGAAGAAGGCCATACACAAATGAAAGAGACTAGAAAACTATTAATTTGGGAATATTGGGGGCCAGGCGGGAGCCCACCTCTAGTGGAAGGACTACCTCCTTGCTTTGGCCTTGCCATCCCTTTTATTCAGGTTTGGGATACACCCATTGCCCTTAGGCAGGTAATTCCAGTAACAGGCAGATTATCATATCAGTAAGGATTTCCATGATTATTTGGTGGGGAAGTTGCCTCAGTTACCATTGTCTCAGTTAGAGAGGGAGTGGTTGGCTCTGACCTTTCCGAACTTCAAGGTTGACCAGCCTTCCACATCTTTCTATTAGTGAGACAATGGTCGGTTTCCGGCAGTGGGTCTGCTTCCTACTCACACCATCTCCTCACTAAAGTGCCGTGTTGGTGAAGCTGCTTGCAGGAGTGTTGTTTGCGTGATTTTTACTGATAACCAACAAAGTCGCCCAGTATCATGTTACGCTACTCTAGACGTACCCTATTGAAAAGCAGACCACACTCTGTTATATTTGTCCTAATGCAAGGCTACTTAGCATTTCTTACGTCCCACCGAAAGTTTTCTATTTCTAGTGGCCGGTACATACTTGGTAACAAATAAATAAATGCTGATGGAAATGCATTATGAAAAACACCAAATTGGGAATATTATCATTATTTCACTGTATTAGTATAATTCCTTGACTATGTTGCCAGTAAACATATTGTGTCTTGGTCATGCTGATAAAATAAATACAAGAATAACACAATTTCCAAAGTAGACCTATCTGAAATGATTTAAATGTCAGCTTGCAAAATATTCTTTCATCTCTTAAATTTCAATTTCTGATCAAGTTAATTGAGAAAGTTTGTTGAATACATATAATTACTTAAATGGCAAACTTGACTTTATACTATGAATATAGTAATAGATATTTTTACTCTACATTGTGGATCTTTTAGACCAAAATACATTAAACTGGAAAATACAGTGGATATTTAAGATATGACTATCAGTGTATGATCTTGAGAAATATCATGTTATCAGAGAGAAAGGGGGTAAGAGGAGGATGAAAGATTTAAGAGGGTCAAATATATGGTAATAGAAGGAAACTAGACTTTGGGCAGTGAAGGAGACTAGACATAACTCAATATACACATAACGTGCTATACAATTGTATACCTGAAACTTATATAATGTTATTAACCAGTGTTACCTCCATAAATTCAATTTTAAAAAGACAAGGGGACCATCATCTGCCAAAAAAATAAAATATAAACACTTAAGGACAATATTTACATTTTGGGTTTTATTTTCGTTCATTGCAAGTTTCATAATTGAGGTAAATACATTTAACCAAGAGAAGGAAAGATCCGGAACTTATTGCTATTCCCAATTATTTCTCCAGAGTCTTACTAAAAGCTTTACTCATTCATGTAACAAATGTAAGCAGTACTGTGTGTTAGACACTGCTTTATACAGGGGATACAGTGCTGGATAAGTAAAATACAAGTCACATTTCTGAGCAATTTACAGTCACATGGGAAATACAGACAAATAAAGAGACAGTTACCTGGTGACAAATCCTAGGACTGGTGCCTTACTTTTCCAGGAGAAAGTGCCAACTAAGATAGAAAGATGATAGACATTAGGCAAAGGAAGATATAATGAAAGTAGAACGAGTTGTATGTACAAAGACCCAGAGTGAATGTTTGGAGAAGTAAAATCAATTCAGCCTGGCTTAAATGCAGAAGGGATACTAACTGGAAATAGTGAGGCTAGAGAGGTAATTAATTACTCAGGGGACAAATTAAGAGGGTGTCTTAAGGTTCTTGTTAAAGAAGTTTAATTTTATCCAGAAAAAAAATGGGGAATATTGACAGATTGATAGTACAGTGGTGGCATCAGGTTTACATTTTAAACTATTCTGACTCCAGCCTGAAAAATGACGCCACGGGAAGTTCAGAGAACAAAGCTAAGGGCAAGGGCATCAGCATCATCTAACTATCCAAAAATAACATTTTCCTCACAACTCCCTGAGGTATTGCTTTGGTACATCATAATCATGTTCCTGGTCTACTTGAAGTTGCTGCTCACTGGCACAGTGCATTCGTGGGCTACATGTCAAAGGTGAAATGTGTCTTAATCATCCATCAAGACCCAGCATGTCTAGTGAATCAGCCATCAGCTATCTGGTGGAAGATTTGTTTCACAAACGGCTTAGTTACACTAAACGATGTAGAGGGTGATAAATATGCCTGAAGACCTGCTGTGATCTAAAGCACAGGTTTTCAAGGCTGAACTTTAAAAACACCTGGGAGAACTTGAAAAATGATGGATGCCCAGGCCCCACTCCACAATTATTAAGTCAATGTCTCTGTGGATGAAAACCCAGGTGTTAGTATTTTTTAAACTCTCAGTTTATTCTCATGCGCAGCCTAAGTCATGAGTTTAAATTCAATAGGATTTGGGTGATTAACCCAGGGTACTCCCATTATAGGGGTTAAGACATATGAACTCTAAGTTACCCTAATAAAGGCTTGAGCTGTGAAAGCATGTGCTTAAAAGCCTTGGAGTCTCTTCTTGCACACGCAGCAGACACAGCAAATGATCAGATATGTGTGCAAGCAGGAACACATGTTAAAGAAGACTTTTGTCTAGCAAAATAATTTTTAAAAATTCTTACTAAAACTTGGTGAGCAGAGAGTGAAAAATCATCAAAATTGTTGTTTTACAGGTCCAAATTCATCCTTAGAAAACTATACGGATTTTTGAGAAGGAAACTTAAGAAACAAAATTCTGTATAAAGGGGTCTCATGGTGTTTAAAAGAGAGAGAGAGAGATAGAGAGATGAGAGAAAGAGGGAGAGAATGACAGAGAAATAGAAGAGAAACAAGTTGATGAACAGAGAACAAACATGCGAAAAACAGGTTTCCCTGGTTAGAGGTCACCAGTTGACTCTAAAATATTTAGGCTTAACATGGAAACCTATCTGCACTAATAAAAGAGAAACATGCAAATTGACCATCACTCCGCTACACCCACCAGGAGCGAGTATGCAAATTAGCCCAACAAAGATGGTGGCGGCCACAGAGCTGGAGCAAGCAGGAGGCTTGGGTTGCCCCTGGTGATGGAGGAAGCCAAGCTTCCCACCAACCCTGGCTGGCCCTGGCCTCTGCTCAAGGCTACAAAGTTTCAATTATAGAAGATAAATAAATCCCAGATACCTGCTTCCAGCCGGTCCTGGCCTTTGCTCAATGAGGTGCTGAAAAAAAAAAAAAAAAAAAAAAACGTCCCTCAGCCCCTCACCCAGGCTGGCCAGGCACCCCAGTGGAACCCCCCACCCTGAAGGGGGTGTGGCCAGCTTGAAAACAGCCCTCAAACCCTCACCCAGGCTGGCCACACACCCCCAGCGGGGCCCCTCACCCCATGGGGGCATGGCCGGCCTGCAAACCACCACAGGCCCCTTGCCCAGGCCGCCCCATGCCCCAAGGGAACCCCCACCCTGATCTGGGACACCCTTCAGGGCAAACCAGCTGGCCCTGACCTGTGCACCAGGCCTCTATCTATACTAATAAAAGGTATTATGCTAATTAGACTGGGAGACCTTCCAGGAGACCTTCCAGATGTTCTTTTGGACAAAGCCATGGTGGCGGGGCCGAGGTAGAGATGGCTAGAGGCCAAGAAGGGAGGGCAGTTGTGGGTTATCAGGCTAGCATGGGACAGCAGTTGTGGGTGATCAGGCTGGTGGGGGTTGGGGCCGTTGGAGGTAAGCAGACCAGCAGGGGGGCTTTTTGGGGGTGAGCAGGACAGTGGGAGGGGCAGTTTGGAGTGAGCAGGCCAGCAGGGGGGCAGTTGGGGGCGAGCAGGCCAGTGGGGAGGGAAGATGGGGGCAAGCAGGCCAGCTGGGGGGGCAGTTGGGGGTGAGCAGGCTGGCAGGGGAGGCAATTGGGGGTGAGCACACTGGCACGGGGGCAGTTGGGGATGATCAGGCTGGCAGGTAGGGGGGCACTTGGGGGTGAGCAGGCCAGCGGTGGGGGGCAGTTGGAGGCAAGCAGGCCAGCAGGCAAGTGGTTAGGGGCAATCAGGCAGGCAGGCAGGCAGGTGAGCGGTTAGGAGCCAGCAGTCCCAGATTGTGAAAGGGATGTCCGACTGCCGGTTTAAGCCTGATCCCTGTAAACCAGCAGTAGGACATCCTTCGAGGGGTCCCAGATTGGAGAGGGTACAGGCCGGGCTGAGGGACACCCCCCCGCCCCCCATGCACATGCACCGGGCCTCTAGTCCTTTAATAATTCTCCTGCAATGATCAACTGACCATTCTAATTTCTGGGAAATTAAACACACTATTTTCACCTAATAAATACTGAACAAATACAAGCATTCCAGAAAATATCTCTTCAGACAATACTGAAGCTTTCAAGATATACAATTCCCAAGTTAACAGTGATATCTACTATTTATCCAATACCTATTATGTACTGGGTTTATTTGTCGGGTTGCTATGCAACCCAGTGATTTATGTATTATTAGTTCCATTTTCTAAATAATGAAATCAAAGGCCAAGTTCCTTTCCCAAGATTATAAAGCTGTTTATTTCTCAAGATCCAAAACTTGAATTCTTAACCATTCAGCTGAACTGCCTCCAACATGGGACTTTCTCAAAAGTAGCAATGCAAGGTTTTAAAATTTTTTTTCCCTAATAATAAGGATAATAGGTATCAAAAAAGAATCTTCACCATGTCAGTTATAATATTCTGAGACTATAACCTATGTCAAGTCTATTGATGAGTGTGTCTTTGACTAAAACATAATGTTGAAATATCACTCCTTATACTATACATATATTATAAGTGCACGTGGGTATAAACATAGGCACACTAAAAAAGATAGGAGTTGTTCATAAGGTGGTAAATTTTCTAGAGATGTTATGACAAAAAGAAAAAATCATGAACAAACAATTATTGTATTGACAATCCTATGAGAACCACAAAGAGAAGAATGTAAAATCTGTATTGCCTGTGGTCTTCTAGGATGAAGTATCTTCTGGGGTAAGGCTTTAGGGATCAATATTGCCCAGTTCAGAGAATGCATGAAGTACATGAAGAATACAAAGACTGCGGTGTGATAAGGGTTCACCTATTGTCACTAGACACTTTAAAGGGATTCTGAAAGAGGGAGGCATGAATCCTGCCTCTCTCAAATCCAATCAACCACCCTTTCCTTTTCTTAGCAGGGCAGATTCAGGGGCTGGCATGGTACAAATATGGCCTCTGCTCTTCCACGAATTTGCTGGAGAAAGTGAGCACAAGACCTAATTCCTCTTGTACCAGAGAAGAACTTTGAGAACTGAAGTTGAGAGTCTGAGAGCATGGAGAGAGGGGCTCCTGGAGAGAGGCAGGCCTCAAAGCTCCATGGATGTGTACAGAGATGTATAAATAGATATTCACCAAAATCTCATTGTTACCTCAGGGTGAAGAGCTTTCATTTTCTTTTAACTTTCTTACATGTATTTGTAGTGGTAATTTTTTTTTTACAAGAAGCTGTATTATTCTCATAACCTTATCAGTTATAAAATAGAATTAAAACAGAAAAAAAATTAATTACTAAAAGTTTAAAAACCTAAATTCTTGGCTCAACTCAGACACTTGAGAAACCCAGTGACTTTCTAAAACTGTTCAAAATGAGTCCTTAGCTCCTGCAGCTACAAGGCTAAAGTAGCCAAGGAATCAAACTAGTTCTGGGTAACTCAACCTTTTGCTTTTCAATCAAATTTATTAAGCCCCCAAATAAAATATACCTGTTTCTTAAAATGTTGTCTATTTTAGATTCATTTGTTTCAAATAATGGTGCTGAAATGTTTACAGCAATAACACATTATAAACTGACACTTTTGAGTCATTGTATAAATTTGATTATTGAAGTTTTATATTTGCTAAAATACTCTTTATTGATCCATCTGGTACTAATAGGTGCACCTGCCTCCTGTTCTTTAGTTTATTGATCTAAAAATACAGCAATAACTACCATAAATTGAGCTTCTAGCTATGTCAAGCACGGTGCTCCACAAAGTACATATATCATCTCATTTTTTTTACCTTAAAATGTTTGATTAAACCTTATCCCTTTATTAATGAGAAACTGAAACTCCCAGGAAGATAAAGAACTTGCCTATTTGTGTAAGCTTTCCTGTCACTGCTCATCCACTTACGAGTAGAAAAATGTAAGATTCACTACTATTGTATTGACAACCCTATGAGAATCACAGAGAGAATGTAAAATAAAGGAGCTCTTTGACCTTTAAAAGAAAAAGAACTAACTTAAATGAGGAACAGGATTGGCTTTCTATATCCTTGAGAAAAATCAGTTGTTTGTTGGCTTAAAAAATTGTGTTTTCACTGGAGACTGTATTTGATTAACATTGAGAGTGGGTGACTGGCTAGCAGCCACTGGTTGTCTGTGTTAAGAAGTAATACTTTGCCTGTCTTTTGACTTTCTGTTTCTAGATGTTATATAATTGCAGTTAGACATCAACTTGCACTTATATAAGCTTTCCTGTCACTGCTAACCCAGTTATGAGGGTAAAATGTAAGATTCTGCACTAATGGTATGACAATCCTATTAGAGTCACAGAGAGAAGAATGTAAAATAAAGTAGCTCTTTGACCTTAAAAAAAAAAAAAGAACTTGTCTAACTTCACAGTTTGTAGCTGGCAAAATAAAATTCAAACCTTGGTCCTACCCGAGTGGAGAGCCAGTAGACTTTCTACTAACCTGTGTAGTCCATGGAGTTTTTAGGACAGTTAATAACTCCAATACTTTTATTTTGTCATATCCCTCAAGAGAAATTGCTCAAAATCATCAGTTAAACTAATTTTCCTGGACTAAGTTCTTGAGAAGTGGAGACGGTCTGTTTAACATTCAGTTCCATTATCTTATCATGTTGGAATATATCCTGGGTTCAGGACACCCTTCTGTTGAAAAATATTTTTAAATATACTTTTAATATCCCAGAGGAATCTACAAGGTAGAAAATCCAGAAATAAATAAAATTAACTTTGAACAATGCAAAGGATGGATTGGAGCAGAAGAATAAAACCCCAAACTACTGCCTATCTTGATTTTGAAGTCTAGGTTTTATTATGTTTTAATGAAAAATCTCATAACATAATTCAAAGATCCAAGAATCAAATATTTGCAAATATCCTTTGTTTTTGAAATTCTTTCAAGTTCATTTTCACATTGAACTGACAAGAAGGTAGCTCGTAGCTACCCATTATCTTCAGATATATTAGCTCTATTTATGTGGCCACTGCCAACATATGAGTCACTGAGTCAGACTGTGACATGCCCACAGCATTTCATTTTATTTAACCCATTACTTCAGAAAACAGATAAGGAAAAATGCACCCTCTACAAGCCAATGATTTTAGCACCAATGCCAAATTCCACATAACAAAATAAAGGTGCATTTCTTAAGCAGTTGGATAGCAAATCCAATAATTCCATGCAAGCCAGGATCATGTTTTTTGAAAGTGATAACACTTCTGTAAAAATTTGGTTTTCCCCCTTACTCCTAGCCTAAAAAAGCTGGTAAAATGCTTAACTGAAAATTTTGAAAACTGAAAAAGTAATTCCTGTTGTCTGCATCGGAATCTTTAGCATGTGTGCTTGTGGGGTCATTCCAGTGATTCACAGATAGCACCACAAATCACAGTTGAAAATAAAATAGCAGGTTTTCATAAAATACAATTAATCAAATGTAAAATCACATTTTAGCCAAGTGGTATTGGCCTCTACTTAATGTTTTCGTCCTCCCTAATTCCTTCCTCTCTTCCTCTCCATCCTTCTCCCCCATTTTCTTTCTGGTCAAAGTTCAAGTTGGTTTCAGATTTCAGCCAAAGTTTGAGAATAGAATGTTGCATACCTTGAGAAAAGTGTTTCCTGTATTTCCAATTATTTCAAGACCATTTTAGATAAGGATTCAAAATTAAGTAGATGTGTGGATTTTTTTACATTGGTCTGGGAGAAAATGCTAACCTGGAAGGTTTTGACAGAGCTCACAACTTTTAGGAAAAATCTAGATTCTTCTAATTATTCAAAGAGAATGGAGTACTATTGAAAGCATTTGTCTAAATTATGGTGTTGTATTGTCAATCAGTAAGCTAAAGAAGATGCCTTAATGAGCCAATTAGTTAGGAATCATCTTATTGTGTGCAGGTTCAGAGCAGAATACCTCTGTCAAATTCTGAACAAACACAGGAAGGAGTATTCCCTTTTTATATCCTTCTAGGTCTTTGTGTAAGTTATTTTTGCAGACAGCTTGTAACCTTGAGTATATATCATCTACCTAATAAAAGAGTAACATGATAATTGACCATACCTTCATGACGCCCACCAGCCAATCAGGCGTGAGTATGCAAATTAACCCAACAAAGATGGTGGGTTAATTTGCATATGCAGGCACCAATCGGCCAGGGGCGGGACAGGGCAAGGTGAGATGCTTACATCATCGCCATGGTGACGACGCAGGCGTTCCACACCACCCCAGCCACTCCGGTCCTCTGGGCAGCGTGGGAAAGCAGAAAGGCAGCTCTGGCCAGAGTGAAGGCAGTGCCGGCAGCCAGGGAAAGGAAGGCCCATTCTTGCATGAATCTTTGTGCATTGGGCTTCTTGCATCTAATAAACACCTGTCATATCTATACAGACAACTTGTAACCTTGAGTACATATCATATCTATACAGACACCTGTAACCTTGGATACATAATGAACAAACACTTGGCATGAGATGGGAATTATTATCAGTATCAGTGTATCGGCCCCTTTAGATGGCTAGCTTGCAAGGTCAGACAGTTAAGTTTATCTTTTCTATTATTTAAGTTAAAAAACAAAGTTATTTGTACAGAATAAGAGACGGTCTAAAAATAACAGAATTGACTTATGGAACAAAGAGCTATCTAAAAATAGCAAAGAATTTCAAACAGCAGTTTCAAACAACAGTTTTGCCAAAGGAGGGATCATTACTATGCTTCAATAGAAAGGACCAACTTAATGGTTTTGTTTAAAAAAAAAGAAATAAAAGTAATTATGTTATAATAAAGTCAAAATCTTTAATTATTCACTTTTCCAATTAACTTCTCTCTTAAAATTAAATATATGTTTTGCTTCCTTTTTTCTCCAAAGATTCAGTTTAACTGAGGTTCTGAAAATAACTTACTAGTTTACTTTAGACTATGTAAGCTTAAAATTCACTAAATATCAGCATAAAATTGAAAGGAGTTTCTAGGGGTGAAATAGGCAGGTTTAGGAAATTTTAAAAAAATTAAAGGGTTCATGTAAAAAGCACAAGGCTACAGAGCTACAAAGGGGTACATTTCCATAAGATATGGGATTTGGGAGCTGCAGAAGTTACATTTCCATAAGACAGGGAGCTGGGAGTAGCAAAAGGACTATATTTACAAAATAAAGAAGGAAGAAGAAAGCCCAAAGGGAATAGGAGAACAATAAGGGAGAAGAAGGAGGGAATTTCAGGTGTTGCTATAGTGATCAATCTAAGGGAATAATGACCAATCAGAGGGGATAACAAGGCACAAAGATCTGCAGCCTTTATAAACTGCAGGGAAAAGGGACTCAGCAGGACTCTTTCCCCCTCCCACATGGGAGTCTGTGCTTGTTTCTCAATAAATTTCCACTTTTGCTATACCACCTTTCGTCTGTGGATTCATTCTTCGACTCCACCGGACAAGAGCCTGGGAACCATCCTGCCTAGGGGAACATCACGCATTTTCAGTCCAAAAGTGCCATATCAAAATCTTTTAACAAAGCATTCTGCATAAGAACATATTTTGATTTTCCATAAATCTAATCTTCTAAAGTCTAAAAGCCCAGCTCAGGATTTATCTTGGCAGGTGAGCATAGAGAGAAATAAAAGCACTTGTTGTTGTTTTTTTCTTGAGCATCTATAAGTACACAGTGCATTTTAAAGCCCTTTATAACCACATATGAGAAATAAACACAACCAGGAATTGTAAGAACTTTTTTTTTATGGAACAAATGGTCACAAGGAACTCCCTAGATGGTTAGTTACAGGGGAAAACAGTTGCAAAGATGTAGAAGAGAAAACAGTATATTGCATTTTGGAAACTAAATATTTCAGAAGAGCTAGAGTATAAAACAGGGAGATGATAATGATTTGCCTATTATATTAAGGATATTGAGGAGCCACTAAAAGATTTTTATTGATTTTTTATTTTGCTGTCAATTAAATCAATCCCCATTCATCAATGGAAATGTTTAAATGGGGAAAATACAAAGGAGAAAATCAAACACACTTTATATACTATTAGTAAATAATCATGTGGCTTGACACATTATACCACAGCTGTGCCTCTAACAGCCTTGCAGTGCTACTGATCTAAGGCATATATGTCCCCAATTCTCCTGACATTAACCATATGTCT